>JAWPHD010004570.1:0-184188 GCA_037043455.1 Cyrtodaria siliqua | reverse complement strand
GTGCACTTTGAAAAGTTTGTAAAACTATCAAGGTTGATAAAAGAAACCACATCTTCAACACTTCATTTCCAAATCCAATCCTATCATCTAATGGCAATCTTCAGTTATATTGTTCTAGCTAAGAAATTGATTTATCCACGAGAACGAATGACAGTGACATTAATCAAATTTGTGCCTTTGACATCAGAGTATACGCAGACCCAGATTCAGAGGCTGCTAATGTATTAAATTACAAGAGAAGAGAACTCCAACGGAATAATTTTGGAGATGATTCGATGATAATGCAAACTGAACAACAAATGACAAGTAAGCCGTGTTCAAAGCAACGTATGACAACAATTGTCGAACGTCGTTAAAAAGATATGGAAATGTTTTTTTCAATATCGCCCAGCTGTAAACAATTTAACAGAAAATAACAAAAAAGCCTACCAAATTCTTGACTTTTCTTCCCGCGTTCGATATGTTTACCAAGTTACGTGCCTTGTGTTGAGACTGGTCTTAAAACTGCACGGCTAAGTGTTCAACTAAATTATAAATATTTCTAACTTCGTAAACCCGACAACTTGGTGCACACAAATCAATGACGTTTTACGCACGAAGTGTAAAAAAATCCAGGAAATGGAAATGTTTACAATTTCTAAATTGAAAGAAAACATAAAAATAAGTCGCTCACATGCATGCCATCATTAGACATTATTCGAATATTTCTTATTCTGTGTATATACAGAGTTTACATTACATTGATTTTTGAAGAAATTGATCACTGCACAACAAAAATGCAGCATGTGTCTGATAAGTTGCACAAAGTGACACTGACAGGTGCTCATGGTAAACAGTATGAGCAAATCAGGTACGTCTGCATTGGTAAAAGTTCTGCTAAAACAAGAAATGTTCATCAGTAAGAATATAACTACAGTCAAAATTCGGTAACTCAAACGTAAATTCCTCGAATACCATCGGTAACTCGAGCACATACTCCGTTCCTGGCCAGCACAACTCCTGTATAATTCATGTAATTTACCCTTTATCGTTATATTATTTCTCAACTACCATCCCAAACTCAAAGGCTATTTACTGTCCAGAGAGCCGTGTATGTGTGATTATAGCCACCATAAGCTAGAAGGTGTGATCCATTGCCATGCAATGTCAGCCATAAGTAACTACGTTCAGTCGAGGTGTCTAATAAAACCTTATTAATTTTGTTGTTATTATATGTATATGAAATAGTAAAGCATAGAAATTAAATTTCAGACTGTTCTTATGCACCTGGAATGTGGGTGGTGCCCTTCCACCAAAGGATATGACCGACCTTCTAGATTTGAAAGAAAAACAGCTGCCAGATATATATGGAATAGGGTAGGTGGATACTGTTTTCATACTTGCTTGGTAATAAATCATATAATTATTGATGTAGATCAAATTAATAAATTATAAGTATTTTTTTAAGGTTGTGAGGCTACATACTTCAGTGCCTTCCAAGCTTTTACATACATGGAAAACATTGATGTTTTTTTTTATATTTCACCACAATTAATACTGACAGAAACAATGACTTGTTGACCCTTAATAATCCTAGTGAAATTTCCAGAAAATTCAAACATAAATAATAAATTTATAAAACCATGTAACCATTAATATAAGGTATTCGATTTTGAAAAAATATTGACCCCCGAGCCCACCCCACCTTCTCCTCCCCACCCCCAATATTGCAGTTATATAACTATAATAGCAATTTATATGTAAATGAGGATTGTTTTCCAATCAATAAGTTTATTATTTTATACATACACCAGATTCCAGGAGATGGACCCTAAGGACAATGATCTGACAACTAACGTGTGGACCAGTCGACTCACCGATGTGCTGGGTGCTGTTGACTATGTTCGGGTATGTTCATCTTTTTACAGTGGCAGTGGCATAGAATCATTTTGAATATTGAGGAGTCCCAATGTTTCAAAATTTCAGACATGCCTCTCTCTAAAAAAGGTAGAGGTCAATACCATCAACATCATTTAGGCTTATCAGCTGAGGCCTACACTTACATTTTTAAAGATATTTTTTTCAAACCTCACATAAATACATGTAATTAACATAAACTCTTCTAAACGTAGTTTATCCTGGTTTCTATAGTCTATAATAGACACACTTGACAACATTTCATTGCATACTGGATAAGGTTATCTGCATTGTACATGGGTGATGGAAAGCCTGATCTTACACATGGGGGAAGATAAAGTCACATGCTGAGCCTCGGTTTCAATAAGAACAATTATACCTTGTGTTGTAATTCTGGATCTTCATCGGATATCCATGAAAGGCTTTTAGTATCCCAGCATTATGTAAAATGTTTTATCAAGCTGTTAAAGGGTTATAAGGCACCATTAATTCATTCATTTTACTGACAATGTCTCTCGCCAGCCATCGCAGACTTTTTATTCAGCGTCGTGAGAAAGACACAATAGTTTAAACATATTATTTTTCATCGATTGCGAAACCAGTTCTTACAACTTAGATTAATCACTCTCGATGGCTTCCTGGGTAGAACCAGTACTAAGCAATGTGGATTAATTATCTTGCTCAAGGATAAATGACGTGTCTGCGGAGAGGATCGAACCCACAAACTCTCGATTTAGAGTTCAGCGTTCTACCACTGAACCACGCACTCCATTGAAGACACAATCTGAAGTCTACGATGAGAAAACTCAGATTTGCTGCTATGTATGCATTAATATTGTAACAGCATAATTATGTGCTTTTTTAGCTCAAAGTTGTGCGGATGCAGGCCATCTCGCTGCAGGTGTTTGTGAAGCGGGAGATGCTGCTACAGATTACCAGTGTAGAGTCGGAGTACTCCAAGGCCGGCATGGGAGGATGGTGGGTAAGTGATTATATCTGGCGTACTAAACTTGCATTGTAAAATTACAAGTCAGAAGAAAATAAACAACTGAACATGTTTTACCGTCAGTAGAACAAGTCATGGCACATTTGGCTTTTTTTTAGAATAATCTAAAATTTTACAGATGTTCCAAATCATGATAAAAATGTCATATTGATCAAAATATGGTGCTGCATGGTGTGGTACAGGTGTAAACTTTGAATTCATCACAGAAACTAGAATGAAATCGGGCCTTAAATGCTTAGGCCAAAAAAAAAGGTGTGTTTCCTATTGCATGCTCTAACAAATTAGGGTCGGTAGTTAGGCATTTTTTTTTTCTTTTCTTTTTTCATTTTTTTTTTTGGAGCAAAATATTGTGAGATTCTACATGTATTTATCTCATAAACCCCATACAAGACGATTATACAACTGAAAGTTTCTCTGTGATGTCAGTTTACCTCGATATATTGGGATAAATCATTGTTCAGAACATTTTTTTTTTTTTAATTTCTTTTTTTTAATTTCTTTTTTTCTTTTTCGGGCCACCGGAAACACAGGTTGTTTTTTTTTGGCCTTAAATTAACCCTGGTGCATAAGGCTAAAAGGAAAAATAGGTGTGTTTCCTATTGCTTGCTCTAAAATAGATAGGGTATGTCGGAAGGCTTTTTTTTTTTAACACGATATTGTGAGATTCTATTTATCACATAAAAACATGGATACAAGTTGATGAGACAACTTGAAAGTTTCTCTGTGATGTTGTCAGTTTATCTCGATATTAGACCGCCCCAGTTAAATTACGTGTTCCTGTTACAAATAATGGGACAATTTAAACCAGAAGACCATTGTTTAACATGCGTTTTACTAATTAGTTAAATAACTAATTAGCGTTGCATTGTTTACATGAAAGAAAAACATTCAACTCTGAAACCTGTCGTATGACATTCCAGGCAAATCATATGGCTAACCTAAATATTTTACACTTCGGCTGTGTAATTCGGTAATAATTTGCATAGTTATAATACCAGTGACAATGAATTACAGAAAATATAGATTGGTTTTGTGTTTCACTTCCATGATGTAAGCTATGTGATAAATCATACTTTAGAACAAACAAAAAACGAAATAGGGTCGGTCGTCCAACCGGAAACACATCTATTTTTCTTTTTGGCCTAACCTAGCATATCATTATAACTGTGCAGAATGAATTGCCTGGTAAAGCGTCATGTTTGGCAGCGATTCATTTTGCTCTGCGTCCCGCGTCCTAGAATCACATTTTTTTCTGAGGACGCATCATACTTAAACATGTGCGTCCCATGGACGCATTGCTCGAAAATTGTTCAAGTGGTAAAAAACCGTTTTCGATGTGATAACAAGAGAACAAATATAACACGACACCGGTTAAAGTAGAACGCAATCACAATGTAGTACGCGTATTCTGATTGGGTAAAAACTATTTGTCATCCAATCAGTAACAACGTTCTACTAACTGTTGGTGTTCGCTAGTATGGAAATCCCTAGACTGTGTCAGGGTCCTTTGCGCTTCTCTGTTAAGAGAACAGAATAGAATAGACTAGGAAATCCCGGATGATGAACACAAAATGCCACCGAAGAAAGTTATAAAAAATTACCCACAATTAAAATGTTTAAAGTTAAATTGACACTTGATTGGCATGTCAAACTACTCAGGACTAATTGAACTGTTTAAAGTTTGTGTAGACTGTTTACAAGCATAAAATAAAGAAAAAATACAGACATTTTTATGATGGTGATTACCCGTTACAGAACCGAGACAACTGCGCCATATAAGCACATATTCTAAAAGAAATACTTCGTTAAACAAAGAATGGTAGCAATATAATAAGGAATAACACGAAAATGATACAGTTTTGAAACTGTATGCACATATTTTGCTGATGTTTTACTGAATTGAATGTTGTTTAACGGCTCATCACACAGTATAGGTTATTTAGAGCCGCCCCAGAGAGAGGGGAAGGATACATAGGAATCCTGCCCTACTCTTATTATCGAATAGATTCCTATGGTTCTTTAATGTGCTCGGAGGATAGACCGATACACGGGACCGCCCGGTTTACGTTCCCCTCCGACGGACGAGGCTAAGGGAAAGTGTCTTGCCCAAGAACACACCGACGGAACTCGGTGGCACCACGGAGGATTGAACCCGGGGCCTCCAGTTACAAATCCGCCGCACTAACGACTGCGCCACGCCAGCTGTTTTACTGTTTTTAAAAGTGAAAATATCAGCAAAAGTAGTAGCAAATTCGGATGGTATGTGTTTCGGACAAAATTCGTTCTGAAACAGATATTAAAGGTACCCTTTGTATTTCAAAGTACCAATAGTATAGGACCTCTTATGGGTTGTTGTTAATAGGCTTTATTAATTTTAGTTATATCAGATAACACATTTAAAACTTAGGGGGAAATGGTAATTTAGAAAGGAAGATATAAATATTATTCATAATTGATATATTTTTTAAGAAATCCATTTGTTTGATCGGCATTTTTTTTACAATATTTAGTCAACATAGTAGTGCATTATGGGTGCTTAATAGACTTTTACAACTTTAAAATGAAATTTAAGTTGGTTGGGTTGGGGTGGGGGCCTGTATGTGCACAAGGGGCTAGATACATGTGGCAAATAAACTTAAATTATCACAATGGGAAATATAATTTAATTTCAAAATTGTCTGAAAGTGCAATATATATTAAATGATGTTCATTTGTAAAAAGGGATAATAAACAAGTTCCAACCCCTCAGAAGTTTAATTATAAAAGAATGATGCGCGGCGGGGGTATTACCGTATCTCTAATCGCCCCAAAGCAAAAAAAACAAAAAAACATGCATTCATAAATTTCTGGAGAGAACCCAGATGAGAGTAAATCAGAGGGAATTCAGAATTTTAAGATGTTAAAATTTTGTAATGTTGTTAAAGTAAAATAAAACTTTAACTTTATGCAATTTCTGTTCTTTAAATCTGCATAAATAAGTCCCTGGGATATTGTGCTATATAACGAATTTTGCATAAAAAAAATCCTGGGACCCATTCTTTTTTAGTTTGGACCCATTGTTTCAACATATGTGAGTCCCAGCGACTCATTAAAGCAGATTTTAAAATGAATCACTGGTTTGGGCTCATTCATTATGTTTTGGCTTTTAAAATAGAAGATATCATTATTTGAAAAGTTTAAGTCAGACTTCTTGACCCCCACAAAAAACCTGAAGTACCCCCTTTAAAACAAAGCGGGTCTGTATCTAAGGTCAAGGTCATACTTCGGGTTCAAAGGTCATACAATACTGTATTATATAGATATTATTGTGTCTGCATGTCAAATTTGGAATGGGCAGTTAAAATTTGTACACTTATGTTTCTTTAAAATCACACACTAAAATCAGTTCATTATTTCTGGTCAAAAGGCATTGTTTGTATAACTTTGGACCCAGTGAAGACAATTTAATTGAACTTGCTAGAATTATATATAGACTGAAAGGAAAAAGAAATGCGACGCGGGAATTTCCGCTATATATTGTATATACTGCACACTAAAATAAGTTGCAGTGAGTTAGAGAAAGGACACAACTGTGATGTTGTAGGCGTTTTAATCACAGTACACGCTGTAACAAGAAATTCATAAATGTTGAAGTTCCTCTTTGAAAAATTGAACCAGTTCAGTACTGTATTTAATGTAAAGAGTTTGCCAAATTTTGCATCCTAAGTTTGCTCACATGCTTGAGCCAAATGCATACTCTGTCAATAATGAAACGTTGCAGGAATACTATTTGCTGTGTTGCGTGTTGTTTTAGTCTTTTTTCCGAAAGGAAAGATCTTACGTAGCCATGTACCATTCGATTAACAGCAGCATGTTGTACATACAATATATAGCGGAAATTCCCGTGTCGCACTTCTTTTTTCTTTCAGTATATATCGAGAACAGCATAAAAGCATCTCCTTATGCCAAAGGTCAAGTTTATATTTTAAGGTCAAAGCTTGGTCCAGCGAATCTGTCTCTTGTCTCATATCCTGTAATGCCTGTTGTTAACATATTATGTGAATTACTTATTATTCCAATTAAAGCACAATTGTAATTCTGTTTTACTGTTTGATACATTTACAGGATGATCTATTTGATGTAAGTCACAGACAGCAATTGTTCATTTCTTTGTATTCAGACATCAAGGCATAAAGGCAAATACTGAATTGTTGTTTGACTGTAAAATTTGTCTGAATCTTCTGAGTTCTGTTTTCTAATTTAACCCTTAACCCGCTAAGCACGACTATAATAGCCTTTGCGTCTATTGTAAACCGAAGGTTGATCTGGGTTTACAATGTCTGGCAGCTGATCAGTCATATTCCCACAAAACACCCCTTTGTCAGATAAATGGAATGGTCTTAATTCAAGGTAAGAACAGTCCATTATATATATGTAGCGGGTTAAGGGTTAATACATGTACTACAAGCAATAATTTGTGTTGATCTTAGATTTACAACTTAAAACTCTATCAATCATGATTTTCAGCTAAACCTGTGTTTAGACTGTTTTTAAAAGAAAAACAATTACATCATGCTAAGCTTGATAGAATTGAATTGAACAATTGCTCTCAAATTAATATAGATTTCTGTTAGATAGCACAGGTGTGTTATGTTTATACTTACCTGTTTTGACTATCTTTTTAAAACACTCGGTAGGTAATTGTCTTTCAAAAATGACTGGTTCATTCTGCACTTATTAGAATGACAGGATTGTTAAGTTTGCTTTTGGATTTATTAAGTATTCTAGTATTAATATGACAATGACAATACCGACATCCGTTTGATGACTTAAGATCTTGCATACCAGAATTTTTTCATTGTGTTTTACATGGGTGTTGAAAAGCCTGATCTTACACGGGGTGGGAGGTTGGGGGCAGAGAAAAGTCACGCGCATTAACAAAGACGTCGATAACATTAGCAGTCTGGTTCAGATAAGGAAATTCCAACCCTCGGTATAACTGTTTTAATCGGAACCTTGGCAGAGGCTTTGTTCCGATAAAAGCAGTTATATCTTGTGTACGAATTGCCAATCTTCGTTGAATACCATAAAAGATTCTTATAATCTACCATACCTAAGGACTGATGAAATCTGTTCACCAGTATGTAATCACATATCACTGAAAGTTTGTGTTTTGAACAACTTTTAAGAGTTGAGAAAAAATTAAATATTTATATATAGAGAATATCATGTTAGTGCCTGATCCTATCCAGTTTATCAGGTGAGGCTGAGAAAAAAATGAAGTTCGAAGCTGTGCCGAGGGCTTCACTTTTTTCATGGATAGGATCAGGCACTAACATGATATTCTATTTATCATGTTGATCATTTAAAATCATTTCATTTACCTTTTTTTCCGTTCAAAAATACCCAAACGTCAAATATACCCTGACGTCATCAAAAGAGGTGCTGACATCATCAAAAGAGGTGCACCTAACGGGATAGGAAAGTAACTGCCGAGCTAAGATTTTATCTCAGGCACCCTGTTTCTCGGCAGAATTATACGGATCAACATGGTAAATGTATGTATGAGGAAACCTGTACCTTGACAGTTGTATATGCTATGTCATATTCAAGCTAACTAAAGCATAGCGGGGAAGGTTATTCTGGATCTGATGATGTTTGGTGTAAGTTTTCCAAATGACCGCAAACTAGCGCCTTAGATAACGAGTTTATAAAGATTGCCGTGTGTCCCTTTACTATTCTAAAAGTAAGGAGAAGGTTTCAGTTTCATTATTTGTTTCACTAGCTCCAGATAATGATTTTCCATTGGCTAACATTTATGCATATTTAGAATATTTCAATCAAACTTGATACAAACATACATGCACAAGCAGAATTCTTACAGAATTTTTGTTTTCGAATTGGAGATGTGAAATAAAAAAATAAAAATCTTCTGCTATGGTGTAAATGATACCCTTCGGGCCTTGTATTAAAAGGTTGGAATTGTAATATAATACAACTTTCAGCCACACATGATGAGTTTGACGCCAAGTTTCATCAAACTAGTCTAGTAGACTTCTACATTCCTAAACTGTGACAATTCTCCTGTCTGCAGCTGGTAAAACAGTATTTAACATGGAATAGTGTGCTGTGTTCTACTAACTCTGTTTGATTTTGCTTTCATTGTTTTCTGCTTCTAGGGTAACAAGGGAGGAGTCAGCATAAGATTTGATGTGGGTGGGGTAAACTTGATCATAGTCAACACACATTTGGCAGCGCATCAGGAGTATATGGCCGAGAGGATAGAGGTTATTTCATTTACTTTTTCATTTAAGTGATGAAGTATAAATAATAAAATTTCTTAATTTGACCATTTACATTAAATTGAAATTGTATTCTTTATTGATAGTCTTGAACAATAATTGTCAACTTCTGATAAGTGATCGTGGACAAATCCATTGACTAAAACCTTTTCTTCTGTCTGTCTTGTCAATTATGAAAGCTTTACTACTATATATATTATAAGAATATTCATTTATATCACAAAAAGAAAAAAGTGAAACAAGCTGACGACAATTAATAATGCAATGAATCCTTATGTATATGAATCTTATTTGTCCATTAACTTATACACATCTTTTGAAGTAAAAATGTTACTTTTATCAAGCTTTTAGACATGATTTAGATAGAGTTTAATTAACATTGTTGATGTGATACGGGAAATAATTCCCGAGTGAGAAAGATTCTTGCGATATAGAAACGAGTGGTTTTCGCACGAGTTTCTATATCGCAAGACTATTTCTCACAAATTATTTTGCGTATCACGACAAAAATGTTAAACTATATAATATATATTCTCTGATGAATTTCTTTCCAATCGTCTTTTGACACAAGTATTCCTTCTTCTGTCACTCCTTTGGCGACAGCGCGGAGTAATATCATGACGTCAATTTGTGACGTAATATCATGATGTCTGTCGTTTGGTTCATAACATTTGTCTACTGTGCTATCTTGCACACTAGGCGAGATAGCACAGAAGAGGAAGGGATATGTTATAGATTTTCTCAAACTGGGAAATTTCTATAATTCATCACAGAATATATAATATTTACGTTTACTTCTAACTTTTGGATGAAGCTTTAAACCGAGATCCTCATCTCATTCTGACCTCCATATAACTCAAATTATTCATTCTTACCGCTAGTAATAAAGGCATAATTTTCTTAAAACTTTTGTGTTTAAAATACATCTCAATTAATATTTATTAAACGATGGAAAGTTATTTAAAGATGTTAGAGTTAATTATACTTTCTCTATAAAAAAAAAAGGTTTACAACCATTCTGTTTCAGGACTACAACGTAGTGTTGAGTACGCAGCAGTTCCGAGACCCAGATGTGGAGAATATACTGGATCATGAGTGAGTTGTTGTAACAGTCAGCCCCGTGTGGTTCCGGGGGCCCCGTTTGGTTACGGGCAAAGAATAGGGCCACTGCAGATCCCGTTGGAGGGGAAGGCAGAGGGTTAGAACCCCACCCCATCCCACCAAAATTCATGTTCATTTTATCATTTTCTTATCATGCTCATTAAAGGTCTTCATCATTATTATTTTTTCATGACCCCTGCATTGTTTCAGGTGCCATTTCGCTCATATCACTAGAGCAGTGGCAGAAAACAATAAACGTGTCTCCAGCTTAAATGGAGTGTCTACAATGGAATTTGCAGCAACTCTGCTGTTCACGGTGAGAAGGTTCTAGGCCCGTTCTCCATATTTTATCTCGATGTACATGGATGATGAGCCTGGCATGTTCATTCCTGTTAGGCACCATATAACCTTTCATGTGTTGGTGCGCCTTAAAACCCCAATTCAATTCAGTGGTAACAGTCAACACATGGGGCTGTCGTGGCCCAGTGAATGGCATGGCGGACTTGAAACCAGAGGACCTGTGTTCAAGAATAACCAGCGCCACTGAGTTTAGTAGACATGTTCTTCAGAAAGACACTTTCCCTAAGCCTCATCCTTTGGATTTGGATGCAACTATGGTGGTCCATTGTATCAAAGTCTGTCGTCTGAGCACATTTAAGGACCATAGGAACCTGTTCGTTAGTAAATGTAAGACAGGTTCCCTGATTCCTATGTATGGTTCCCCTCTCTCTGGGGTGGCTCTAAATTATCTATACTGTGTTAAAGAGCAGTGCAATACCATCGAAACATATTATGCAAATAATATTATGTAGATATCTGATATAAAAAAATTAATTCAAACACATATAAAATTATTCTGATTTAGATAAGTTTGATCAGGCAGAAGAACAGTTGTACAACTTAAACTTTGGATTACTCTATGGCTCAATTATTTGCTCGGATTAACTTTGCATCTTTTTACTTCCTACAGATCAATGTGCATAATTCTTAATTACTGGATAAGGTTATCTGCATTTGACATGACTGATGGATAGAAGAGCCTGGCTTCCGATAAAAATTATACCTTGTGTTGGAATTCCTGATGTTCACCGAATACCAGTGATGGATCTTACAACCATATTAGATTTGTCTGAATTTACATTGCTACCATAAATGAATATATTGGTCCCCATCAGCAATCTTTGCATATTTTCACTTCCTACAGATCAATGTCACATTGTTAAATGAATATATTTGTTCCCATCACCAGCTACGTGTTTTGGATTGGAGATTTGAACTGCCGTATAGAATTGTCCAGAGATGTAACCCTCAGTGCTATAGAAAAGAACGAATTCGACAAATTGCTCAAGCATGATCAGGTATTTCACAGTGTGTTTTGTTTTCTGGGAGATTTTTAATGTAGCATACTGTGAGAAGAGGTTTGATAGTTGCCATTTTCGCCTTTCTTCCCACTTTAAGATTTTTGTTACTGTTTGTATCATCAGCAGTGACTTGTTTCCATAAAACTTGTAAGTTATTTTCCCCACCCCTCCCCTGCCAAAGGATAGGAACTTAGAGAAGATGTGCATTTTATGATGAATTGGACTGCGACAATTTATACCAGAGTTATATCCCTTTGAGCTTTGAATTTCTATGAATATAAGCTTTTGTGCTTAACTATACATTTTGTACATAGTTCACATTCCTGTAGCGGGGGTATTAATCACCTTCAGGTTCACTAAAAAAAAGTTCCTTTATTTAATTGTCTTGTCTCATGGCTTAGTGGTCATTTCTCCCAAATTATGTTACCAGAGTGGAAAAACAGAATTAAAAGTGGATTTGTGACTTATGTAGTTTAATTTTATAGAGATTGCTGTATTATATTTGCAGTTGAAGAAAGCTCAGCAAGAGGGCTTGATACTGGTTGACTTTGAGGAAGGACCAATCAACTTCAAACCCACTTACAAATTTGACAAGGATACTGATATATATGACACAAGGTACAAAAAAGTGCTCTCGCTCGCTCATACTCACTCATTCACTCTTACAAATTTGACAAGGATACTGCTATATATGACAAGGTACAAAAAGGTGTTTGCTCTCTCTCTCTCTCTGTCTCAACATTCTTTGCAATGCATCTAACGACATGGTTACATGTTTCACATATATACTGATAAGAACTTTTAACACCACATAGTGTTTGAATGTCTCGGAAGTGAGTTAGAAAAAATGAATTTAAAGTGCAACAAAACAAACTATCACCAACCTTGAAAATAAGTTGTCTGAAAATAAATCGAACAAGAGAAATCGTGACATCGTTTTGTTGTTTGCACAACATCAGCTACCTAGTGTGGCTGTAGCACGCTCACACTACAAGTAATGCGACACCTTAAACAAAATTTAACATTACTAGCCTGCATTTTATGAATTTAAGAATTTAAATAATGATAAATATTTAAGGTGTCTGGATGTATCATATCATATAATATAAAGTGCAAACAATTGGAACTAAGTGTTTCACTGTACGCAAAGACGGTGATTCAGTCCTCATTTACATCTATAATACACTAGTGTTATTCAATATATAAAGTCATGGCTTGATTACACTATCAGAACCATGTTATGGGATAAACAGGAGATAACCATATTGAATTTTTTAATTTGCAGGCTCGTCTAACCCATTGCCCCAGCTTGAAATAATTTTACATTTTACTGTAGTACTGATGAACTATCAATCACAAATTACCTGATATTCCTATATTCCTGCCATATTTCCCCTAATACCTAAGAGTGCCACCCCGAATAGTAGCCCACCATCACCACACTCCCTCCCCACACACACCCTCTTTAGAAACATAAATTTCCGATCTTTTGTATATCTCCCCAAAAAAACACAAAAGCATACTTTGTTTGTTTTTTCACATTTTATAAAGAGAGCCCGCTTGGAATTTTGCATAGCACCCATGCACTACTATTAGGGGATGTATGGTATATAGGTAATAACTGTGCTATTTGCCAACAAATTATTTTGTATAGCCTAACACATTCAATAATTTAGAATATTTGGAAAACCAATACTTAAAGCTTTGGGGGTAAAAGTACTGTCAGATTATGCAGAATAACAAACATTTTAGTTTTTAAAATTGAATATTTGTTTCCCTCTAGTGAGAAACAGCGAGTACCAGCATGGTGTGATAGAATCCTGTACAGGGTACACAAGGATCTTGATGGCCTGGCGGCGAAGCAGCGTAAATATAACAGCCCTGTATATTCGAAAGGGGATCATAAACCCGTGGTCGCCAGCTTCGATATCAATGTATGTACTTTTGGTTAGATTCTTTGGATGTTTACCTCTTTTGATATGGTCTTTTTATTAGAGAGTGTTTCATTAATAATGATTTGGGGTTTGGCCTTGCTGGTTAAAGTCGTTTTTGTCGAGCCTGCTTGCGGACAGCTCGACATAGTTGTCACAATGGCGGATCGGCGTGAGTGCGTCCGTCCGATCTTGTCCAGGCTATAACTTTGTCATGCATAGAGGGATTTTTGAATAACTTGGCACAAATGATCACCATAAGAGGGTGATGTGTCGCGCGCAAAATCCAGGCCTACATCTCAAAGGTCAAGGTCACACTTAGAGGATATGAAGTTAGAGTTCATGCAGTTCTTGCAGTCCGATATTGTCCGGGCTGTAACTTTCTCATGCATTAAGGAATTTCGAAATTACATGGCACAAATGATCACCATAAGAGGACGATGTGTCTCGCCTGACACCCGAGCCTCCAGCTCAAAGGTCAAGGTCATGCAGTTAGAGGTCATGCAGTTCATGCAGTCCGATCTTGTCCTGGCTGCAACTGTGTCATGCATAAAGGGATTTTGAAATTACTTGGCTGAAATGATTGCCATAAGAGGACGATGTGTCGCATAAAAACCCGGGCCTTCAGCTCAAAGATCGAGGTCATGCAGTTCATGCAATTAGATCTTGTCCGGGCTTTAACTTTGTCGTGCATAGAGAAATTTTAAAATAACTTGGCACAAATGATCACCATAAGAGGACAATGTGTCACGCACAAGTCCCAGGCCTCCAGCTCAAAGGTCAAGGTCATGCAGTTCAAGGTCATGCAGTTCATGTAGTCAGATCTTGTCTGGGTTGTAACCTTGTCATGCATCGAGGGATTTTGAAATTATTTGGCAGAAATGATCACCATAAGAGGACGATATGTCATGCACAACACCCAGGCTTCCAGCTCAAAGGTCAGGGTCACACTTAGAGGTGATGCAGTTCATGCAGTCCGATCTTATCCAGGCTGTAACTTTGTCATGCATAGAGGGATTTTGAAATAACTTGGCAGAAATGATCACCACGAGAGGATGATGTGTCACGTACAAACCAGGGCCTCCAGCTCAAAGGTTAAGGTCACATTTAGAGGTCATGCAGTCCGATCTTGTCTGGGCTATAACTTTGTCATGCATTGAGGAATTTTGAAATAAGCTGGCATAAATGATTTCAGATAATAATACAATACTTTGTACTTAGTCATTTTGCAATAAAAGAACTCGGAACTTAACCACTGCACACATTTTATTTAACATTTCCATGTTCTAAGTTTCCACTGATGCTTTCCGCAATGTCTAACTTTTAACCCAAGTCTCCTTGCAAAATGTATACCGGTATCTGTAAACTGGCGGGCTCGACATATTGCCCGTGGGCATCTAGTTATTGTGTCTATAGAGTTTGGATTCTCAAGATATGCAAGTTATATAATTATATACCTCGTCGTCTGTTGCCTGTTGATGGCGGGATAGCTACTTTAAGAAAGGTTTGAATGATCAAGGGGACTGAAACATCTAGGTGGGTTCCAAAACGGACCTGGGGCCTTACTATCGTGAGATTAAAACATCCTGCATTCGAAGTCAACTTTGTCTGTATCCCTGAAGTGGTATTGCATGTAGCATCACATAATTCTTGATAGATAACTTGTTCTATTAACTCACAATTGTTAATCAACTTTTGTCACTTCTAACATCTCATGGCTAAATATGGGAAGGAATCACAAGCATGGTAGGGTATTTGAAGCCAGAACTCCAGATAAGCTGAGTATTTGTGTCGTTACTCCTACTTTTCCTATATATATCAACATTTTTCAAAAGTCACGACTACAAATACTTGTACTCTAAACTTCATGAATATAATATGAACTTTATATCTGTCGAAGCGTTCCTTATGTTTGACTTATTTTCAGGTTAGTCAAACATCTATAAGAATTTTTTTGATTTTTTTTAATTTTCATTTACAAATGTCTTCACATTCTTTTTTAATCTGAGCATGTCCCTTTTGCTGTAAAAGCTTGTAATGTGGTTTTGAGGTGATTAATTTATTTAAACTCATAATCTAGGGACAGGTAGGGATTATAATTATGTTAGATATTGTTATTTACCGCTAATAGATGTTGTAAAAAATCACCTGTGACATGCATTATCACAGTTCATTATGTAAAAAAAAATTGCATGTAGTACCATCATGAATACATCATGTTTTGGAGACATGTTGGCCTATTTTTTGTGCGAGGTAGGTTAGTTTACAATCAAATATGTCAATTCCTTGCTCAGGATTAGTAATTTCAATCTAACTTCCATCACTCGAAATTAAATTTTCTTACTTGGATATCGGCTGATGGTTACTCACTGATGCTCCTTGATTTTTCTCTTGATGTGATGTCTTCTGACAGAGTCATGGGATGTTGTCACGTGACCAGACTGAGTTACATGACTGGCATCAGTGAACCGATGATGACTATACTACATGTATTTTGCCAAAATAATGTAAGGAAATGTTGATCTGAGTTATGAAATCTTTAACCCAAGTAGGGTATAGTGGCATATATTGTGTACCACATTGTCATCTTGATTCAATAAAGACAACAGGCGTGGCGCAGTCGGTAACACGGCGGATTTGTAACCGAAGGCCCCAGGTTCAATCCTCCGTGGTGCCACTGAGTTTCGTCGGTGTGTTCTTGGGCAAGACACTTTCCTTTGGTCTCGTCCGTCGGATGGGGACGTAAACCGGGCGGTCCCGTGTATCAGTCTATCCTCCGAGCACGTTAAAGAACCATAGGAATCTATTCGATAATAAGGGTAGGGCACGGTTCCCGGATTCCTATGTATCCTTCCACCCTCTCAGGGACGGCTCTGAATAACCTATACTGTGTTGATGAGCCATTAAACCACATTCAATTCAACTCAATTGATTCAATAACTCAATAAGAGCACACTGTGGACGCAAAAATGTTGTAATTGTATATAGATACAGAACAAGATACAAGAGACTTGCATTGAGCCCACGTTGTATATTGAGGGTTCAGTGCAAAACTATTGTATCTCCTTCTTAAGTCATATGCAGTTACACTAGTTTTGCGCTGACCTCTCTGTGTACGCACTTACTGAGTTATTGTACTATGCCGACTATGGTGATGACATGTTTACGTTGGTTCGTATTTTGACACAGCTATTGCACTATAAGAGCCATCCCGTCTACAAAGAAAGCGACCATAAACCCATGACGGGAGCTTTTGATGTCAAAGTAAGTCACACAGCCTTGCTGCATATGGCTCTGTACAGCATTTTCATTAACAAGGGTGTACTGAAACCATGGGGATAAACTTTATTTAATACCCTTTCGCGAACAATGGCATCTTATGTAAAACATTCAGTCAAAAACAGCGACCTTCTTAAAATATTCATTAAGGGGACTAGCCATCACACTGTTTTCCATTGGGTATTTAATAAAGTTTGTCCAAAAATTGAGTGTGATACCATTTTTGCCCATTGTTCATCTTAATTCACCTATTTTAAAAATGTTTTGTGACTTTATAAACATTAAGCAAAAAAAAGGGTGTGGGGGTGTGGGGGAGGGGTGAATTTTAATCATTTCACTTCAAACCTTTGAATAAAATGATCTGTGTTGAAAAAGAAACAATTCTTTAGCTATATTTTATTTTTTTTATGCAAATTATTGGTGGCACCTACATGTTTTCTAGTTTTGATTGGTAAGGTTGGAGCTTCCATTTATTAGGGCAAAATCCATACTTTTTTTATAAGCTTTTAATTTGGGGAGCCAAATGGCACACACCACTCACCCCTCCCACTCCTCTCCCTTCAATATACACTTTGTCCTTACGGGAAACAAATGTAAAATTGAAAGAAAATGCTATACGAGTCTCTTATTCATATTACTCCTGATGTACTATAGTGTATCCTGTATCTTGAATTACTTACCAGTAGTAGGACATCTTTATTATTCTGTGTTTTCACAGGACAAGAATGTTCACAGGACAAGAATGTGCAATTTATGTTTTATAAAAAGCTTTTCTCTTACCCATGCTTTTAGATAGGGAGCATTTTATGGGTCAGCCATTTGCAACATCTCGATCAATTCCGTGGAATGGTATTTTGAATGTATTGAGAACGAATCCATATTGGTAATGTCATACATGTACTAACATGGGGGTGTCGTAGATCCAGCTAGATTCCCTCCAAAGTCTTTCACAATTATAATCAATACAATAGTAACACTCTGTATCAAAATTTATGCTATACTAAGTAGAGATTTTTTTTTAAATGATTGTACTTTATTTTCGTTTCCATGTCAATTTAATTCAATTTTTTGTGTCATTTGCAAAGAACAAGGGATTCTTTTTGATATAAACAAATCATAACAATTCTTTTTGATATAAACAAATCATGACAATTCATGTCTTTACTAAACTTTGCATGTGAATAATGGTCATATGTCATATATTCTGAAACAAGGCCCCGAAAGGCAACATGTACTTATAGAGAGCCCATCTAGTTTTCTCGTTCATTAGCGTAATAGTATTCTTCAGCCTATTTTTAAATGGGCTCATTGACATTTTGCTTTTAAAATATGTTTATTTACTTAAACATCTTTCTCAATGAAATTGATCATAGATATTTCAAGCCATATCATTATAACCTGCTTTCACAAAATTAAGTGGGGCTATATAGGATTACGTTGTCTGTAACGTCGCGTTATGTCCTGCCCCGTCACATAACACATTTTTGTCCCATCCCGTCATGTCACGTCATGTAACACTTGTTTATTATTAGCATTTCCCAAACAGTTCTGAATAGGTTGTTCCCAAACTTCATATACTCATTACAATTGATGACTCTTTGTCCCTCTACATCTCCCATGGTTGATTGCCTAATTTTTTACAGAATTATGGCCCTTTGTTTGACTTAGAACAAAAAAGCGGGGGTATTCGTCACCTTCAGTGATAGTTCTAGTTTAGCCATATTGTTTTGTAATACAAATATTGCATTAAAAGATCCCACATTTTCTTTGCATGTTATCTTTAACATTCATGTGTATGTTATTGTTTATGTAATTTTCACAAAAATGTTTATCATAAAAATATTCAGTACTACTGATGCATTGCATGTCATGCTGCCATTTATGAAGGCTTACTTATTTATCAACATTCTTATTTTTTTTAAAAGCATGTTGGTGAGCTTATTTTACTGTTGTGAGTTTCACAAGCTCAAAAAATAAAGTTTTTTTGATTGCCTGCGCATTTATTTGAAGAGAGCTTATGCGATACCCCAGGCCCCATATTCTCGAAACTGGCTCAGCTAAAATCTTATGCTCAAGCTCAAAATTCATATATTTCTTATAGCTGTAACTTTTTTCAGTGATTGTTTTTCTTCCCAAAACTTTCAGGACATTTGTAATAAATGATTATCTCAATTTGTGTAAAGTTTCAGGTCATTCCAAGTAAGATTTTAGATTTGTTATAGCTGAACTTGAGTCTGAGATTTCGACTCAAAAGTTTCGAGAATATGGGGCCTGGTGTCATAGTTCATGTTGAAGGTGTTGCCAGCTCTGGTTAAGGTTTGCTTTCAGCTGGTAATCTTTGCATTTACATGTACCTCCATTTCCTAGTGTTAGACCTAAACTCTTCAGGTTCAATGTAGATACCTATTGACAACCACTACATAGTTAGACCGAAGTCAAGTCACCCTGGTTGGACCTTGACCTACTTGTACTCTGTGTAATTTTGTTTGATTCTTACTCAAGTTTGTGTTTAGCTCTAGTTAACCTTTGCATTTAAATCTATCTCTCGATCTCTGCACTCTGCACAAATCGTTCCGTTATTCGTTACACAGTTAAGCCAAAACTAGGTCACCATGGATGGACTTGACCTAGTATTAAACATGTCATTCGGGATCAGGTTTGTGTTTAGCTTTGGTTAACCTTTGTGTTTACCTCTATTACTCGAACACTGTTAGTGTAACAATTTTATATATTCAGACATGCATTACAGAGTATATCACCATAACCTTTGACGATACGAAATTAGTGCATCTTCAACTTCTTAAAACTATTCTAATACAGAGGGTTAGGGGTTATAGAATCACTTGGGTAAAATGTCGAAATTTAAAATGAAAGGAAAACATCTATTTAGTGTTGATTTAGATTTACTCTTTTAGTATTATGAAAGCAAAATTTCTGAAATTATTGTCCTATAACTGTGAATTGTTAAGGTTATTTTGCACCAATATTTACATGATTTCATTGTATCCCCTGAAGTGCCAAACTTTAACAAGTTAACTTATTAGATGATTACATTTTGACTTTTGTCTCTAAAATTTGTTATAACAGCAACTATTCTTATCTCAGTTTATTGTGACAGTATGATTTTTATACCCCACTTTCAAAAAGTGAAGTTGGGGCTATTTAGGAATCACGTTGTCCGTAATGTCCTGTTATGTTCCATCACGTAACATATTGTTGTCGCATCGCATCGCGTCCTGTAACTCATTTTCATTTCTTGCATTCCTCAAACAGTTTTGAATGGGTAGTTCCTAAACTTCATATACACAACAACTGATGACCTTATGTCCCTCTACATCACCCATTGTTGATTGCCTAATTTATTACAGAATTATGGCCCTTTGTTTGACTTAAAATTTAAGCAGTGGTATTCATCACCTTCAGTGATAGTTCTAGTTTCGTTTTACAAACACACTTCATTCGGTCAGGAAAGTATTATTTTTTCTGAGAGATATTGCACTTAGTGATACATTTTGCATGGACAAATTTGCAAGAGGCAAGCTTCACTGTTCTCCTACAACTTCATTCCTAGTATTCTTTAATAAGTATTTGGGAACTATATATACATGTTTATGCCCCCGAAGGGCGGCTTATAGTAGTCGCATTGTCTGTCCGTCCATCAGTCCGTCCGTCCGTGCATACAATCGTGTCCGGTCAATAACTCTGACATTCCTGGAAGGATTTTCAAATAACTTGGCACAAGTGCTCACCACAACAAGACGATGTGTCGCTTGCAAAATCCAGGTCCATGGTTCCAAGGTCAAGGTCACACATAGAAGACAAAGGTCAAAAAGAAGTGCTTTCGTGTCCGGTTAATAACTTTGACATTCATTGATGGATTTTCAAATAACTTGGCACAAGTGCTCACCACAACAAGACAATATGTCACACGAAAAATCCGAGTCCGTGGCTCCCAGGTCAAGGTCACACATAGAGGTTAATGGTTAAAAACACTTCGGGGGAATTTGTCACTTACAGTGACATTTCTTGTTATTTTTGTTATTTTTCAACAAATAAGCGTATGTGCTTAAAGCTTCCACTGGACGAAGACAGAGCTTAATTGCTTGTCTGCCTACCGGTATCTGTTAACTTTTTCTTGCCAAAGCCACTGGGCCGATTTTCTGAACTACTGATGAAATGAAATGAAACGGGTGATGTCTTTTTAGTCTCAATAGAAACCCAACTTCCTGCGAAATTCAAGATGGCCGACAGCCATCTTTGTTTTAGGTTCTCCTCCAGAACAGCAAAAGATATGAGTGACATGCAGTTGTGTAGCTTCAAAATACTTATTGATCAGTCACGCAAGATTTTCAAAAACAGTTCCCCAGTAGAACTTCTGAGGGAACTCTTAACTCGTAACTGATAAGGTGTGTTTGTGAGGTGTGTGTGTGTGTGTGTGAGGAGTGGGATGGGAGAATCGGGATGTGGGGTGTTGGGGTGTAACATCACTTGACTATCTTTCAGTCATATCACAACAGTGTCTACTTGTAGCAGTGAGCTCAAATGTTCAGCTTTATTGTGCTACCGTACTGGAATACCATGCCAATTTACCCCACCCAGTTACATTATTTTGACACAGAGTCAACAGTTCTAGCACTATCCTTTATATACTGAATTTTAAGCAAAGGGAGCGTCTATTGTTTGGGGCGCTTGTTTCAGCCAAAGGTTTTTCTGCAGTAACTCGAGCAATTTAAATAATACTAACATCAGTTATATATCATTAGAACTGGCATTTTTCGTGGTAAATAAAACTACTTTACTTTTGAAAATCAGTTGAGAAATAAATATTTTACAGCCAAAATGATTTTTTGATGGGGCTTTTCCTATGTAAATTCCTTGTTGGTAGGACAGCAGAAAATTACAAAATGTCAAATAACTTCAGTAAAACTTGATATTTTGTTATAAAACTTTCAGGGTGTCTTAATGTACTAATATCCAACAATATAAAACTATTTTTGAGAAAAACCTAAAAAAATATATTTTTCGAATTTTTCATGCAGCAGAATTTTGCATTGAAAATGACCCATCAAAATCAACTTTCGCACATGAAATTTTTATTTCTCAACCGATTTTGAAAAGTAAGGTATTTTTATTTACCACTAAATATGTCTGTTCCACTGATATATAACTTATATAGGTAGTAGATTAATTTTATCTTAAAAGTCCAAAAAACCTTTGGCTGAAACAAGCGCCCCAAACAATAGTACCATTTAAATGGTATCTTTGGTATGACTCGGTTGGGCACAATCTCCCACATGTGAGGCAAACTCGCAACCACTAAACCACCAACATGTCAGGTAAAAGTAAATTATCCCAACAAACATCGAAATAAAACTACGTAAAATGACATTGTGAAATAAAGCAACATGAAGTTCATTGTTCAGAAGGAATCTCAGGTGTGGAGTGAGGAATGTCTTACTGTATGCTGGTTCATTTGTTTGTATTTCCAGGTGTTCACTAAACAGACATATCCATTTGTGAACTTCTCACCCATCTCCCAGTGGAAGTACGGGAAGAAGCAGAAGTTCCACTACGCAGTCAGATGTGGTATAGAGCCCGACACATCCCCGTGGGACTGGATAGGACTTTATAAGGTTTGTTGTTATACTGATGGATATAGTAATCATGTGCGCCCGAGCGTGCATTTTTTCATATATCCAAACACTTGACGTTATTTCTTATAATGTTTTCATTTTTTACGTATTTCTTCATCAAACTTTGTTCATTTAGCCATTGACAAAAGTCAACGAATAATGCCAATTTAAAAAAAAAAGTCATGGCCAAATTACGGTTAAAGGTACAGACAGCTTAATGCAAAAACTTTACATTCCCTGAAAAGATGGAAAACGAAGTTGAAAACACAAACAATTTAGGTTTCTGTTGTTTTTATGAAGGAAATGCAGGCTTAGTCCTGATTGGTTAATACTGATCGACAGGATACCACTGATTGTTCGGTTTTGAGAGTGTTTACTGTACCAAAATCAAAAAAAAAAAAATAGTACTGAAGATACCGATACAAGTTTACTAAATCAAAGTACTGAAGATACTGCTGCCTATTTTTTGCCACCATAAATTATTTTATATTTGGCATAAAATCCACTTGTTGTCATTGACAACAGCAATTTTTTTATTATCCGATATCAAAATGTAGGAAGACTTAACTACCTTGTTTGTATCTCTAAACATAAAATCCATTCAGATCCATCCATTCAGATCAATTCCGGATATTATAGGGATATTATAGGGAGAATAAACATCAATCATTTTATGTCCTATCGTTCAGGCAAACTTCAAACATCTTGAAGACTATGTGACCTATGTGTATGGAATGAACAATGTCGAGGACAAGGGAGATAAGGGCGTAGAACTGCAATTCAAGGGAAGTTACCTGGAGGTTCCCCCGGGCAAGTACGTGCTCTGCTATATCAGCAAGTACAAGGGATGGCTCAGGGGCATGAGTAACGTGTTTGAGGTGAGTAACGTGTTTGAGATGAGTAACCTATTTGAGGTGAGTAACGTGTTTGAGGTGAGTGGTGAACAGCTTTTTTTTATTTTTATTTATTTCAGTCATTATTACAGTGGACCATTTATTATCCCCATAATTTGGCATGTTGTGGGTCGGGGAGGACCATCCCACCGCATGCCTTACAAACAAACACATCTGTAACAATATATTATACATAAAAAATATATGTCTTCAATATGAGGAAATCTGAATAAAGGGAACACCCTTCTAGTATTTAAAATGTGTCGTACCAATTTTAACAAAAGTGCTTACAAACTTAGATATTCATTCCATTTAATAAATTGAAAAGCTATCCATGCCATTATTCCCTGAATTATTCTCAAAATAACTGCCATTATAAGGCGAGTTCTGCAAGTTAAATTGTATCATATATAAACAGTAAAGTGCTTCAGAATCATTGATACAATCTGGACTTCTTGTTTTTGATATTATTAATGTTTTGCCATGTTCTGTGTATTTCAGATTGTGGCATAAATTGGAAATCAATCTACCAGTTTATTTAGGTAGTTACGAAGACAAAATGGCAGTCCTACATAGCGGCATCAGCATTTCACACCCTTCATGATCTCAGCAGATAAACATCTAGCTTCCATAGCCACCATACCAGTGCATACTACATATGATATCACAATAGCAAATATATATTTAACTAGTTATGCATGTGTACTCTAGAAACAATGATAATGAAGTGTTTATGCGGAAACCAAAGCCTGGTGCTTGCAGTGCATACAAATAATTGAAATCTGAAACTGTGTATACCAAAATATGTTAACTTGTTATTTTGAATCTGTGGTTTGACCTAAAGATGCTAAAGCTTAAACTACTTCCATACTATTTCATGTATAAATTCATATCCCTAGAGCTCCGTCAGCTCAGCCCACCATTGTCCATGCTCATTTTGGCCACAAACACTTTATACGATGTGTTCTGCTGTATATTTGGTCTGGTTTTGGTGGGACAGCACATGCTTCAGGTCTCACACCACAATTAATTTCCCCATATGGTTACTGTACAGTTTTGGCCACAAACGCTTTATACGATGTGTTCTGCTGTATATTTGGTTTGGTTTTGGTGGGACAGCACATGCTTCAGGTCTCACACCACAATTAATTTCCCCATAGGGTTACTGTACAGTCTTTTCCAACAGCTGAGCTTCAAAGCTGAGCAGCAGACATTGTTGTTGGGTTAATATCTTATGAAGACCAGTAATTTAAAACAATAAAATACATAACTTGGCCAGGTTTGTTTTTTTCTCGCTCATGTTCATGTGACCCCTATGGAAAATACAAAAATCATACACTGTCTAGCTGAATATATGGTGCTTAGGTCAAACACTTCTGAAATTTTAATGAAACCATATCAACATGGGACTTGCTGTCTTTTACTCTGCAGATGTATGCTAAAGCAAATAAAAACCTATTTTTCACATTAAAAAACGCCTAAAATTGAGAAAAAAATAGATTTATTTTCTGTTTCCTTTTGTTTAGAGGTCTGTGAGCTTTCAGGGAAGATAATAGAGGTGTGAGACCTTTATCTACAGGTGTAAGAACCTGATGCGATGTTAATTGTTTAAATGGCGTGGTCAGTTACATTTTTGATTGACAGCCATGATCTATGAATTATACTTACAAATAATACACGTTTCCTTTTAGTGAGCGGAATGCATAACAATTATAACGGCTCAGGTCATTAAAATTGTTTCTGTTTTGATTTTTTCTTAGTTTTAGATTGACAGAAAAGTCAGGGAAATTTGTACCAATTTTTTCTGAGGTCTCCCTTGTTAAACTAATTTGTGTACAAACTACTATCGTTGCTTACAATCAGTTTGGTGTCAAAGATAAGCATTGAAATATAATCATAAAATGCTAGATGCCAGTATTGATACAACCTTTATGTCTTATTTATTATAGCGTCCAATACATTTACAAGTATATTAAACCAAATTGCTAAGTATCAACCTAAGAATATGTCAATAATATTCTCATTGTTTTGTGTATTTTGAGCTTGATTAGAGATACGGTTAAACTGCAAAATAAGGAGTGTAAATCATCTGCTCTGATTGCATGAACATATTTTAAAACTTTTAAGTCAATGTGTTTTCTTAGAAATAAGTTATAACACTTATACAACTGGGTATATAGGATTTTATTAAGTACCGCGAATTAGTGAAGCTTTCGATGTTCCTAATTCTAAAATATGCCAGTTCAAATTATTTGACATCATGTTTTACTAGCATTACCACTACAAATGCATTTGCAAAAGAAATTTTTGAAATATTTAATGTTAACGCTGAATTACAGTTACTTGAATTTCGAACAATATTCAATGTAAAGGGAGGTAATTTAAGATTATCCATATTTAATTTTTTTATAGACGGAAAATCTGCGATAAATGGGTCAGATGTTTATGTTTTTTTCTATTATTTCATACCAATTTTAAGAATTTTATAACTTTAAGCGATCTTTGACTCATGTTATGTTTTATCAGTACATTTCATGTTTTCATATAAAGGGAGGGTAACTCTCAAAAGATGTAACAATTTAAACAAAAAATAAATGTTTTACAAACTATGGGTCATAACAAAATACTTATCATATATCTATTCTAAAATATATTTAAAATAAGAAAATTAGTTAAGATACAAAAGTTAATACTTAGCAGTTTTGTTCAGTGTATGATGATGTGCGTCATTTCTTGTGTGTTGTAAGTGTTATACATGTCTGGTTTATCCAATTTTTAAATAAATCGGAACTTACAATAATTGTATACTCAATTAAATTGTGTTTGTATTTCAGCCACTTATATAGATGTATGCCTATATGACATTAGCCTAGATGTATTTAGATTCACATATACGATCACTTGTTACAGAAAATAAGTAGCTTGAGATATTTTGCTCCGATCCAGTCGGCAGTCCATCTGGGTAACCTTTTGTGTGTAAGCTTGTTTCTCTACAACTGAGTTGCAATGTCGTGCAAGGAAGATACACTCAATTATATAAGTTCCCGGTGGCCTCCGTTTGGTCACGGGGCAAAGAATAGGGCCACTGCAGATCCCTTTGGAGGGGTAGGCAGAGGGGTAGAATCTCCCCAAATTCATGTTCATTTTATCATTTTTTGTTCGTGTTCATGAAAGGTCATCATGATCCCTGCATTGTTTCAGGTGCTATCTCGCTCGCATCAAAAGAGCAGTGGCAAAAAAAACAACCTGGCTCCAGCATAAATGGAGTTTCTACAATGGAATTTGCAGCAACTCTGCAGTTCAGGGTGAGATGGTTCTAGGCCCATTTTCCGTATTTTATCTCGATGTACATGGAAGATGAGCCTGGCATGTTCATTCCTGTTAGGCGCCGTATAATCTTTTCGTGTGTTGGTGCGCCTTAAAACCCAATACAATTAAAAACTCAATTATAAATTATATCTATAATATAAACAGAAGCAGGGGGAAAATGGGACATAGATTTTTTCTGTACTGAATCACTATGAAAATGGCTTCATGCTTGCCAAAGGGAAAAAAACATAAATTCTGTTAAATAAATAATTTATTGGGCTAAAATTATTCTCCATTATTTCATTTATTTAACTGCATTTGAAAAAAAAAATTAATACCCATTCTGCCCGGTCTCACTTTTTAACTAAGGCAGGCGCTCGCTCTCGTCTTTGGTTGTGAACAGCTCTGTAAAATGCCGCAGAGTAGTATGTTCTTTTGTTGAGAAATTCATAAGTCCTAGGTTCAATCTCACTGGCAGGGGATGTAGTTTATGTGAATTCTTTGCATAAAGTGTCTTTATGTAAGACGGTCTTGTACTTGGAGACAATGGAAATTTATTTGTGTGTATCTTCTCTGCAACTTCATAGGCATGTTTGCTGCAAAATGAATACATGATTTCCCAAGGTCCCATAACTCTTGGGCTTATTTTGACAAAATTATTTACGCTCATCAAAAATATAACATTTAGCCTTTTGTATGTAAGCTTATATCTGTACAACTGTAAGTTAATAACACTTTACATACATGTTTGTTTGATAAAGAAATTTATCAAATTTCCCAAAGAAATTATTTACCAAATTGAGGGGTTAACCCGTAACCCACTAAGCACGACTTTAATAGCCTTTGCATCCATTGCAAACCCAGATCAGGGTATACAATGTTTGGCTGCTGATCAGTCGCTTTCCAAAAACACCCCTTTGTCACATAAATGGAATGGTCTTAATTCAAAAAAAGAACAGTCCATTATATATATGTAGCAGGTTAATGGTTAATGCAAAATCATTGTATCTTGTTCTTTTATGTTCTCACTCTCTTTATACTCTTCTTGTTATTTTCATAAAGATATTAGAAGGAGATGCGAAACTGATATATACTCTCAGTACATTAGAAAACGCATCAATTGGTATATTTTGAATTTCTAGAATGGAATTGAAGTCCTCGTGCAAAATTAGTTTTAACTGAAAGAAGTAGACCAAATTTTATGCAACTGTTTATCGCCATATATTAACTTCTGGGACAAAGAGACTTGTGTACTGACTTAAAATACAATCTTGATTTGAACAAAACAACAGCGGACTAAAAATAATCGAAAATCAAATATGTTACATTTTTAAATGTATTGAGTATATACTCAACAAAACCTGACTCAAAACATTGGATATTATTGGTTTAAAAATGTAATACAAATGTGTTTTTGTTCTCATTATTTTTGTCAATTTGACAAAAGAAAAAAAAATCATGTAATGCATAAATGTAAAACAGTATTAGTTTGTCATAATCTGCAGAAATGATGGCTTTGTTTTTTAAGGAAAAACTCAAAAGAACGAATTCAGTATAAATCTTATGGAATTCATCTTGTTGATTTAGCCCCGTGTGGTTCCGGGGGTCCCGTTTGGTTATGGGGCAAAGAATAGCTAGAGCAGTAGCAGAAAAGCTATAACTTGGCTCCAGAGTAAATGGAGTGTCTACAATAGAATTCTCAATTGTTTCTTTAACGCTAACATTTTTGTTGAATTTGAACTATTTAATTTGTTAAAGTATTGACAAAATTGTTAGTGTAAATTCGGAAGAAATGTTTGGCTGAAACATATGTCCTAAACAAAAGGTGTCTTTTTTCCTTTTCAGTTATATCAGGGTCGATATACGTTATTTTATATATAGACCCTGGTTATATTGACAAAGAGAGCCCTTATTCATTTTTGCAGGGTGCAAAACTGTTTTTTTCTGCAAAACTGTTGTTGTTTTTTATGCAATACTGTTTTGTTTTTTCTTTGTTCAAAGCTCAATTATAAAGTGTGACTGTAAAGCCAATTTACATAATTCTTTAACGTGTTTTAAAGGTGGCTCGTGTAGTGTACATAAAATCCATGCATTAAAAATTGTATAATGTTTTTATCATTTGTTGAACATTTATTGTTTAAAAAGACATATCTGTTAACAAATTCTTATTTTTACATATTGTTATGGACCCGTTTGGTTCCTAGGTATGAATAGAGCCACTGCTTATCTAGGCAGAGGGGTGAAATTCGTCCTGAATTAATGTTCATTTGTCATGTTCTTTAAAGATCTGCATCACCTTCTATGTCCCCGTGTGGTGGCCGGGGTAGAATACAACCACTCAAACCCACTAGAGGCAGAGAGGTAGGAGCCCACTTCATGTTCAATTTATAATTTTTTATCATGCTTATTCAAGGTCTTCATAATGACACCGCGTATGCAAATGTGAAAACCTTGCTCATCGTAAATGGAGCGTCTACTATAGAATTTGCAGCAACTCTGCAGTTCTGCAGGTTAGAAGGTTCTAGGCCCATTCTCCTTATTCTATCTAGAAGTAGATGGAGGATGAGCCTGGCATGTTCATATAACCTTTCTTGTGTTTGTGCGCCGTAAAACCCCAGTTCAGTTCAATTCATATCTCAATGTAAATGGAAGGTGGGCCAGAAATAGTTATTTTTGTTAAGTGTGCTATATAACTTTACTACATAGTAATCGGTTGAATTGAAATGGGGTTTTATGGAACACATGTCACACAAACACGAGAAAGATTATATGGTGCCTAACAGGAATGATCATCCTCCATTTACATAGAGATAAAATACGGAGAATGGGCTTAGAACCTTCTGACCTGCAGAAATGCAGATTTGCTGCAAATTCTATAGTAGGCACTTCCACATACCTTTAATGAGCGTGCGAAAAATGACGAAGTAAACATGAAGCAGGGGGTCCTTCACCTCTGCCTGTAGCGGGATTTGCTTCGGTCCTATTCTATACATGTTGAAAACACGCGGCTCTTGTGTAATACAGTGCCTTAACATAATCTTTTACTGCCAATGTTATGCTTTACAAAGTCTTGTATATTTTTCTTTATATATTAAAGGGCTGTTTCATTAAAGCATAAATGGGATCCCAGGAAGGCACTGTTGAAATTGAACACTCACCCATAGATTCAAAACTGATTGTGAAGAAACCAAATTTCAGAAAATAGGGTTCACCCATAGATGTTTATTAAAATGCCTTCTTGGGGTCTTTAGTATGTTTTAATGTAATAGCCCTAAGAGATATTTGTATGCTTTATATAAAAACTCGAGGAAATATATGTTTACAAGAAATGTTGGTGGTTCTCTCCAGGTTCTTCTGGGTGCACCATCTTGCTATTTACTACAGCATATAGCTATTTCGTCTAAATACTGCCCTCAAAAGTAACCTAGATGTGGTATAGATGATTCTAGACCACTGTTATGACTACTTCTGACATACAGGATCTTACATATTGCTTAATATACCCCTGCTTTCACAAAGTGAAGTGGGGGCTATCCCTCGATTTCACAAATGGAGTTTCTATGATAGAATTTGCAGCAACTCTGCAGTTCAGGGTGAGAAGGTTCTAGGCCCATTTTCCGTATTTTATCTCAATGTACATGGAAGATGAGCCTGGCATGTTCATGCCTGTTAGGCGCCATATAACCTTTTCATGTGTTGGTGCGCCTTAAAATATAATTCATTTCAATTCACAATGTGAAGTAGGTGGCTATCCCCCGATTTTACAAAGTGAAGTGGGGGCTATCCCCCGATTTCACAAAGTGAAGTGAAGGAACTATCCCCCGATTTCACAAAGGGAAGTGGGGGGCTATCTGGGTATAAATAAAGTGAAGTGGGGGCTATATTAGAATCACGCTGTCTGTAACATCGCCTCGCGTCCCGTCACATGACACATTTCTGTCCCATCTCTTCACATAATACCTTCAATGATTATTACTAGCATTTCTCAAACAGTTTTGAATGCTTTATGATGAGTCCAACTGATGACCTTATGTCCCTCTACATCACCCATTGTTGATTGCCTAATTTATTACAGAATTATGGCCCTTTGTTTGACTTAGAATAAAAGAAGCGGGAGTATTCATCACCTTCAGTGATAATTAATTAGTATGAATGTGTTCTATTTAAGTCACATAACATCACTGAGCTTGCTTTAACATGACTTCATTGACGTTAAGTTGTTAAGTTACATCGTTAATGTATTACAATATTTATGTTGTAGCTTGATTTTTAATGACACAAACTGTACCTAAATCCCAGTGAAGTCCCTGAAGGTGAGGCAAATGTTATTAATGTAAAAAATATTTTATCACCAATGTAATTGGAACCTGTTTGTATCATAACATGCTGTTCAGTTAGAATTTTAACAAAAGTTGATCTCGTACATAAGCACTGCTAAAATTAATGATAAGAAAATTATATTATTTTGCCTTGATAAAATTTCACATCTATTTTATTTTTATACAAATAACTTAATACTCAATTAAAAATTGCCACATATGCTAAAGGAAAAAAGAAATGCAACTCAGGAATTTCCACTATATAATGTATGTTAAATATGCTGCTTTTAATTGAATACATGGCTACATCAAACCTTCCTGTTTGGAAAAAAAAGGCTAAAATAAATAACACACCAAATGCTACCCCTTCAAAGCGTCATGTAAATGATACTGAACATACCAAAAACGGAAAAAAATATTTGACTAAAAATCTGATTTCGACGGCCAATATGGACTCTTTTTTTGCCTAAACCACAAACTTTTATATCTTGTATATGAAAATATTAGTAGTTTTTATTTGTAATGTGTTTATTTTTGGGTTTATTGCTCCTTAAATGTTGTCAGTGCAACAAAATTTAGCTTAAATTTTATGCTAAAAAGGCAAAGAGCAACTTCAGGCTTTAGTATTTTTGGAGCATTTTAACTAAAATTGTTGTCAAATCTTTAGAGTATCCCTTCATTTCGTTACCCATATATTTAAAACCAATTTCCATCATATCCTCTAACTGATTTTGACTATTAATTTTATTGTAATTTGATATTTTCAGGGCTTCTATAATTTCAAGAAAATGGCATTTCTTGCCTTGGACTATATCGATGTTTTGTATTGAAAACATTGTTTACGTAATATTTACACATACTTCTAGTTACAAAAAAGTTTGAATAAATTACTTTGCTGCAAAATGCATTTTTTCATGATTCCAACATTACGACCTATGCAAATTCATTAAACTTTTCTGCCTCTTTTTAAGGCAGTGTATATGAATATGTCCCAAACAAACAGTCGTCATAGACTTATATCTTCACTGATTTTAATAATTTTACAAAACATCTTTGGATTTCTTTGGAATATTACGTTGAATTTAGTGTGCAGTATATACATAATAAAGTGGAAATTCCCGAGTTGCGTTCGTTTTTACCTTTAGTATATAGAGGATCTTGAGAACTCATTCATTTGAATTTATTAAATGAGTTGGCAAAATGATATAATGCGACTCTTGCCGAGCATTATATCATTTTTGCTAATTCAATAATGAATGAGAACGAATGTTAGATTCTATTTATCACATAACTCCCATATCGACTTTTATTGCATTTTGCCTGTCACTTTAACACGCGAAACCAACATAAACCGTGGGAATTGGATCATTTTTGACAGTGCATACTAGGCTTATTTGCATACTTATATAACTAGTGGTATATCGAAAATATAGAATGGTGTTATTCCACTCCCACACCGTAAGTTATGTGATAAATATATATAAGTACAACAATCAACTGTTTTGTTTCGATTTGATTTGTAGGTTGTTTTCTTCTCTAGCTTTATACATAGAAATCATTTCATAATGAATTGTATGTCAAACACACTAAACAAGCAGAGATCAGACCAAATAAAATATTGTGGATTATTTTATGGTTATATACATATCTTTTACACATGTGTAATAAACCTTCCCGAGTCAGCTCATTATTTGTGTACCTTATTGTTATTGTTTCTATATGTGAAAATATTTATTTATCTACATGTATATTGTTATACGTTCTGTCGGTGGTTTTGTTTGGCTATTTTTATAGCCTTTATTAGGTCGTATAGATGCAATGCCAAAACATAGTTTTTAACCAATATTGAGACCAAAATTCCCAATTGAAAGAAAAACACAAAAAGCTTTAAAAACATGAGGCAAAGAGACCTAGCTTTGTGAAATGTCCTGCTTTATTACAATGTACCGTACTGTTAACGGTATTAAAGATACAATCATGAAATGTTTGAGATGTTTTACTATATTTTTTCCCGAATTTTATGAAAAATCCTGCTAAAATTTCCAATTATGATGGTATGGGTTATGTTCCGAAAATATATTAAAAAAAACACTGTTTTTTTTTACATGTTAATTGCATTTTCTATTTGTTAGTATGTTTTGTGGCAATTTATTTACAACTAGTGCTCTGATCAATTAAGAGATAACCATGCTAAGATTTTCAGTCTGTGACAGTATGTGAGTGGTTTTACAGTCTGAGAATTTCGATTTATGGCAATGCAGTAGCCTAGCCGTATTACATAATTTCAGACCATAAAATCAAAAGTAGTGGCATTTTGTTGACGTCATCCAAGACGTTGCTTGTTACAATGTTCTGTGAAGTCACATACTTTTCAGACGGCAAATTGTGCGTTTTACGGTCGAAAATATGAGGCGTAAGCCAATGGAGTAGCGCGTTACATTACAGTTGCGTTAAAATGAAGCTGTATTACTGTAAGATTTAATTCAATGGCCAACCACTTTGTTTATTCGTATTAGATATAGGTGTTGTTTGTTTAGAAAAAAAGCGAAATTGTGTTAACATTCTGGTCGTTCTACTCAGTAGATTTTAACCAAAACTGGTACTAAAACTTACTTTTAATATACAGGTCGTTTTGATCAAATGAAGTGTATACAAAGTTTTAGGTGAAATAACCCATGTTTCTTGACATTATCTCTATTTCTTTAGTCACTTATTTTTCTGAAAACCTTTTTTTTGTATTTTAGTTTATAAAACTGTAATTATGCATTCCTTTACTTATATTTTGAAAGGTCTTTATATTGCGACTCTATGGAACTATCTATATTTGTTGATATTTTTATTAAATGGAAATTATATCAAATATATTTGCATTAAAAAAAAAAAAAAAAGAGTATATTATTCAAAATGTGTCTTACTTGTGCTTTGACATCATGTATGCCCCCTCCCCTCCATACCCACCCAATCTGCCCCATCCCCCACACCTTCCCCGATAGTTTTTGAGAGTTCTACCAGGTTCAATCTCATACCAGCCACTTTGTAAGCCTGTTGGGTCATGGTTATACCTCATTCTAATCTCGTATCTGAAAGCAAGCACTCCAGCAAACTGTATCGATTGATGACTATTGGTGCATAGATTATAATATTGTTAAATGATATTCACAAGAGCGCTGCCTACCAGGGTGGTTTTATAAAAAAAAGCATTTCCTAGGTGTCTGAGGTCACCATGACCTTTAGCCTAATAAATTGGCTCCTATGCAGTTTTTTAGCTCTACTGGCCAAGGGCCAGCAGAGCTTATGGGATGGTGTGTTGTCCGTCGTCCGTCCGTCGTCCGTCCGTTAACTTTTCTTCAAACGACTTCTCCTCAGAAACCGCTTGGCTAATTTTGACCAAACTTTGACTCCAAAGTTTGTATATTGAGGTTTTGCATGTTTTTCATATAGACATATAGGGAAAAACTTTAAAAAATCTTCTCTGAAACCACAAGGCACAGAGCTCTCATGTATTACATGTAGCATCAGCTTATGATCCTCTACTAAATTTGTTCAAATGGTGACCCTGGGGTCAAATTTGTCCCCGCCCCGGGTCACAATTTTACATAGACTTATATAGGATTTTTTTCTTCATCTTCTTCTCGGAACCTACAACAGCCAGAGGTTTGATATTTTGCATTTACTATAAGCTTATGGTCCTTCACCAAGTTTGTCCAAATGGTGACCCTCGGGTCACATTTGGCCCTGCCCCAAGGGTCACATGTTTTACATAGACATGTATAGGGAAAAACTTAAAAAATCTTCTTCTCTGAAACTGCAAGAGCCAGAGGTTTAATATTTTGCATTTGCTATAAGCTTGTGGTCCTCTACCAAGTTTGTTCAAATGGTGACCCAGGGGTCACAGTTTTACATAGGCTTGTATAGGCAAAAATGAAAAAAAATCTTCTTCTCTGGAGCTCTCATGTATTACATGTAGCATCAGCTTATGGTCCTCTACTAAGTTTGTTCAAATGCTGACCCTGGGGTCAAATTTGTCGCCGCCCCAAGGGTCACAGTTTTACATAAATGCCTGTATAGGGAAAAACTGAAAAAAATCTTCTTCTCTGGAACTGCAACAGCCAAAGGTTTAATTTTGCATTTGCTATAAGCTTATGGTCCTTTACCAAGTTTGTTCAAATGGTGACCCGAGGGTCACATTTGACCCCGCCCCAAGTTCACATGTTTTACATAGACATGTATAGGGAAAAACTTAAAAAATCTTCTTCTCTGAAACTGCAAGAGCCAGAGGTTTATTTTTTGCATTTCCTATTAGCTTATGGTCTTCTACCAAGTTTGTTCAAATGGTGACCCATTGGTCACATTTGGCCCCACCCTGGAAGTCACAGTTTTACTTAGGCTTGTATAGGCAAAAACTGAAAAACATCTTCTCTGGAACCACATGGCACAGAGCTCTCATGTATTATTTTGCATCTGATCTTAGCCAAACTTTAGCAGATTTTATGGCTTTCTTTTTATTTTTTAATTTTACATTTTTTTTTCATTTTTTTTTTTTTTTTTGAATTCATTTATTTTATTTTTTTCATTTTTTTTTTCATTTTTTTTTTTTTTATTTTTATTTTTTCATTTTTTTTTTTTTTATTTTTCTATGTTGGACCAGTCGGACCAGTAACAGAGGAGTTATGGTTCTTGACTTAGTTAAAAATGCTATATTTTGCCTCATTAATACGGTAGGGCCTTTATTTTTCATCTGATCTTTACCAAGCTTTACCAGATTCTTTAGTTATGGCCCTTGATTTAGTCAAAAAGCTGTTTTTTGCCCGAAACTTCCAATAAAACATAAATGGCAGTCACACGCTTCATTGATGTTATAAGAGCCATGTCAGCCAGTAGAGCGTCCACAGGCCCTCTTGGGCCTCTTGTTTTAATATTCTGATGTTTTATGTAACTGCAGTTTGCACTATTTCTGTCGAGTTTCAAAATTGTAGGTCTACAGTGGGGAAAGGGTTTCTCAAGATTGGGTCATTGTGACCTTAAGACCTACTGACCCCAAAAGCGATAGGGTTCCTCCTCACACCAAGGGCAGTGTACCTACTCACGTTTTATGAGTATTATATATTTATGGAGTGCATGTTCCTATGAACTTTGCCATTGACCTACTGACCTCAGAGGCATTGGGTTTCTTCTTCTTACTAAGGGTATTGCATCTATTGTTTCATGAATAGGTTATACTGTTGGAGTTACTGCTCAGAAAGTGCTTGTCCATATGAGGTCATGGTAACCTTGACCTTTGACCCAGTGACCCCAAAAGCAGTGCAGTTCCCCCTCTGCCAAGGGCAATGTACCTATGAATTTTCCTGTCTGCTATGTCACTAATGATGTTGCATTTTCCAAACAGGCGTATGAAAAGGGGAGTATATAAAAACAAATTGTCTGGCAATTAAAGAAGGACACAATGTCAATTTGTTATATCCACAATTTATTTTAGTTATCATCGTAGCATTTGATTAACATACTTTATATACAATTTATGTTCTTTAAGCATTTATATTCCGGACACATGTCGTACAACATGTTGTACACTTCCTTACTGCCGTGTCAAAATTCTACGTTTAGTAATAAAATGAAGCTCTCATCTCAAATATACAGATACAAAAGTATATGCTAAAATATTTACTTGAAAAAATATATGCAAACTAATTGGAATTGGTCGAATGAAAATGCCAGGCCCATTTACATCAAGATAAAATATGTTGAAGTGGTCTAGAACCTTCTTACCTGAGAACTGCAAAGTTGCTGCAAATTCTATAGTACACACTCCATTTACTTGGAGCCACGTTTGCATACGCGGTATCATGATAAAGACCTTGCATAAATGACAAAATGAATGGTTTTTTTAAACATACACGTTTAAGAGGAAAAAAAGCATGCACATAGATACAAACACAAATATATAAAGATGTATTAATGTATATTGCCTTTGTTTTAAAGTCAATTTAATTTGAAATATAAAAACATGTCACAAAAGTGACTGAAAATGCCTTGTATAGTATGTTACACGCGTGTAAACGGGACGAGTAAAAAACGGTAAAGAAATTGATGTTTCATTTTATATCTGTCAGCACATATGAAATTGAAATAAAAATATGATTATTGCTCGTTAGGTGGAGAGTATAAAAGAGACACATGGCAATCTGGATTTTTTTCAAAACTCAGTCCTGCGCTTCTTTTTCTAGTTATTTATCAATTTGAAAATCTTATATAATAATTTTATGAAAAATTTTAAAACAAATTATTTTGGTATAATAATAGCTGTTAAATATAAAACATGATTGTCTTATAAAGAACTATTGAGGGGGAATAACTACTAAAAATATGCATTACATTTTTTATTTCCCTTCGATATTTAACTATATACAAACGCCTGTAAAGTACTTAATATATGTCTCAATAATAATTTCATAACTGCCATGTGTCCCTTTAAAATGGATTACATAATCTCAAGTATTATCACAAGATACACCTTCTATACAGTTATCACACTTTCTTATATATAAACAACAATGTTATGCAGCTATTTTCTTCTTCAGTCGCCGTTTTCCATATGAAACTTATTAAAATACATGTGGGTATAACCTCACTCCCCACAGGCATCCGGAATATTTCATAAGACCCAAACCCAGCGTTCTAAATAAACTGTTTGTTGCCCGAGCATCCAGTGTACTAAAATGGTGCAAATTCGACCACCAGTCAACCATACACCGGTCTCGGTAGGGAATACACTAAATCAGTCGTGTACCAAAAAGGTAGGTGGGAGTTACACCCTCACTCATGGCTATTGAAGCATGAACTTCGCTGTATAACTAGTATCTCAACTAACATTATGTACACACTCACACATTTTCACATTGCAGCTTATTTTGATACAAACCTCAAACAGCCACATTTTAAAATTATAATATAAATTTGATATGTATAATTTGTGCACATTTACAATTGTGTGAAAAGTTCTGTTCGGAGAAGCAAGCAATTCCAGAACAAAAATATGGCTCGCTTCCCTCTTAAAAAAACAGAATGACATGTACGTAAAACTGCTACATGTATACAAAGACTTTTATCACGGGTACAATTTCTACAAAATATCAGTAAGATTATTGTCGTAATTCATTCGGAATGTCAAAATCGCAACAAAACAATATTTACAGTCAATAACTCGCCATGTGAAATTGTTATTTTCAGATCCGATGTTCAACCTTATTACTTTGTCAATGACTTTGTTTTTTTAACGCTCAATTACAAATTATCATCAATGGCAAGAACGCGTGCTCAAATGGACATAACTGCACTTTAAGACATCGACTTCTTGCAAAAAATCAAATTATTACATGACTGTGTGGCACGTAACAGATATAGATTGGTCTGCTGAATAAGTTGATGAGAAAGAAAAAACATTTATAGCACTACTAAAAAAGAGAGAACCCTTCCACAAATACAGAGACCCTTAAGTCAATAAAAAGTATTCCTTTTCAAAAGCTGCTTGATGGACTACTCGTCCAGTCACAGTTCCACTCCATGAATAGCGAGTTATCAGTACATATACAAAGGACAAACAATTAGTTCTATAAACTGCCACCATTTTTTTGGCAGTGGTCTATTACAAGCGCTAGGTTTACGCAGACGTTTGAAAAGTAGTAGCCAAAATTTATAAAACTGAACTCTAAATTGAATAAAAAATTTCCAACAAAATACAAAAACACTGAAGATCTAGTAGCCATTGCCTTTTTTGACTATTGCTAGCACTTACATAGGTGAGCATATTCCATTGCTACTAGGTATTAAAACTAGCGCTACAATGTGCCTATAACAAATGCACTAGCTATTATGCTATCAAAGATGATTGTGTTTCGATTAATTCATAACAAGTATAAAAGGGTGTTAACTTTATAAACAAGTTCTGAACACAGCATCATATCGCGAACACTCTTCTTTACGAGACTCGAGTCTGATTCCAACCAAAATGACGACAATAAGTTCTCATTAAGCAATTGAAAAAAAATACCAAAAAAATAAGTTATTTAAAAATGTAAATTCTTCATTCGGCATCGATGCCTTACCACAGTTCATTTTCATTGGTTGATTTTTTGGTTGATGATGTCTCGACAAATCCTTAGCTTCGGTACTTCAGTATTTTATAATAAAGTCACTAATGTCTACAACACTTAAAGTGCTCCAAGATCCTGTGTGGAATGGGCTCCTGAAAAAAAGAAGTTATTTATAAATAATAAATCTAACATAGTTTGTTAAAATACTCAATGCTGATTGGTTGTTGAGGATGCATTTTTAATTTCCTATCAAAACCTCATAATGTCATGTCTGTAAACACACAATTTTAAATAATTTTTAACACCAGAAAACAAATTTTAAAGCAACGTTGCGTTCCAACAATAAATTTAAATTGTTAAAAACAGAATGATGCTACATACTGTCTTTGTTTGATGTTGAAGCGATAATTGTTTGATGTTGAAGAGATAATAATTTGAGATATAATACAAAGTAAGTTGTGAGAATTTTGTATATGTTCAATCTCTAAAAAAGTGTGTATTGTATACATAAAAATAAGAAATAAAACATGTCCAGTAGATTTATATTGTGCAAATTCGTCAATATTGTTTATTTATACTGATCAAAACCTGTTGTTTAGGACTTTAAAAAACATCAAAATTCTAGGTCAACAGCTCTTGGTATTGATAACCTTCCGAGTCCCGGCAACCAGGTATATTGATCGGGCACAAAAAAAAACTGCCGGAAATATTTTAGTTCTTAAATAAATCATCATAAATAATAACTACTTCAAAGTTATTTTTACCGATTCAAGACAAAGGAAAATATCAGATTTTGTCCAATTCTAATTTTATGGTCATGCTGTTGAAAAGTTTGACACTAATTTTTGGGTAACAGGCCTTGTCGAGGACAATATCTTGCTGGTTAAGTTGCATTTATATATACTTAACGCCATTAAACACTTTTTTATTTTGTGTTTGTTTTTAATTAAAATGTCTCCAAGATCGATTGCATAATTCCGATTTTACTTCTTTCAATACATGAATTTGATCAGTCACCAGATTTATAGGGAATGTGGATAATTTCTAACATGTACATAACACTACAATCGATCTTGGAAATAAGCACAAAACAAAAAACCTTTATTTAAAGGGTAAATCCCACGTACACAGATGGACAACATGAGCCATATGTGTCAACAAGTGTGTTTGGATGACAGAACAGCAGCTTTATTCCATACAAATATTTATGGCTGACAGTCTTAGCTGCTTCGTTTTACAGCAAGGAGGGTATGCAGACTCCGATTATTTAATCCTAACTTGTATTACTTAGATTGTGTTAGTCGGCATGCTCGTCACCAATGCAATAAGCCGAAGGGACCTAACATTTGGTTGGTGAAAGTATGCTTATCGTCTCGTTAGACAAAACCGGTTTTCACTGGCTTCTCCAGTTTTCTTACCTTATCTCAAGTTCAACAGAGTGGCATTTTTACTAGTGTTAGTAGCTTAATTCCTAACCAATAAATAAAACAATTGAACAACTCACTTCTCAAGGTACCACCGCCACTCTCCGATCGTGATTTTCTGTAGGTTCCGTATCCAGACCCTGCATACACATATCCCGCTTCGGACACCGCTTTCTTACTTTCGCGTGGATGCTTGCCTGTTAAATCTCCCGTCATTCTCAAAACCTTTCCACTGTGACCCCCAATGGTAGATTCAGGACGTTTAACGTAAACAGGGGCACTGTAGTTGCTACCTGGGTGCTTTAAGTGAACTGCGTCTGTAATGATTAATACAAAAGATCTTATTTAAGCTTGTAAACATTAACACACAAGGTATTGAAAATCAATTTTATATACATTCGAACCTCGATAGCTCGAAGTCAGCGGGACCATAGGGATATGTTCGAGCTATCGGTGGTTTCGAGGCATCGAGGTAATGGTAAAAACCAAGATATCTATCCGAATTTGTGTACCACCCGAAATAGTGCTACTTGTGTACGTGATGTATCGTTCTCAGTATGATTTTTATGTTCATGCATGTTTGTTTAAACCTCATAACGGATATATAACATGTAATTGTTACACTGAAAATAAAAGGAAAACTGCAATAATGTGTTTTTTTATCATTTATTTAAAGTAATATCACACTAATAGATGTTAACATACATTCCGGAAGTCCGAATAATGAGAACAAGGCAAGACTGGTTTTGGTACATAAAATTGAATAGAATAGACAACAGCGTAGCACATAATTCACTGTTGAAATATCTTACTATGTTTTTGTTTATACAGTTGTTTTATTTAAAAAAAGTTTGTATTGGGTGATTGCTTTGCACACGACTTCATCAATTCAACTTTCACAACTAATTAAAAAGTGAACATGCTTTATTTTAATTATTGTTTTATTTTTCAACAGACATTATTTAATTAGAAAATCAACCGTGTTTAATTTACTGAATTAACAGTAAACGAAGTTCATAAAACAAAAATGTTATCTCTATTATCACTTTTCAATCATAAATGTTCGCACCTTTAACAATCAACTTTATCTGTTTTCGCACTATGATCGAACTTGCTACAAACAAAATACAAACGCGTTGATTACAATTAATATGGCCGACGTCGCATGGCAACGGATCATCACCTTCGATTAAGCGAGGTTTAAATTCACACAAAAATGGTTCTTCGGACCGTAAAAAGTATTCGAGCGAGCCAGGGTATTCGAGAAATGATATTCGAATAATCGAGGTTAAATTACATTGAATTATATAGGAGTTGTGTCGGGACTGGAAAATGTGTTCGAGTTACCGATGGTATTCGAATCACCGGTGTTCGAGCTATCGAGGTTCGACTATATATTATAGCACTTCTCATGTTCCAAGAATGGGAACGCCCAATGCCTGGGATCACTCTAAATTCTTTTTAGGGCGTGTCTCATTTTGCAAACAAGCAGCTCTTCAGACCTGTTTCTGAGGAAATGAAATTAATATTTATGATAGTTCAATTTATAAAATTAATTTGTGAAGAGACGTTGAATAGAATAGTGTTGGAGTTATGCTCCAGAAACAATCTGACAAATTTACAATCTTGTTTCCATGAAAAAAGACTACCGGTACAAAATATTATATTAGGAAGTTCTGGATCGGTAATGAAATGGCACTATAATAGGTTGATATGTGTACCATTTAGTTTCAAGAAGGATACATTGGAGTTATGCTCGGGGTAAACAAACACAAATTTGACCAATTGTTTCTAGGCAAACGGTTACAATTAAAATGCCAACACAATTTTGATATTATTCCAAGTCCTCACATAACTAGAATGTTTTTTGGAGATCTCGTCCAGAAACAAATACCGACAGATTGAGTGAGGTACAGGACCTCAAATTAAGAATTTCAATCTAGGACGGTATGCGAGTGGTTTTACGATCTGAAATTTAATGCCGTAAAACCAACACATACCATCACAGATTAAAAATCTTAGCATAGTTATCTCAATTCTAATGCTTTTCCATTTAAATGCCAGAAATATAACGTAAAATCGTACATACACACTTGTTTTCCTATGAAAACTCAAATTCATCGGTAACTACATTTTGTTGACGTCATCCAATGCTCGATTAAAAGTCTGAAAAGTATGCGACGTCACATAACGTTGTAACAAGCGATGTCACATACTTTTCAGACGGTGAATCGAGCGTTTTGAGACATTAGCCAATGGAGTTACGTGTTACATTATAGCTGCATTAGAATATACATTTTGATAACCAAAGATAATATACAGTTCTTGAGTTTGATGCATACATATTATGTTCAATAAAACTTAAGTTTCAGGTTAATCAAGGTTAATCAAGGAGTATCAGCTAATATGGAATTCCCACTTTAAACATCTGCTTTAAATTCGAAACTTGAAGACGGATAAAATTCTTACTTGGGTCTCCAATCATAACTGGATCGTTGTAACCATTGTTGACATAGACGACTGAGCTTGGGCGACTCTTGTAGCTAGGTGGCGCCATGATGACGGAGCCACCGTAGTAAGTGTCTCTGTCGTCTTCCAAGTAAATGCCTTCCACTCCCATGCTGACGAGCTGTCGTACTTTCGGTAGGAACATTGCAAATAATATAATGGTAGCGGTGATAAACAAACCAAAAGCCATACAAGCATCTCCGAATTCCTGAGCATAGGCATGATCCTTATTCAATCCACCAATAAGCCCCCAGGCAACCCAGATTGGGATAGCGAACCCAGCGGCAATACCAATGAAAACACTCTCTCGGTGATTTGTGATGATGCCGTGAGCTTTCATTGCAACAATGGTAGTGAGAAGAATCAAAAACATCACGTAAACCAAAGAAAGAAGATGATTTTCAAACTCTGTACGAACAAAATTTTGCATATTTTCCCATCCCATACCAGGCGCAAGAGTCCAGGTGTAATGATTGCAAATCCAGACCTTGTTGCCGTTGTTACTGATAACCCGAACGGCCTCTGGGGGCACCGATATCAGCCATTGTATTGCTATGACAACCTGTACACCGACGACAAACACAAACATCAAGAACTGATAAATTCCACGGAGGTAGTTCGAAGATTCGACATCACCTGGAAGTAAAGTATCAGCGGAGGTCTTTGACGTGAGAAGTACCATTAGTTTCACAAGTAAAACAGCAAAGCAGATAGAGTATGAAACGCCAACACCAAACCTTGTTATACCACAGGTAGCCTTGGTTGGGGTGAACAAGTAAGCAATGGTGGTCAAATAACAGCAGAAGAGACCAAACAGAAGCAGCTGTCCTAGCCACATGGTTCGCCAATGGTTTCCAATTTTCGTTCCCATCAACTTGTACAGAATGTAAATTTCGAAAATAAACACGCAGACAATGCCAAGTCCTGATAGAACACCAAGAGCAATTATCCACTGCTGACTATTGTAGAACCTTGTCACATCATCATGGGCTTCTCGCTCTTGGTCACGCCACACGCCCGTAAATTCTTGGTCCTTTTGGAAGTATTTGTTGATCAACATAGCCATCAAATCTTCGGGACTCATGGTCGTCTGGTTAACCGGCACCATCGCAGTGGTCGTGGTAACGGCAGCTGTTGTAGTTGTCGCAACTTGACAGCACCGGTTGTTTAGGGGACAGTCAGGTATCGTCATTATGATGCTGCTGCCGCCCAGTGCTGAAAATTCACTGTTTCCTGGGTTATAGGCCAGTACCTAAAATAAGAAACACCAAAGAATAAATAAATGTTATAAACTTATTATATCATGCAGAAAACATTTTAGGTACAACACAAGCTCTCTTAGGTTAAATGGTACAATCTCAATCCATTCTTAACCCTTAACCCGCTATATATATATAATGGACTGTTATTTCTTTGAATTAAGACCATTCCCTTTATGTGACAAAGGGGTGTTTTGGGGAAAATGACTGATCAGCAGCTGGACATTGTAAACCCTGATCAGCCTGCCTGCGAGTTACTCGCGACCCTTTCTGGGTTTACAATGGACGCAAAGGCTATTATAGTCGTGCTTAGCGGGTTAAGGGCTAACCACAGACAGAGCTACCACAAACATTGCCGAATGCGCGCACACATGTATGACCTCATTTTTAGCATCAGACACACAGTCTTGTTGACAGTCGTAACTGTACCACGGTAAATATAATCCATTTAACATGTACTGAGAAGATGCATATAGTTTAACCTTTGAATGAATCTTAATTCTTTTAAGACAACCTGATTTTGCTGTTGGCTCTAAGGTTTAAAAAGTAGAAGCCAAAGTTGCCAAAACTGCGAAAATACTCAAATTTAATAATAAGATCCAATAAAATACAAAAACATGCTACTTTTTAAGATACTGAAGATATTGGAACCATTAAATTTGGCTATTTTTTGCTACTGCTAGCATTTGCATAGTTTTGGTAACCAAGGTTAAGTTTGGGGATAATAATCAAATTATGACCTAGACCTTGGTAATTATGTGATGTCCCTTGACACAACAAAGCATCTGATAAAGTTTCAGAAAAATTCGAGCAGCGGTTGTTGAGATATAGTTGATTTAAAATGTGACCGCCGCCGCCGTAAAAGTGACTGCTATGTTTCGCTATAGACAATAATGGACTGTTCTTTCTTCGAATTAAGATCATTCCATTTCTGTGACAAAGGGGTGTTTTGGGGAAAATGACTGATCAGCAGACATTGTAAATAGTTACTCACAGGCTGATCTGGGTTTACAATGGACGCAAAGGCTATTATAGTCTTGTTTAGTGGGTTAAGAGTTAACTATACCACGTTTTATTAAATTATTTTTGTCTGTTTAAAGCCAAAATTGCCAAAACTGTGAAAATACTCAAAACTGAATAATCACTGTGAATTAAACAACGGCATAGTTAAACATAATTTCCAGGCAGGGAATGTCATCCCATGTCCACTGTCAAGAATCGACATAATAACTAATAATGTACATGTAATATGTTTAGGATAGAGGCTATGAAGAGAAATCTTCACCATTAAGAAACAGTAAGGGAGAGAGTGTATATTTCTCTTCATAGCCTCTATCCGACTTAGTGTTTACCACTGGTTTATTGATAGTCTCTAAACAGGTCACGCTCTTAATCGTGAAGAATGCTGATAGTAAAGTCTTCATGAATAATTGGTTCAAGTATTTCACAGGCTGTCCAGAATCTCAAAATAAAATTCCCTGATATTTACCCGCATTTGGGTTCCTTGATTAACATAAGAAAATATTAGGCCTCCATCCACCCTGTAAATCGTACCTTCGCCACCAAATACCACATACATGAACATATATAGACTTTTTTCACATTTTTAAATGTTTCTCTAGTTCACATAAACCATTCAAGCAAACAAATAGCGTCAAAAACTTTAATAATTGATGTATTATTTAATATGGAAATCATATCCGGCATAGAAAACAGAATATTTTCTTACTACCTGAAGAGTTTCGTTTCGATTGCATGTTAACGTTAATTTTTGTTTTGGGTAAGACTCCTCTAGTGAAGAAATAAAATTCCCCAATTTTTCCTTGATTTTTTACACTTTTTGCAATTCCCTGATTTTTCAAAGCAGTGGTTTTTGTTTGATCACTTTCCCTGTTTTCAAAATCTGAAGCAAATGATTGGTTAAAAAAGTTGGGAAAACACTAAATGACATTATAAACTCTACAAGATGTAGAGATATCATCAATAGTGCTGGGATACCTACATATTTGTAAGTTCCATTTTGGACCTGCGAAACCTTGTATTTCTCGAAGAACATAGCAGCATCGCCGTTGGGCTGGAAGAAGCGCTGATTATTTCCCACTGCATTTAAAATACCTGTGAACAGAGGTGGAAGTTTTAATCACAAATAAATACAAAAAAAAAATTCTAAGCAAATTGTTCCAACTCTTAATTTTAGAAAAGAAATTTTAAATAAGTTTTAAAGGAAATATCAATTTACATTTACAATTTAGTAATAAAAACACTTTTTTTTTAAATTAGTTTCATGCTCTGACAAACACTACACTAAAGTATTAGCCCAAACTGATAAAAGCAAAGGGAGAACAAAGGATGACAGGATTTAGGTCTGTAGAACTGTAAGAAGGTACCATCTGTTATATCTCTCTCGATATGAGTCACGGTAACTTACAATGTATCCATTTAGCCTTACTAGACAAAATGCTATGTTACGAGAGTTGCTTCTCTTGGTGGAAGTTTGGGCCGCTTGTGCCAAGGATGAAAATAAAACAATACGTGAAATTATCGAAGACAAAACTTTGCTGAATTATTCTTTCTATAACCACTGTCGGCGTTCCCCAGAACTATAACACAACAATTTAAAGGAACACAAGGCAACCTTGAAGTTTTATTCAAAATCAAAATTAGCATCTGCATTTATTAATTTAATCATCATTTTGACTTTGAACCGGCTTGCATTTAATTAAATAAAATGTTGAGTTTTCAATTACTCTTCATTACTCTACCACAGGTTTATGTATACTCAGTTGCAAAAGAAAGTGGACACTTGAGTTTTGTTTAGATTTAATTGTATAACGTTTTTTTAGAATTAAAGTGACAAATTCCAAAACAAATATGTCATGTTTGGTACCAACATTTTTATCATTCCACTGCCAATATCACGTTGTCATTTGTTTTTCAATAGGTCGAATCATTAAGGGACTGTCTCTTGATAAACAGGATAGGTGTAAAGTAAAATTTTCAAAGTGTCCAGTTTCTTTTGCAACTGAGTATATATTATTGGTGCAATATAATTAACTGAGTTAGTTATATGCAAAAAACATCTGCTTGAGCTTTTCTTATAATTAATATTAATGATTGAATGATGAAAAACTATTGGGATGCCGAGAGTTTTATAAAAGTGGATTGCCATGTGTCCCTTTAAGTATATGTAGATTCAAAAAATGCCATTTTTATACAATCTTAAACTGAAAAGCTTGGCATATGACGGTATCTCGGCTCCGTTGCATGTCACAATAGAAACAGCTTGGCATATGACGGTATCTCGGCTCCGTTGCATGTCACAATAGAAACAGCTTGGCATGTGACGGTATCTCGGCTCCGTTGCATGTCACAATAGAAACAGCTTGGCATGTGACGGTATCTCGGCTCCGTTGCATGTCACAATAGAAACAGCTTGGCATGTGACGGTATCTCGGCTCCGTTGCATGTCACAATAGAAACAGCTTGGCATGTGACGGTATCTTGGCTCCGTTGCATGTCACAATAGAAACAGCTTGGCATGTGACGGTATCTCGGCTCCGTTGCATGTCACAACAGAAACAGCTTGGCATGTGACGGTATCTCGGCTCCGTTGCATGTCACAATAGAAACAGTCTTGAACAAAATAGAAACTGTGTTATTCAGTTCTTGTTTATTTCTTAAACTGTGCACATATTTTCATTTTTCAATTGTCGATCGACAGTGTCCACCTTGCATATACAACAGCTTACAAGCAAACCTTGATGTTGTTGTTGTTGAATGTTGTTTAACGGCTCATCAACACAGTATAGGTTATTTAGAGCCGCCCCAGAGAGAGGGGAAGGATACATAGGAATCCGGGAACTGTGCCCTACTCTTATTATCGGATAGATTCCTATGTTTTTTTAATGTGCTCCGAGGGTAGACCGATACACGGGACCACCCGGTTTACGTCCCCATCCAACGGACAAGGCTAAGGGAAAGTCTTGCCCAAAAACACACAGATGAAACTCAGTGGCACCACGGACAAACTTTGATGTGCCTTTTTGCAAGTTTTACATGCTATCACTATGTAAGTTCCATGGGACCCCGCCAGAGATTATAGATATTTGTCGAGCTAAAAATTACTCTGTGACCCTGACCGTAATATTGGTGTGGTCACATGACTTTTATCATGTGTGTACAAACTGAAAGCTGGATGAAGAAATGCAAAAGTTACAGGAAGTTTAAGAAGACAACAGATGACACAAGACACAGACAAAACAATCCATATGTCTAGCCTTATGCAGGTGACAAAAACAAGTTTCACTGTCCCTTTTTTATTGGTGGTTACCATGCCCTTTTGAAATCCTGTGTAAAACACTTTTTTTTCAACCAAAGGAACCTGAACGGCCATAGGATGACTGGCCATGCTATGAGCGCTGTCAGTAAAAAAATAAGCATTTTCTGGGATGTACAAACTATAACTTTAACTGTTTAATGCTGTTAGGTCAAAATAAATCTTACCGTCAAACGTTGCTGGGCCTCTGCTAGAAGGGGAATTCAGCCAGTCGGAACACAAGTAACCCCCATTGCAGTACTGTTGTGCTGTGTTTTTCACTCCGAGAATTGCGGCATTTACAGCCATAAGTGCGTACGGAATGAACATAGTTTGGGTAACCAGGTTGTCTGGTAAGCTTTGGTTGGTTAAATTACAGTTGTTCAATGTGAAATTACAGTTGAAGGTCTGCTCCCAAAACTGGGTAAACCAACGATTGTGTTTGTTTACAGTGGCTCCGGTGTTCGATCCTGTATTTGGTAGCATTCGGAAAAAGTCCTTCCAAAACAGCGCCACATCAGCTGCATTTGGGTAAGCCGCTGAATGAAAACGAAAAAGATATTGTAGATGCATACTTTCATCATCGGAGACATTCAATGATGTATCAAATTAAAAATCACAAAACTTGTTGAATGTACACTGACCCAAAATGAAAACTTTACACTTTATTTGTTTGAATGTCTGTTTTGTTAGCATACATGTTGTTGTAAGTTTTACACATGATTATCACAGTTTCATTGCGGATAACGATTATGCAATTGTTTTCAAAATCGCCGGTCTATTCATGCGTCCAAGCATGAAAAACGTGTTCCTTACTTTGCACGTGCGCAGCAACAGGTGTTTCATTTACTGGGTCTGTCAGAGATCATGCAAGACCCGGTCGCGTACGTGCGACAACCTTACGTACTGATCGCATTATCACTACATTTTTTATCAGCAACCATTACTGCTCGGCTTTACGGGGTTCATGCACAGACAATCATAAATCGTTTGAGACAGAACCAAGTTCCTATTCATGCTCGTCATCCATATACTGGACAGATTATCACACCTCGTCACCGAGCTTCCAGACTGTTATGGGCACGACGTCATTTGCATTTCACGCGCAATCAGTGGCAATCGGTACTTTTCAGCGATGAGTCGCGGTTTACTGTCAGCCATGCAGATGGCAGAATACGCATCTATCGCCGCAGAAATGACCGATTTGCAGATTGTTGTATTCGGGAGAGAGACAGATTTGGTGATGGCAGTATTCTGGTCTGGGGTGGGATAATGGGAAATCTGAAAACTGATCTGGTCATTATCCAAGGAAATGTCAATGCTCAACATTACATCAATGTTTTAAACAAGACAATGATACCATTCATGCAAAATAACAGACCTGGCACTTTCCAGCATGACAATGCAAGGCCTCACACGGCGCGTATAACCACACAATTCCTTGCTCAAAAAAAAGTTAACGTCTTGCCTTGGCCCGCTTTATCCCCGGACTTGAACCCCATAGAACACATATGGGATGAATTGGGTCGGAGGGCCAGGTCCAATCATCAAATTGATACCATAAATGACCTCCAAAATGCACTTCTGTTAGAATGGCAACGTATTCCAATCGCGCTCATACAACGTTACGTAACTTCAATGAGGCGACGTATTCGGCAATGCATTCGTAAAAATGGAGGTCACACTGGTTACAGATGCTCTTTATAACATCACTTTGTGCACTCAGTCAGTAATTTCTTGTTTCCAAATGCTGTGTGATCATTTTCATTTTTCAGGAATTTCCATTTCGACCCCTGTCAACTTAATTGTTCATAAAAAAGTATGCAATATCTGATTTTTATCCAATAAATTACACAAACACATCGATATGGCATTGTAGTTTCGATGACAAAAAAATTAAAATTAACCCCGAATATACATTTATCAACAAAATATATACTTTTGAAGTCTATGTAAAGTTTTCATTTTGGGTCTGTGTATATATATATATATATATATGATGTGGGGCGTCCGAGTGGTTCGAGTCTCTGACTTGCAATCACTTGCCCCTCACCGCTGTAGGTTCGATCCCTCAGGGGCCTATGAATCTTTATGTGAGGAAGCTATCCAGCTGGCTTGCGGAACGTTGGTGGTTCTACCCAGGTGCCCGCACGTGCACGAAAATTGCCCTGAGGGGCACTTGGGGTCTTCCTCCACCAATGGAAGCTGGAAAGTCGCCATATGACCTTAGCTGTTGGTGCGACTATAAAATCCAATTCAAATATATATGATGTATCAAATTAAGGTTTGCGTAACAACCTGTCAAGTTGATTACATAATTCAATATCTATATACAGTCCTGCAAAATGCAAAGGGGGTGCTCTTATTAAATGTTGTTTTTTAGGGTTATACTTCAATGAAGTTCTTGCCAGACTGTATACCCCAAACAGCCACAAATGTCATTATTTTTATTTTACAAAATATCAAACATTTATTGAATTGTTATGATTTCTTGGATATTTTTCTATTAAGAGAATATTTCTTAACTAGATGGGTGTTCTGCGGAACATGTGTGTCGCCTGTCAGCACTTGGTCAGTATAACAAGGTTTTTGGACCCAGATAAATTACCTTGAAAAATTGACCTGACAAAATTTTCGTGAAAAAAAAGGAGTATTTAACCCATATAATGACCTTCAAAAAGACCTCGACCTTTACATTTTAGTATGGTCATGTCGATGTTGTCATGATGCGTATATATTGAAAGTTTGATGAAGAAATATCAAGAAATGAGGAAGTTATAGCCAACTTTAAGTTTTTGTGAAGAAAAAAAAGAGTATTTAACCCCTATGACCTTCAGTGTGACCTTGACCTTTTATATTTTAGTATGTCATGTCGATGTTGTCATGATGAGTATATATTGAAAGTCTGATGAAGAAATACGAGGAGCGTTCATTATGTAATGCAACTAGTCGTCGTATTCACGTTGTGTGAGGTTTACACACGAAATTTGAAAACAATCTTTTAGAATGAACCTTTTTATTAAAATCAGTGAAGATATAAGTCTATGATAACTGTTTGTTTGGGACATATTCATATACACTTAAAAAGTGGCAGAAAAGTTTAATGAATTTGCATAGGTTGTAATGTTGGATTCATGAATTGAATTGAACTGGGGTTTTAAGGCGCACCAACACATGAAAAGGTTATATGGTGCCTAACAGGTATGAACATGCCAAGCTCATCTTCCATGTACATCGAGATAAAATATGGAAAATGGGCCTAGAACCTTCTCACCCTGAACTGCAGAGTTGCTGCAAATTCTATCGTAGAAACTCCATTTACGCTGGAGCCACGTTAGTTTTTCTGCCACTGCTCTTTTCAGGAAAGTAATTTATTCAAACTTTTGTTGTAACTAGAAGTATGTGTAAATATTACGTAAACGAGGTTTCCAATACAAAACATTGATATAGTCCAAGGCAAGAAATGCTGTTTTCTTGGAAATACAAAAGTTCTGAAAATATCAAATTCCAATAAAAATAATAGTCAAAATCAGTTTGAAGATATGACGGAAAATGGTTTTAAATATATACGAATTGAAGGGTTACTCTAAAGATTTAATATAAGAAATCCGTGGATTCACATATCTCGCCTAACGGGGGCTGGACTTAAAAATAAAAGATAAATGATGCTTAAATGAAAGTTTGTAAACATTTTAGTAACTAAAAACAATGGAGTTTACAGTTTGCTGAGATGATGTTTCAGTGTATTTGTTTAAAAACAACAACAAAAAAATAAAAAATAAAAAATAAAAAAAAGCTGAAACAATCAATAAAAAAAAATCATCAGCTTCAAAAAGTAGTTCAAGGTCATAGATGAAATCCATGCTTCCAAAAAGATGCACTACCCAAGACACAACTATGTCAAAATAGAATGTTTTGTCAAAGATTAAGCTATAAACTATAGGTTTAAAGCATCTAGTGCATAATTATAGTTCATGAGAAAGTGATGTAAATGTAACAATTAAAGTTATCTGCCCTTTGCTTGGATGGTGAAGGTCACATCCACATTTGCTTTTTGACACATTGTGATGTACTACCCAAGAAACAACTATAAAGCGAAGTTTGAAAGGTCTAAAATGCATAGAAATTGTGAGAAAGTGACCTAAACGCAAATGTTGAAGGTAAAAATTATTATCTGCCCCTTGCTTGGAGGGTCAAGGTAACATCAACATTTGCTTTGTCATATTGCAATGTACCAATCAAGATACAACTATAAGCAAAGTTTGTCTTAGTGCATACAATTTGTGAAAAAGTGACCTAAAGACAAAAATTGAAGGTAAAAATTATAAGGTTATCCGCACTTTGCTTGGAGGGTCAAGGTCACTTCCACATTTGCTTTGTCACATTGCGATGTACCACCCAAGATACAACTATAAGCAAAGTTTGAAAGGTCTAGTGCATACAGTTTGTGAAAAAGTGACCTAAACGCAAAAGTTGAAACCTAAAAATTATTAAGTTATCTGCCCTTTGCTTGGAGGGTCAAGGTCACATCCACATTTGCTTTGTCATGTTGCGATGTACCACCAAGATACAACTATAAGCAAAGTTTGAAAGCCTAGTGCATACAGTTTATGAGAAAGTGACCTAAACGCAAAACTTGAATGTTGATGCCGCCGCCTCCGGAAAAGCAACACCTACGTCTCTTTTTTTCCGAAAAGGCGAGACAATAAAATCAACAATTTTAGTTACACCGCTCCAAAAATATTAAAGCCTGCAGTTGCTCCTTGCTTTTTTAGCATAAAATTTAAGCTAAATTTTGTCGCACTGACAACATTTAAGGAGCAATAAACCAAAAATTGGCCGTCGAAATCAGATTTTCAATCAAAATAGTTTTTTCTGTTTTTGGTGTGTTCAGTATCATTTACATGTCTTAAAAAAATGCCATCAAAATACATATTTTATTGGATGGAAGTATCTGAAACTTGATAAATTAATGGAGGAAAGGTTCATTTTAACATAATCCATATCAATAACTACAACAATGGACCATAATTAAATTTTAGGACCATACTTACTATATATAATGAACACCCCTCGTATCAAGAAATATAGCCAACGTTAAGTTTTTTAGCAAATATGCACTTTTCTGCCTAATAAAGGGGTGACCTAATAAATTTTGCTTTATTAGGTACTGACCAATAAAGCAAATCAGGCATTTATTGTACGTAACGTTATCTGACGTCATGCACATAAAGTTGCCCTATGTCATAAAACAAACAAAAAACAACATGGCAGCATCCTCGATAAGCGTAACATTCGAAGAAATATCAATAAGTAATAATAGTAATTCATACAGAAAATGTATCTACATGATAAATAGAATATCATGTCAGTGCCTTTTACGATCAAGTTTATTAGGCTCGGCATGTCTAATAAACTTGATAGTAAAAGGCACTGCCATAATATTCTATATATATATGACCTTCAGTGTGACCATGACCTTTATATATTCATATGGTCATGTCAAAGTTGTCATGATGAGTATATACTAAAAGTTTGATGAAGAAATATCAAGAAATGAGGAAGTTATAGCCAAAGTTGTTTTCGTGAAGAAAAAAATGAGTATCTAACCGATGTAATGATGTTCAGTTCGACCTTCGAAAAGACGACACGAAAAGGTAGTGGTGCTTCTATGAGGGGAAATATGATATTGAATGTGGAGGAATCCAACAAGAGTGAGTTTTAACCTAAAATTTATAATGTATTGTTTCACTCCCATTATCTTCCTTGTCCTACCCACAAAATAGCAAAAAGAATAACTAAACATCAATTAGGTTTCAAAGCTGTAATACACACTAAACTAAAATATTTAGTTATTCAAACTCTTTTAAATTATTTTATTCTGAAGAAGTTCCAATAACGGGTAATACATAAAACCCAGGGTTTCCATATGCTACCTACAAAGTTTTGTTTTAAGATTTCTTTCCATATAATCAAGTTTCGCTAAGTTTCGCTTCAATATCTCACTCCTGACTGAAGGTATTGCCCGGGAAACTATTTTTTCTATTTTTAGTAACAGCTACCTAGACCTTGACCCAGTGACCTCAAATGCAATCTCAAACTTCTTTTCCACATAAGCTACCAACACAGCAAGTTTAGTTCCAATATCTCATTCTTCCAACGCAGTCGGTAACGCGGCGGATTTGTAATCGGAGGCCCGTTGGTGTGTTTATGGGCAAAACGCTTTCCCTTAACATCGTCCTTCGGATGGGGACATAAACCGGGTGGTCCCATGTATTGGTCTATCCTCCGAGCACGTTAAAGAACCATAGGAATCTATTCAATAATAAGAGTAGGGCACGGTTCCCGGATACCTTTGTATCCTTCCCCTCTCTCTGGGACGGCTCTAAATAACCTATACTGTGTTGATGAGCTGTTAAACAGCAATCAATCATTCTTCCAATATCTCATTCCTAACTAAAGTTACAGCCAGGAAACCATTTTTCTATTTTCAGTTATAGTGACCTTGCCCTTAGTGACCTCTGTAATCCCAGATTTCCTTTCCATATAACCTACATACACACCACATTTCATTTCAACATCTCATTCCTGTGTTCCTAACTAAAGTTATTGCCATGACCCAATGTTTCTATTTTAAGTTAAAGTGACCTTGACACCAGTGACCTCAAATGTAATCCTAGGCTTCTTTTCCATATATTATGCTACATACACACCAAGTTTTGTTCCAATATCTCATTCCTAACTAAAGTAACTGCCTGGAAATCATATTTCTACTTTTAGTAACAGTGACCTTGCTCTTTACCCCAGTGACCTCAAAAGCAATACTGAACTTCCTTTCCACGAGCTACCTACACAGCAAATTTTGTTTCAATATTTCATTCCTGAATAAAGATATTAAGCAGAAACCATTTTAATTTTTTGGTTACAGCGATGTTGGCCACATTGACCTCAAAGCAATCCCAAGCTTCCTTTCTATACAAGCTTCCTACAGCAAGTTTGTTCCAATATCTTATTCCTAACTAAAGTTATTGAGCGGAGTCCATGACTCAGATGACGCCCGCACACCCCACCCACCAAACGACATTCGCCAATCTAATAACCAAAGTTTTCCTGTGAAAACCTGGTTAAAACATATTGTTGTGTGGTATCTCAACAAACAACTTCAATTGAATTGAATGTTGTTTAATGGCTCATCAACACAGTACAGGTTATTTAGAGCCGCCCCAGAGAGAGGGGAAGGATACATAGGAATCCGGGAACCTGCCCTACTCTTATTATCGAATAGATTCCTATGGTTCTTTAACGTGCTCGGATGATAAGACACATACACGGACCACCCGGTTTACGTCCCCATCCGACAGACGAGGCTAAGGAAAAGGGTCTTGCCCAAGAACACACCGACGGAACTCAGTGGACCCACGGAGGATTGAACCCGGGGCCTTCTGTTACAAATCCGCCGCGCTACCGACTGCGCCACGCCAGTCCTAAACAACTTCAAGAAGCATTTTATAATTAAATTTACATACATGTAATTTCTTATAGACAAGGAGGTGTATGAGAGTTTTACAAATACAGTGTCAACAGTTTTAACATAAGTATTTTAAGTACAAAACAACAAACTATTAAAACAACCAAAAACTAGCAACTGACCTGTATCTAGCACTAGTGTAATGGCCTTTTCAGCAGATGGACTGTTTGCAATGACGTGTGCTTTCTGGCCCCAATCCGATGTTCCAACAAACACAAATCTGGATGATTTAAATTAGATTTATTATTAGAAGTAAACATATTGAAGTACTATCTGCATCATATCTATCTTGTTTTGCAATCTATGACCTAATAATTTCCTGGGTATATACTTTGGAAATCAATGTGTATTTTCCCCAATAAAATGCCATGTTCTACTTTAGTAAGACCAAATAAAATTATATGTGTGGTTGCTATTACATACTAACAAAAATAGGGTAAGCAGGTAAGGAAAAATATTTAAAATTCTAAAAATATTTTATTTTGTTTATTTGTTGATATCAGACACAAAATAGATAGAAAACATAATTTAATTTGTTTTTTTCATTTATTTATTCAATATATATATTTATTTTTTTGGCGCAAAATGTTTAGGGTCGGCCCTAAAAAACGGGGTTGGTCGGGACAACCGAACCACATATATCATTGTATTTTGCCTAATCATGAAGGTTTTCGATTGTGGTCTTATCTTTTGATTCCGAGTATGAATACATTTTTCTGGATTTTATATTTGGATGATACATACATTTTGACAAATTCTACATTGGCTTTTAGTCCAAATACGCATTTTAAAAAAATTGCAAAAAGTAAGTTTAAAAAAATAAACTGGATTCTTGAGCATCAGCATTTACATTATAGAGTGCACACAAAAATTATTCAGCATGGAGAGGTTGTTCAATGACTGTTCTGATGGGTATCTTTATACACTCAGTACATTTGAAAACACACATCTTTTTGCTGATGAAATTTATTATGATCCCATAAAGGTACAACAACAAAATTTTGTAGTATTCATATATCATCTTTATTTTATTCATTTTCCAAATTTCATCAATATCGTACAGAAAATTCATGTATTTTTACTTATTCAAAGTTACCCACTTCATAAACCAAAGTCACAAAGTTAATATCACGTGTGACCACTCAAGCGAAGGTGCCAGGCATTGTTAAACACTCGAGGTGGTCACACGCGATATTAACTTTGTGACCAAAACATGTGAGATTCTTTAAGAATAAGGTATATGTGGGGTTTTATCATATATTTTCATACAATTAAGCTTTTTAAAGCGTTTAATGATAAAATAAAATAGGAAAATGTCATTTAAGAGCTTTTAAATATGTTTTCATTTCACAATTTTTTCAGTGAAATGTCCACTGAAGAAACAAAATTCTGTGAGTTTTGGCTAAAAACTCACCTAAAAACAGAACATTTAAAAAAGTCTCGCCTAAAAACAGAACATTTAAAAAGCCAAATGATTTTTAATGAATTATCATGGGCCAAACAAAATTATGTGTGGTTCCTATATGATATATCATGCTCAAGAAAAACAGGTTAGGTAGGAAAATAGTTTATTTTCTGAAAATATGTTGCCTTTTTTCCACTCAATACTTTTACAACCTATTCTAATACACCCGCACTATATAGCCTAGTTTAAAATATCTCATTATATTCAACGATATACCACTGTAAGGTTTGCAATGTTAGGAGAATAAGCAAGGCATTGCGAAATATATCACTGTAACGTTTGCAACATAAGGAGAGTAAGCAAAGCAATATGAAAGATTTCAGACATGTGCATAGTTTTCATATTTTCGGGCTCTTGAAATTATTGTAACAACTGAACTCCAAACTGTGATACATTACACGATAATTCACCCTAAATGATGTTCTATTTCTTAAATAAACAGACTTTTTATTTGTCCTGGTTATCAGTAAAGAATTTACTACTTACTTGCCGCGCAGGTTGGCGTTGTTGTCTACCATGAGAAGAACTTTCCTCGACAGCGTACTTGTGGCCAAGACGACTACATACTTTGTGACAATATTGTTTTCCAGAAGGTCAGTTGCATCGCTCATACTATCATCAATAGATGCCATTCCTGTGATACAGATACCCATGCTTCTGGCGTTCATCTGAAATGACTCCAACATTCCTCTACCAAATGCATCGTCGACATACAAAATTTGAACATATTTAATAGCTTTAAAGTCCAACAGTTTTGCCATGACTATGGTTAGGGTAGAATCAGATGGTATGGTGCGAAGCAAATAGTTGTACTTGTCATCGCTTAGCTCTGGCGATGTTGCTGTGAACGTAATTTGAGTACGGTTCATGTCCTTTAAAAGCATAGCCGAATCCATTGTCTCCCCACTTGTGAATGGACCAACATAAGCCATGGTGTTGCGAGGGTTAACATTTGAGTAGCGCGTTCGACAGGTCTCAAAACTGTAAACATTTTCTATGTTCCTTTCCGTTCTTCCGCAAGAATCCATGATGAAGCCACCAACACTTATTGGAGGATTTAAAGTGGTCAACCCAGCATCAGCTGCGTACTTCTTTATTGCCCAAAAGAATGCTTCAGCTAGTACAACTCCAGTTGCGCTAACAGGACCACATGAGTATGGATCGAAGCCTTTGTTACGAACATCAAACAATCCTCCGAGGTAAAAATGGTCAGTGACGCTTGTAGTTGTTGTCTGGAGAAGAGCAACGTCGTCTGATGTACACCCGGTGGTTGGGCACTCCTGCTGCCCATGCGATACCAGAACAATGCATGCCAGGATCAGGAAATGGGCACACGCCATCTGAAAAACATATTTAATTGATATAAATGTACATTATTGAAATTGTATCTTTTCATAAAAGAGCTGCTGAAAGGAAAGCTTGCTCGACTATTCATGGCCATATTATAAAACTAAAAGCGACAGTTTAAGACCTGCAGCTCTCCATTGTAGCTTACTGATAGGGAACATGTGTGTGGAGTTTTATTCAACTGTGGCCGGTGGTGACCGAGACACTAGCTTAGATACCATATAATCCCTAATAAATGCAGTGGTATTTTTATGCATATTACTTGTTCCGCTATTCAAAACATCTTGGTTTAAATTGATTGATCCGGATACATTCGGAGAATCGCCACCAAACAATGGTGAATATGTGTTTTGATTTGTTCCACGATCATGTATACCTGCTGGGAAATCGCGTTTTTTTCAAACCATTTTGACTTGTCGCATAAAAACGGTTTGATCAAATTGTTATCGGTTTCGAGAACAACACACATCTGCGGTTCCAACCAGCCCAAATTTGTGGGTAATTCTTGAATAGTCTAGGTCATCTGTGATGTTTGCTTTTTTAACGTTTCCCTTTGTCTTTAAAAAAAGCAAGCATTGTATATGATCTAGACTCTATTGAACAAATACACTGGAGCAGGGGTGTAGTGAATATTCTAAACTGACCGACTGCTTGTCAAATACAGCAATTTTAAAAAGGTAAGTGTGGTATTTATGCATATTACTTGTTCAGCTATTGAAAACATCTCGGTTTGAATTGATTGATTCTGGTACATTCTGAAAATCACCACCAGATAACGTTGAATATGTGTTTCGATTTGTCAAACCTGCTGGGAAATCGCGTGTTTCTCAGCATTTAGACTTGTCGCAGAAAAACGGTTTGATCAAATTGTTTTTGGTTTTCGGTTTTGAGAACGACATACATCTGCAGTTTCAACCAGCCCAGATTTGTGGATAATTCTTGGAATTTGAACAGTGAAATAATAGATGAAAACAGTTAGGTAAAAAATATTGACCAGGGAGAGATTCAAACCTCGTCCCTAACTACAGTACCCCAGACATTTTTTCAAGAAAACTTAAAATATGTTTGTTTTGAATAAATAACAGGCTAATTTTTTTATAGATTTTTTTTTTAATTTTATATAATTTTGTTTAGTTCCCAACATCGATACAGCTACCTGAAGAGCGTTTATTAGGGATTATACGGTATATGTGCAACAAGTTAACCAGTATTTCCTAGCGTAGTTACATAAAGGGGAATAATTTCTTAAAATACAAGCTGGAGTTGTGGAATCTGCTGCTTTAGTCTTGTTTATTGACGACGAACATGTGTGAAGTTGTTGAGATACTAGCTTACAGGCAATAGGTTAGCCCAAATATGCCGCAGATGCCAAAGTTAGCACAAATGTGATGTGGATGCCAAAGTTAGCCCAAATGTGACGCGGATGCCAAAGTTAGCCCAAATGTGACGCGGATGCCAAGTTGGCCCAAATGTGACGCGGATGCCAAAGTTAGCACAAATGTGACGTGGATGCCAAGTTAGCCCAAATGTGACATGGATGCCAAAGTTAGCCCAAATGTGACGCTGATGCCAAAACATCGCTGATAGCAATAGCTTTCCCCATTATTTAAAATGTCAAACTAAAAAAAGTCAAGAGTAATTCACATGAGAAACTCATTTTAAGGGAGATATTTTATTACAGCAGAGAAATTGATTTTTATGAAGAAAAAAAAGCAAACTAGTGGAAAGCAGCACTTTCCATGAGTAAGAGGTGGGCGTTGGAAGAATGATTTGGTCAGCAGGTTACACATGATTTATTTGGTCAGTAAGAATATGTACAAACTCAGTAGGAATTCACATAGATTTAGTTAGTCGGAAGAAATTCACATGGATTTATTTAGTCAGAAGGAATTCACATGGATTTATTTAGTTAGAAGGAATTCACATGGATGTATTTGGTCAGCAGGAATTCACATGGATTTACTTAGTCAGCAGGACTTCATATGGATTTACTTAGTCAGAAGGAAATCACATGCATTTATTTAGTCAGAAGGTAATCACATGGATTTATTTAGTCAGAAGGAATTCACATGGATTTATTTAGTCAGAAGGAATTCACATGGATTTATTTAGTTAGAAGGAATTCACATGGATGTATTTGGTCAGTAGGAGTTCACATGGATTTATTTAGTCAGAGGAATTCACATGGACGTATTTGGTCAGCAGTAATTCACATGGATTTATTTAGTCAGAAGGAATTCACATGGATTTATTTAGTCAGTAGGAATTCACACGGACATATTTGGTCAGCAGGAATTCACATGGATGTATTTAGTCAGTAGGAATTCACATGGATTTATTTAGTCAGAAGGAATTCATATGGATGTATTTGGTCAGCAGGAATTCACATGGATTTTATTTAGTCAGTAGGAATTCATATGGATTTATTTAGTCAGCAGGAATTCACATGGATTTATTTAGTCAACAGTCACATGGATTTATTTAGTCGCAAGGTTTCCCCCAGAAAATTGTGAAAGCATGTTGTTCTGACATTACATTTACCAAACTGGGCTTGAAAAAATAGTGCTTATTAATGGCAAAATGGAAAAAAATAACATACTTTTATGATTTTGGTGCAAAAGGAACAAGAATCACCCTAGAAATTCTATTTTTCTTCTTTTAAATCTTATTCATGAAAATTAAGAAAATCTTAAGGCATGTTGCTCTGATGAAGGCATGTTGTTTTTCCTTTCTTTTCCAGGAAGGCATGTTGCATGCGACATGCCTTATGATCCTGGGGGAAACCCTGTAGTCGGAATGAATTATCGACCAGTAGGAATTCACATGGATTTATTTGGTCAGTAGGAAATCACATGGATTTATTTAGTCAGCAGGAATTCACATAGATGTTAAGTGGTCAGCAGGAATACATATGGACGTATTTAGTCAGCAGGAATTCACATGGATTTATTTGGTCAGCCGGAATTTACATGGACGTATTTGGTCAGCAGGAATTCACATGGATTGTTTAGTCAGCAGGAATTCACATGAACGTATTTGGTCAGCAGGAATTCACATGGACGTATTTGGTCAGCAGAAATTAGGATGGATTTATCTAGTCGGCAGAAATTCACACGGATTGATGTATTTATTCAAATGTGCTTAAAGTATAATAAAATTATATATAGTTTTCATACATATGCTTGATAATATAAACCGTTTGTGTTCTACTGTGTGAACACTGAGCTCACCCAGCCCATCTACCATAAACTTGTTTTGATGACAAGGATCAGACTTAATTTTAATTTTTGTATACATGCAGTATACAAAAACAAGTCTGATCTTTGTTGTTCTTTCTTTCTCGATACAGCACTCATACAGTTCTGATTTTCACGCCATCCTCATTTTCGAGGAAGGTCTACTTGCAATGGTAATAACAAGCTTACTATTTCTACATCCCCTCCAAATGATTGGCATACATTCATAGTAGCTTTCTCAAATAAGGTAGTGATCGAGGGAGGGAGTGCCTTTGAAAAACTTGGGGCGTGAACAAACCTGAGAACTGGGCAAGGGACCTCTGAACGTACAGGCAATTACACAAACCCCTGCCACTGAAACTACTCAAAAGAGGGTGTTGTCTTTTTTTTTAAATATTTTCCAAAGGAACAATTCTGGTTTTGTTTTTAAATCATTCTTCATATAAATTCCATGCAAGCCACATATAAATCAAAAGTTTTGTGTGAATTTATTGTTGTCATTGTGATTAAAATTGTAACTGAAAACAGCAGATCTATATACTGTGTTATACATGTAACAGGATAGGTAAGGTCTTATTTTAATATGAATTGATTTTCCATTAGATAAAACAAATCTAAATTGAGTGCAATCCATTGATTAATGTTTCCATTTAGGGCATTTATTTTATATTATTTTAAAAATAATGGCCAAGGCCATGTCAATCATGAATATATCAGGACAGGGTGGGGGTGTACAAATATGCACTTACATTCCAAGATAATATTGCATGTTTATCTATAATACTTGCTTAATTACGGTTAATCAATGTAGTTGATTAAAAAACGTTTAATTAGGTACAAAATATAAGGAGTTCCAAAATATTGGAATCTAATTAGCATTCGATAATTGCAGTTTGTACGTGATTGTACCAAAACAAACACACCTATCACCGAGTGTCGGCATATGTAATAGACATGAATTTTCAGGTAAGTGTAAAATAATACAACACAATTAGCAATTTACCTTTCCCTTTCAAAGTTACGTCCGTATGAAAGTTATCCTGTCTCTTTATTTTTTTCAGAATCCAAGACTTTTATCCGAAGAAACGTTCACGTTTTCTTGTGTTGGAATAACCCAACCCTGGCATACGAGTCGAAAATACCTGTCCAATAGAATAAACTACTACTGAATAAAGCTGATCACGGTTGAGCTAGCACTGTGTTTTGATCAGGGCGAGAAACCCTGCAAAACTGGTCCAACGGGTTTATTTATAGAATTTCTATAAATAATCTTTCATTGTGTTCACTCAGGTGAAAACATGAATACACAATCGGTACCTTTTGATGTTTACCTGTACAGGTAGCGCCCAATAAATTAGAGATGTAGCGACAGAAAGGGTTTTGCGGACTCGGGTTTGGACGAATAATAACGGAATCAGCCGAGAAGATATGGCGGGTAAAATACAGACTGTATAGCGACAGTCACGCTTCAATGCACCGCAGAATTTTTAAGTTGTGCACTTACGTGTGTACCTGCACGCTTATGCTATCTGCATTTTTCTAGATCATCAGATGATTTTGAACTTGTTTATATATTTTGAGGTTAAAAACAATCATACACGTTTCTAACAAATTATAGACTTTCAGTGTGATGCAACAGGTCGTATTCGTGCGTTCGCTATTGCAGGGGCGTAGCTTAACTCAGTGAAATGCATATACAGGCCCGATCTGGCGGGGTGGGGTGGCGGGGTATCCATGGGCATGCTCCCCGGACTTTTTTCTTTTTCTTTTTTTAAACTTAGCTATGCAATGGTGCGTTTTGGCGTATATCTGACAGAGCATTTGTGTAGTATATGAAGACTTCTTTTTGACAAATTTGAGAAATAACATTTGACAAAGTTGAAACAAATGTTGACATTTAACCCCATTCATTGTATATGGCCTAATAGTAGCTACGCTGAGGGGCGTAGCGTGACCAAAATCTCAATTACTCACGGGGGTAGGTGCGGGAGGGGGTTGTCTGGTAGGGGTCTGGGCCCCCGGGAAATTTTTAAAAAATAAAAGCTTGTACGTGATATATATGTATTATGCGGGTTCTGGACCACAACTAAATTACCCCAAATAATCTAAAACCACCACACAAAATTTTTCAGTTTTACTGAAAATTAAGTCAATTAAACTGGTTATTTAGCATGTCCCAGGCGCTAAATAACCCAAGATTTTAAGATTGAATTGTGAAAATGTTTTAAATTTGGATGTTTAAATTGTATTACAAAATAGAGGTTAAACTATAAATATTCAATACGTCTAAATTTTAAACATTCTTTATTATAATCCTTATAATACCAATATTCGTTATATTTTCTAAGTGTTGAAGCACCGCATTTACAACAAATTTGAAAATGGGCAGTAGTACCCAATCCACAATTTAAACAAGGTAGAATTTTACAAGTTTTCATTCTATTTTTATGAACTTTACAATATTTTGAATTTTTAATAGGTTTTTTGGTACAAATACCGTTGGAACTGATCTTTAGGAACTGACACGGAATCATTGCTTAATATTTATAGTAATAATTTTTTATATTAAATAAAATATTTTTAGGTATAAAGAAAAGAGATAAAAAATGTCTGACACGAAAGATACTATAAATAATTTATTATCCCTGTATAATACAGGTATAATAGATAAGCAATCACTAAATATGGCACTGAAATCATTAGGAGGTCAACCAACCAAAATTGAGGAAGAAATTGCATCACTTAGGAAAGAAGTTAAAGAAATTGCATTAGTTAAGAAAAAATTGGAATTACTTGAGGAAGAAAATAAAGTCTTGAAAACAAGGGCAACTACCAGCCAATCTTTTGAAGATAAAAAGATAGAACCAACTAGTAAATCTTTTGAAAGTTTTAAGAAAAGAAGAAAGCTTAACAAACTTAAGAAAAGGCAGGCTAAAAAAGAATTAAGTCAAGATGATAAATACAAAAAACAAATGGCTAAAGTAATCCAAGAGCTGCAAGAAAATCAAAAAGAAGAAAAAGAAGAAGAAAAATTAAAACTAGTTGACAATCCAAAATGCGGATATTTTAGAGCATACGAAATATTTGTAAATAAATACAAAGATCCTCAAAAAGTATTTTATGATAAAAAATCTATTATTACAAAACAAATTATCAAAGAGCTGATACAAACTAAAGGATTAAAGTTTCAATTAGGACTTACTATAGATTTATTTAAAGATGATGGTTCTACCAAAAAATACACCACTGCAGTATTAAACAGTGAACAAAATGCCATTTTGAGCTCTGAAAAAATAAGCGAGCTTTATGACAATTCATCTGCATTTATACAAGAAAGTCTAGAAAGATTTACAAACACAGCATCTGGATTAGAAGTTGATCACTGTGTTAAGCTTTATTTGAATATTGCAAAGTATGAACCATTAAAAGGTTCTTCATATATTTCACTGCCTGAAGAATTAGCTAACAAAAAAGCAATAATAAACGTAAAAAATAACGATAATCAATGTTTGTTTCATGCTATAAATTCTGCACTAAATCCTGCCGCAGATCACACCGACAGGTTGTCAAAATACCCAAGCATAGATTTTCTAAAAAAAGATAAAATTGACTTTCCCACTCCAATTTCACAAATTTCAAAAGTAGAAAAACTAAACGATATTGCTATTAATGTTTACGGATACACCATATCAGAAAAAAGTAAAAAAGTAAATATTTTTCCATATAAAATATCAGAACAACCCAAAGACATTAACAGGATTAATCTACTTTTGATATCTGATGAAAATGTTACAAACAGTCACTACTGCTGGATTAAAAACTTAAATAAACTGCTTTACGACCAAAACAAACATAAATGCAAAACTTATTTCTGTGATCGTTGCCTTTATGGATTTTCAAATGAAGACTTACTAACAAATCACAAAGAAGATTGTTATGGTATCAACAAAAAATCTTGCAAAATTGAAATGCCAGAAAATGGTAAAAATACTGTAAAATTTAAAAATTACCAAAATAAAATGCATGTTCCTTATGTAATATATGCTGATTTTGAAAGCATAATTAAACCACAATTAAAACAATTTGGAAAAAAATCAGAAATTCAAAATGTGCACGAAGCTTGTGGATTTGGATACCAAGTTGTCAGATATGACAACAAAGCTAATGATTCGGTTATTTACAGAGGTGAAGATGCTGTTGAAGTGTTTTTAAATCGCCTAGAATGTGAGAAGAGCAATATTAATAATATATTTGCTCACCCAAAACCATTAATAATAACTCAACAAAATGAAGCAGATTATGAAAAAGCTGCACAATGTTGGATATGTGATAATGAAATAGGCAGAAAATCTGGTAAAAACTGTAAAGTAAGAGACCACTGCCATTTTACTGGAGAATACAGAGGTGCAGCACATAAAAACTGCAACCTAAAGCTGAAAATAAAACCAAACAAAACACCTATACCTGTTATATTTCACAACCTCAACGGATATGATAGTCATCTCATCATGCAAAAAATACATAAAATGACAGGTAATATTACATGCATTCCGAACAACGCTGAAAAGTAAATTTCATTTAGTGCTGGACAACTTAGATTCTTGGATAGCTGTCAGTTTATGATGAAGCCTCTAGACGAATTAGTTAAAGCAACAGCCAAATCTGATTTCAAAATTACCAAAAATCAGTTCGGAAAACAAACAGATTTACTTTTACGAAAAGGTGTTTATCCATACGAATATATGAACAGTATGGAAAGATTTAAGGAAACGCAATTACCACCTATAGAAAAGTTTTACAGTAGTCTCTCAGATGAAAGTATAAGTCCCGAAGATTACGAATATGCTCAAGAAATATGGAAAGAGTTTGACTGTAAAACTCTTGGAGATTATCATGATTTATATTTACAAACGGATGTAACTCTGTTAGCAGATGTATTTCAAACTTTTAGGAAAACATGTATGAATGCATACAAACTTGATCCTTTGCATTACTACACAGCACCTGGATTATCTTGGGATGCTTTACTCAAACATTCAAAAATAGATTTAGAACTTTTAACAGACATTGACATGCATTTATTTATAGAAAAAGGATAGAAAAATGTATGCGTGGTGGAATTAGTATGGTATCAAAACGATATGCCAAAGCAAACAATCCACATGTAGTTGATTATAACCCTAACAAGGAAAACAACTTTTTAATGTATTATGATGCAAATAATCTTTATGGGTGGGCAATGAGTCAGCCACTTCCATATTCCGGATTTAAATGGGTTGACTTAAAAACATTACAAGAGCTAAGAAAAGATAAAGGATATTTTCTTGAAGTAGATTTAAAATATCCTAAAGAACTACATGATAGTCACAATGATTATCCACTTGCCCCTGAAAGATTAAAAGTAAAAAAAGAATGGTTATCTGAGTACCAAACAAATTTATTAGAATATAACGTTATGACAGAACAACTAGTACCAAATCTTATGGACAAAACAAAATATGTATTACATTATAAAAATTTACAGTTGTATTTATCATTAGGCATGGAATTAACAAAAATCCACAGGGTGCTAGAATTTAATGAAAAACCTTGGATGGCATCATACATAAATTTAAACACAGAACTTAGGAAAAAAGCTAAATCACAATTTGAAAAAGATTTTTACAAGCTTATGAATAACTCAGTATTTGGGAAAACAATGGAAAATTTAAGAAAGCGAACTGACATAAAATTAGTAAAAACTGACTGCTCTAATAATGAAAAAATAAGAAAAATAATAGCCAAACCAAACTTTAACAGACGTGTAAAATTTTCAGATGAATTATCGGCAATACATGTAAACAAAACAAAATTAAAATTAACCAAACCTATTTATGTTGGAATGTCAGTATTAGATTTATCAAAATATATGATGTATGATTGGTATTATAATACTTTGAAAAAAAGGTATGGAGATAACTGTACTTTATTATACACAGATACTGACAGCTTGCTTGTAGATATAAAAACAGAAGACGCATATAAAGATATGTCTGAAATGAAAGATGAATATGACTTAAGTGATTATCCGAAATACCATCCACTGCACGATGATACAAATAAAAAAGTATTAGGTAAAATGAAAGATGAATGTGCTGGTGTTGCTATAGCTGAGTATGTTGGATTAAGACCCAAACTATATTCTATTTTGAGAGCGGATGAGCAGATGATTGAGAAAGTAATAGATAAAATGAAAGATGAATGTCCTGGTGTTCCGATAGTTGAGTATATTGAATCAAGACCCGAACTATATTCTATTTTGGGAGCGGATGTGCAGATGATTGAGAAAGTAACAGACAAAATAAAAGATGAATGTGTTCCAATAGTTGAATCCAAACTATGTTCTATTTTGGGAGCGGATGAGCAGACGATTGAGAAAGTAGTAGATACAATAAGAAATAAAATAAAAGATGATGGTGATTCTATAGCTGAGTATATAGCTAAGAATATTGGATTAAGACCCAAACTATATTCGATGTTGAGAGCGGATGTGCAGATTGTTAAGAAAGCAATTGAAGATGAAAATATTGGATTAAGATCCAAACAAGATTCTATTTTGAAAGTGAATGAGCAGATTATTAAGAAAGCAAAGGGTGTAAAAGAATATGTAGTCAAAAAACACATAAACTTTGAAAACTACAAGGATGCATTGTTTGGCAAGAAAAAATACACCCATGAAATGAATATGATACGCTCAATAAAGCATGAGATATATGGCATAAAAGTAAACAAAGTATCACTGTCACCATTTTACTCTAAAAGATACATAGCACCAGACGGTATTAAAACTGATGCACATGGATTTTATAAAAACTTATAAACGCGTTTGGGTATCAGCAGGAACAATAAGTAATTCTTCTTTGACAAATCCTCTCTGTGGCGCTGGTGCTTTCAAATAATAAACTCTTATACCTTGCGTCACCATATAACTTTTAATCTTGTGAATATCTACACTCCACATTGGATCAGTTGCTCTGCGTCTTCCACCTTCTTGTTCCCCGGGTTGATATAAATATCTTACGCTTGCATTCATACAGATAGGATCATCTTTTAATATTTTTGTTTCAACAGGAGGGGGCTTTTTTGTCTCCGCATTTATGGCTTTAACAACTTCTGGTAATCTCTTTACCCACTCTCTGTTGCGTTTTTGGGAATCTATTTCCTTAGCATACTGATAGCCAAACAATCTTTCAGCTAATGTTCTGTTAAATCTTTCCACTAGAGCTTGGTCTCTGTGTATTTCTGTTCTGCCTCGTCTGATATTTACTTTGTGTTTTGCCATCAACTGTGATACTGCACCCATAAATTCTCTGCCTGGATCCACTTGTAATAACTTTGGATATTTCAAATGTCGACTGTATATTTTCTCAAATGCTTTGGCAACGTCTGTGCTATCCTTGGAATTCAGTGGCTCTGCTTCTTTGTATCTACTTGCAATATCAACCACAGTCAATGCATATTTATATGTCTTGCGTCCACGAGCAAAGCCAAAAGGATCATGCGGTAAAAATAACAAATCAGCTTGATGCACTTCATTCTTAGTGGAAACATCAAACCTGGGTCTAACTATTTTCTTTGGTGCGGGTAAATAAATCTGCCACACAGCTTGTTTCTTTAAAAATTATAATGCCTTTTTTTCACTAACACCAGCCTCTTTTGCTAATTTTTTAACTGCTGTGTAACCTCTCCAAAATCCTTTTGGGCTGTAATAAATCTTTTCCATTTATTTCTACTAAAGATTAAACTTTATATAACTATAAAGAAAAAATGGATATCACAACTGCACAATTTGATGAACTGCTTGAAGAGCAATATCAAAATAGCACAAAGAAATGGACAGACTTGGAACTAAATAAAATATACACTATTACAGATACGAAAATAGTAGAAACTGAATATGGTCCATCCATGGTACTGACATTATTAGACAATGGTAAAGTATGGGCGCCTGGTCATCTCAAAGATAAATTAGAGAAGAGTGCTAAACCACCATATTATATGCGACCACTTGGATTGAAACCATGTAAGAACAACAACAAAAATAGGTATCATGCATATGACTTAGTCTTTTCAAAGGTTATTTCAAAGTAAACATATTTAGTTATTCCAAAGAAATCCGAAGTAATTATAGTTTTAAACTATTTTTTTTATGAACTCAATTTGTACGCCACAAATCCAGTTGCAGCCATGCCCACCACAATAAACGTAATTTCTCTATTCTGTTGATCCGGAGATGGTGTATAAAAATCACTTAACTTGGGCTCCGGTTCCAAAAGCAAATGTTTGCCAGTTGTGTAATAATACTGTTTCATAGCTTGGTCTACATCATCAAAAGTCTGCTCTGCATGATGCTCTTTTTGCAGTTGCTTATTAATAAAATCTAACCTCTCTGTTCTTTTTTTATTATTCCACTCCGCTTGTGCTGCGTTTAATTGTTCCACTGCTTTGTCATGCCTTTGTCTTTCCTCATCTGAATGACTTCCCATTTTTGAAAAGAAATAATTTGAACCGCTAAACGCTAATGCATTTGTTAATGCGCCACCTATCATCATTGCTACTGCACTTGCCATTTTTTTATATATATATTTTTTAAAATTATTTCATAATATCCGCAGGAATAATACCTTGCTTAATCAACATATCCCTCGTAGCCATTGCTAACATTATATCCACAGACAGCATCCCAAAATCTGTCATATTAAAATCCACTTTAGGGGCTGGTCTTTTCAGTAGTTTTATGCCAATCTCAGAATATCCAACAGTTAAAAGTGTTTCTACTCCTGCATGATACATCATATTTACAATTTGTTTTCCGTCAATACTTGCTGCCATTTTTTTTATATTATTTTTTATATTATTTTTTTAAATAAATTATTAAAAACAATCAAACGGGTCTTTTGGTGCAACATGAACAGCAGCAGGTTGCACAGGTTGCGTAGCAGGTTGCGTAGCAGATTTCTTGTTATAAGTATACAAACCCAACCCAGCAATACCTAATAAAACCAGACACGGCGGAATATAATTTTTGTATACGTTTATTTTGATTTCTGGTTCCTCTTCATCTATCGTTATTTTTGTTATTTGATTTGCAGCATCTTGCTTTGCATCTTGAAGCAAAGGCTTTGCCTTTTTTGCCGCTGCTCCTTTTTTCCCAGCTTCTACTCGTTTTGGATTTTTTACTTTTTGTTGTTCAATAGGTTGTGTAACAACAGGTATAACTTCACTCTCTTGGTTCTCCATTTATATTATCTATATTTTAATTTTTATTAAAATCAATATGTCTAACAGTTGTCAGTATTGCTGTAAATGGTGCTAAGCACATTCCATACCTGTAATACAACTCACAACAAGCACTTGTCAAAGCAATATTAATAAATGGGTCTTCTTCCAAATCTTCTATCAGCTTTGGTGGATTTGTCACATTGAAATATTTTGATACTCCCATCACATACAAGTTAATAAAAGAATTGCCTAAAGTCTTGGTCATGCTTGCCCCAAGCCTTGATTCATATCTGCAGTAAAGTTTGTTAATTTCATCCGGTGGCATGCCATCTATGTTTGTGAGTTGTATGTCCTTACCCAAATATTGACGACTACCGCCGCCAGCCACTATGGCTGATAATCTTTCTTTTTTTGTTTCTTGTTGCTTTGATTCATCTGGTTCCGTCTGTTCCGATATATTTTGTAATAGTTCTTCCGCATTCATTTTTATATTATTAATCTTATTTTTTATCTTGAAATAAATATAAAATACAAAACAACCAGCTGCGATATTCATGCAACTAGTAATTGTTAGTATTGTTAATAGCATTGTTATTAACATTGCTATTTTTTTTTATTAGCATTGTTAATTTGCTGCAAGCATTGCTATTAACATTGCTACTTTGCTGTGAGCAATGCTATAAGCATTACTAATTTACTATGAGCAATGCTATAAGCATTAAGCATTGCTATATTTTCTGATATTTTCATTATATTTTCATGTCAGTATTGCTATAAACATTGCTACTTTGCTGTTAGTATTACTATTAGCCACAATTGTAAAAAAAGGTTATACCTGCGTGAAATAAATATATTTTGTAATAATAAAAAAATAATATGAATTTTAGGCACTGCCTAAGACCGAGCAGAGCTCTTAAAATTAATACCCACATGATATATCGGATCGCATGTAAAATTTAACTTGTAAACCAAATATTTTACTCTTAATAATTATGCTATATTGTTGTGATAAAATACTAACCTATCTTATGTTTCTTGTCAATCAACATATGAGTAAATTAATTGACTATTCATAATTTCGATCATCAAAATCAGCTGACCAAGCAATGGCCTAGGCATTTGACACACCTCTAAATTGTGTTAGGTGGTAAACTCAAACTCGGTCTTTATCATAGTTTGTTTGTTTGTATGGTGTTTTACGTCATTTTCAACACATGTAAGGTTATATACTAGTATGACGGTTGATTTTTTTTGTGTTGGAGGCATCCACCCACTTTTCCTGGGTAGAACCAGTACTGTAAACCTCCCGTCATCCGTAAGAATCGACACTTCCTCACTTACAAATCGAGCTCCCAGTGTAATTCGAACCCGCAGAGATGAGAGGTGAAGGTTTAGAATGCAACCTCGTTAACCATTCGACCACGGAGATGCTTCGTCTTTATCATAGATGTTCAACCAAGTTTATTGTAAAAGTTAAGGTATTTACGGTGTGATTTTTTTTTAAAACCAAATTTTGAAAATTATCTTATTTTTACTCTTTCAACTCAAGAGGCACATTTCCTGGGTTTATATTGTTTTCCAGAGAGAATTATTTTGTATCAGACATATCTTTTTGGCAGCTACTACAAACAGTGTCATTGAACATTTTCAATTCAGTTCTTCTTTCTAGACAAATTTCGCATTTAGGAAAAACGTACGACATCTGTTCTATTTCAAAGGCAAGTATAGCACCCATAGCAATGTTGAATTTTTCATCTTTCTGTAATGGTGCAGCTTCTGGTATGTCATTTATTTGATATGTTTTGATAATATACCTTTTTTCCCGTTTATTTCTCATTTCCCTTTTCTTTGATTTTAACTGTGTTTCGTTTTCAAGAGGTTTTGATTCCTAGTTTCCTACATAAAGATTGGATGTCATTGGTTATATTAGAGTTGGAATTTGAGCCCTTATTTGGTTCAGAATATGGTGTAATAATATAATTTTCTGAATTATGTTTGCTCTTGTTGCCATGCGTGTTTTCGGTGGGTGATATTCGCTTTTTACTTTTACTACTATCGGCGTCATTAGAACTTGAAACTGTTTATTGTTCAAAAGTAAGTCGATGGTTGTACATGACAATTCTCCTTCATTGGTTGAAAAAGAATACATGTGATATTGCTCAGCACCAAACTCATGTTACATTGATGTTGTAGCCTAAAATGGTAGACACAGTTTCAATCTCACAAGCTGTGGCCCACCCTTGACCATTTATCATTTCCCTCTCGTATTAAAGTTTGGTCATGTCAGGACTGTGGTAAATTTGGACTAACTCCTCCATGCCAACCCTGTTATCAGCAATATTATAAAATCATTGCCTTTTAGTGAGGTCGATATGTGTATATATTACATATTTGTCTGTGATTTGTATAGAAATACTGGGAATAGAAAAGCTATATCTACTCGTTTGCCCAGTGGGAGATATTTCCCAGTATGGGAAATTGTTCGGCCTTTTGCGTCAGTGGCGGGAATGCCAAATGACGTTCCGATTGTTTTACGGAAGTCGTCGTCAGATTCCGCCACTAGGAAATAACGATTACGGAAATTAACGAAGAGTTCCGGTTCCACTTGTTTTGTTTGTATGACGTAACGTCGTCTTGGATGACGTAACGTCGTCTTGGCGTTCTGGTGTAAAAAGGCATTAATCATTAGAAATATTAATAAAATCAATTTAAATTATGTAATATATATACTCTGTAAAAGAAGTTTTGGACCATGGCAGTGTTCGAACCCGTACAATGATTGCTGAACCATGACATTCGACCATAACCCTTATTATCTCAGTTGATAATTCACAATAGTTCAACAATCAACAATAATTATCGTTTACAATGAAAGTTTGCGAAAAAATAATAATCTTTTTATTGGTTACTCCAATGTGTCCGTAACTGTTACTTTGTATGGACTTTGCAACATTTTTTACAGACCCTTTGTGTGTTCGCGATATTTTTTTTTAATCCAATCTTTAATGTTTCTAGTACCAAATTAACCGGGTAGGGTAGACCTTGGTTACTAAAAAAAGATACTTAAATTGTGTCCACTAGTTTTATTTTTATATGACTTTATATACCCTGGTCCAAAACTTTTTTTACCGAGTATAGTTTAATAACCAGAGTTTTTGAGATACTGAAAATAACTCCCTCGGTAGAGAAATAGCCCCTAGATAAGAACTCGTTCTCCGCACTCGTTCTTATATCGGGGCCATTTCTCTACCTCGGGAGATATTTCCCGTATCTCAAAAACATTGGTTATTAAACTCTATTTATCGACCTGATATCGCCTCGGTCGATATCACTTTTCTCAGGTCGATAAATACAACACATATCGACCGAACCTAAAAGGCAACAATTATTTTATTATTAAATCAAATTATTCATGGAATTTTGAAAATTTGAAAATTTGGAATTTTGAAATTTTTGAATTTTGAAATTTTGAAATTTTGAAATTTTTGGAATTTTGAATTTTTAAAATTTTTAAAAATTTGAAAATTTTGAATTTTAAATTTTTTAAATTTTTGAATTTTAAATTTTTTAAATTTTTGAATTTTGAAATTTAATTTTTTTGAAATTTTGAAATTTTGAATTTTTGAATTAGTTTAATTTTGACAACCAATAACAAATAATAAAACAACTTCTAATGATAAGCATTCTTTTAATGAATATCGCTTCATTCGTAACTACTTGTGACGGGATTAGCCGAACTAGTACGAATACTCCAAACTACGAAAAGAGACAATCGTCCAAGTGAAACAGACTGATCCCCTGATGATTTGAGGAAAAAATCCGAAATTGCCGAACACAATTTCATCAATGGCGGCGCTTCCGGTGCGACACAGTTTTTTTGCCCAGCCAGGTACGATTTCAACATTTGCACATGTGTTACCATTAGCCGATCATCGTCGGCCGGCTGCGCCGGCCGAGCTCTGCTCGGTAATATGAAATAGGCACTACCTATGTAACGGGCAAAGCAATTTGATCGCATGTACACTTTTTAGCCATCTCTATTTAATTTTAAGGGTCAGAACTAACTATAAATTTGATCAGATCTTAAAGTCAGGAAATAGTTATAGATAGATCTTTGCACAAGTATGTAAATAAATATATTTGTAAGGCCTAATTAAATAATACCCTTGTTTACTGCAACAATAAGTAATGGGTAGAAAGGTCAGCTTTTTGTTTTATTTTGTATCTGTAATAAGACTTTAAACTTGAGAACAATAAGATACGGATAGATTTGAGTGCAGACTTTATTTGATCTTTTCCTTTACACATAAAATATGCGCAAGCATTTCTGGTGCAGTTTTGTGTGAGTCGGTGTATTTCAATTTTCGGGGGGCTAACAAACTGAACAGTTTTCGGAAAAAATAGATTTGTTTTATTCTCATAAAAGATGTCGGCAGCATTTTAAAGGAGATGGTCCGGTCACGGTGAACACATGTTTATTTGTAATCCGAGCCTTCTCTGACCGAACCACTGTAGATAATCTCAAAGAATCTAGCAACATGTTTATTATTTATTCTAGCATGTCCAACGGAATGTAAGTGTTATACATACAATTGAAATATATCAAGGTTCTGTTTGTTGGCATAAATACCCATCAAAATACATAGTATGTTTTTTCTATGTTTAATGAATGAGACTCATAGGTAGTGGTAAGTAGGTAGTCATGGCCGTTTAACCCTTTTTCGCATCGGTCCGTATAAGGCCACTTCCCCACCCAAATTACTTTGAAAATCATGCAGTTAACTGTGAAAATGTCATTTCCCAGTCGTGGATCTTTCCCACATTCTAGGCCAAAATGCCCCTTTCCAGACCTCAGGGCTCTTTTAACCTATTTAACAGGGGCCGAAATTCGGCCTCTTCCCAATTGCAAAAACCTCTATTTTCCCTTGGGGTAAAAATTCCCATTTAAAAATAACAACGTATGTATATATATTTATTTTTTTGGTAATTAAGTGACATACTTTACATAGTTTGTATGTTCAAATAACTCAGTTGTAAAACCTGATCAATATTTTACCTAAAACTACATTTTAATGAAGTTTCCCCTTAAAAAAACTTTTCCCAAAACAACGAAAATCACGCTATTTTTTTCCCAATTTGGACAGTCTCGCGCTTATTTTCCCCAAATTCAGCAGGCCGGCCTTTTCAAAATTTCCTTGAAAAAAATACCTGTATCTAGTAAAAGGCTCTGGTGGAGTTGAGGATGGGGAGGCAAGTTTATTTTCATATCTTAAACTGTTATTAGTGAAATTTATTTTTTGTTATCTGTTTAGAGTTATTGAGAATATTTAATTGATCTTTGTTACCTGTTATCAAATTCTTACTCTGGACAGTCCCCATCCATTCCATACAAAATTAAATTAATCATTCATTGTATCAAAGTACTTTGACCGTTATCTAGGCAGTGCCTGTTTCATATTAAAACATTATTGTTAATTTTTTAACTCTCGATTAAGGTAAACATATGTATATTTGTCTAGCCTTTTCCTTATTTTATGTAGGATCTCTTTACTGGAAACACATAATTATTTACTAAAATAAACTCTTCTTAATCACAATTACTGTATCATATTTTGTTATAAGGGGTCGAAATACGACTCATTCCGTCTTAAAAATGTATTTTATTGCAGTAAACCTCACCTACTTGGAACCCATTTAAAATTCGAAGGAGAACCCGGAAATCTCGCCGTGTTTTGAACCTGTCCTTTTTAACCAGTAAAGAGATTAGTCTCCCTTTATTATAAGTTCAAATTTGTTTTTTCTCGAGGTTTTGCGAATGTGAATTTTAGAAACGCTGACAAGAAATATGCAACAGAGCTGCGTTAATTTGTTTGTTTATTAAACGAAAACATTACACAGCAAGGTCACTTAATTCGTATTTTCCGTAAAAATAGCGGAGAATAAGGCCAGTGACCTGTAATAGTCGCACGTCGTAGAGAACGCTAACGCGCTGTGGAAACTTTCATTACGACGTGTGAATCTTACGACCTATACCGATTACGACGTGCGAAACGTACGATCTACACCGATCACAGACGCTTCAGAATTGAAGCTCTTCAGAGTCCTAGAAATACTGAAAAACAAATAGAAAACTCCTAGGTACTTCTTAAAAATGTAAGCATTCTTCAAAATTAATTATTTCTGTTAACAATGGAATGCCGGTAAGTTACTTTTGGCTTTCAACTGTTAATCACGTCTGCGTGACTTCACCGTGAGACAGGAAGCTGGTCAAAAATGCGACCGGAAGTTTCAAAATGGCGCCGTCCGCGTCGTCTGCCATCTTGGAGACAAAATTCAAGTTTGATGCACTACGACAATGAAAATTAGTAGCGTTAGTTAGTGAGTATTTAACATATTCATTCCCATGCATACATGTACATACGTGTAACCTATAGTCGGGCTTCGCCCGACCTGCCTTTGGCAGGTCGAGCTTTGCCCGTATTATATATAAAAAAAATGGATTTGAAAATGAGAACAATAACAAACGATAAGATTAGTGATTATGACAAAAATAAAATAGTACAGGAAATTATGACAAATGATGACGTAAAATGTTGTATATGTGTTTCAGAAAGTGATTTTTTACAAACGTACGCAAAAGGTGCACAGGAAACGCCTGTAATTTCTGTGACAAAGGATGGCGTAGAATATTTTATATGTGAGCCAAGAAGTTATGTTTTACAAGCCCCGAAAAACATGGATAGTGCTGTTGTACCGGTATTGGTTTGTGCATTGGTTGGCGCGTTCTGCGGCTGGAGCTGCTGGATTTAGTTTTTTATTTTCCAAATTGGAAAAAATTATTCAACCCAATAACCAGTTGGTTGGTCAGTCCTCAAAATTAAATTGGAATATTTAGTCTTAGCTAAAGCTTTTCTTATTCTGGTTCTCTCCTCCAGCGTTGGAATAACATCATTCTCTCTCAAACAATTTTCATAACTATCTCTGTCCTTGGTGTAAAACATACACAACCATTTTGCTTGCTCTCTCAAATCTTTCAATACAGAATTATATCTCTGTGAAATAACCCATACTGATTGTTTGGCGTGGCGGCCAGAGAATGCCAACTCTGATAACATATCTTTTTTCTTTGTTAATTCTTTTGTGGCTGAGCAATCGTCAATAATGTATAATGTGGGCTGGCCAGCATATCTTTTGAAAAATAAACGCAACAGTTCTTGTAACATTTCTTTACCGTTGCTCACGGGATTGACAATTATTATTTTTTTATCTTTTGGATGTTTTACATCACCTATCCAGGATCTATTTTTATAAGCCTCGTTCCACTCTATAGTTGGACACAATATAAGTATATGTTCAAAAACTCCAACATTCTCTTGTTCAAGTATGTCAAGAACAAACTCTGTTTTGCCGCAGCCTGTCTGACCACAGATAATGGCACTGTGTGAATATTTAGGATATTTTTGTTGTAAACTAGTATCGTACTTCTTTGAATCTTCCATCTACGAAATTGATTTGCGCATCTTGTATTATATATATATAAATATTTAAAGTTTGATCTGCATCTGCTTTTTTATTTATTAATATCGTTATGCCTTCACTGCCGTTTTCTATTCTTCTTCCACTGCCGTATAATAAATTGTCATCACATGTTCTAAGGTCAAGCCACAAAGCATATGATTTTGTTAGATAAGCGTCAAGAGAAACATTGTTAAAGTTTAAGTCCCTCGCTACTATTTCTGTCTCTTTGTTTCTTTTTGAGGTCAAGGCAAAATATTTGTTGATTTCATCCCAATGTTGATATGCCTTCATGCCCTGACTATACAACTGATTTGGTACTCCCTCTATTGTCATTTCAACCTTTTCAATCTTTGGGTTGTAATAGGTTTCTGCGCTTGTTCTTTCTGGGTCTTCAAACAGCATTAAAATACCATTCATGCTCTGTGCTGGTGTATTAATGTTGATGTTCCAGAGGGTTTCAGATTTGTTTGCTGTTATTTTTCTATGTCGCAAGATACGATCATACATAAATACTATCTTACCATTGATTTGCTGTTTTATTTGTCTGGCTAATTCAACATCACTAACCGTGTCAAATTCCAAGCAGATATTTTTTATTGCATAAGATGCATCAGCATCACTGCTTTTGATAACTTTGTTATAATCGTTAAACGTTAATTCATATTCTAACCTATCACCAAGCCCCGCTTGATAAAATGGCATATGACTTTCTAACATTTCAAAGTCCAGTGGAATACAAAATCTATTTCCATAAGCTGCTGCTATAGCTTCATCTTTGGTGTCTGAGGAAGCATCTCCCGCACCAACTCTATGTTTTAGCATGTTTGCTTTACCAATACCTTGGTATGTTATGTTTAATCTTTCGGTAGGGCTTTTCCATAAATCTACATAACAATGATATATATCACTGTCATCTATTGACATGACTTCATTGCCACTTATTCTTATTGTCATTTGTTTCACAATTGTTCTGCCCAGAATTTGAAATAGAGTAGCGTTGTCGTCTGTTCTGCTTTTAAGTTCTATTTCAAAGGCAAGACGAGCAGTACGAGGAACTATCACATCATTAGTACTTAAATTGGGAAATCTCACAAGCAGTTGCTGGTTTTGGTCTATTGTTGATGGATTATTAGTTATAACTACACTTGTGCGGATGCCTTTAGCACCATGAGGTTCTCTTAGTTTTCTATGAGGGCTGAGTTTGTTTCCGTAAGCCGACATTGTTTTTATTTTTTAAATATATTTTTTAAAATTAAATAAAATAAACAATGGCTGAGGGTGGATTTGAAAATCCTACGTTTGATCCAGATGTTGAAGATATGGATGAAGATGCCTGGAATGAATTAATTGGTGACGAACCAGAATTTACACAACCTGGCTCAGAATTCCAGAGACAAATTGTAAATGAAAATAACCATATTGATCAGCTTGAAGGGGAAGATAAAACAAAAGAACAACTAACACAAAAAAGGTTGTTAGTAGATCAATTTTTTACTGAAGTTAATGCTGAGATCAGCGAAATTGATTATAAAAATGATTTCAGAGTGGCTGAGGACGAAAACGGTAGAACAATGTTATATGCAGTTCAGTTGGGAACAGATGATGTTCCACTTACCTATTATAAGGGAAATAATCCAAACGAACCAATCAAGTTTTAAGCTCTGGACACTCTACTTAAAAAACATGGCATTGACTTTATAAAAAATAATTTAAAAATATATGATTATTTAGCCCCACGTAAAAAAAAGGCTCAGGGTAGGGCAGAATTAGCATCCTTGGCAAAAACAAGAGATACCATCACAAAAGAAGGGGAAAATATACCAATGAAAACTTTTTCAACAACTAAAGATGTACAAAATACAGCAGATGCTGTAAATATAATTGAGAGTAATTTGAGTAATACAATAGATAAAACTGCTGTTCAAACACAAACAGAAGGTCCAACAATGCGAGAGATACGAGGTTTAGATAAGGTATTGCAAAGCTTTCGTGGAGAACTTACTAATAATCTCTCAAAGCTCACTGAGCTTGATAAAGACATAACAAAAGAAAAACAAAAATTAGAACAGGTTAGCACCCCCGGGCAGGAGGATGAGTTTCAACAAGAGCGCCTACGTGACAGAATAAAAAACTTAGAAGATGAAAGAAGTGCGCGACTTGAAGCGCGGCGAGTGAAAACAAAGAAGCATTACGCAGTCAAATAAACAGGATAAAAGAAACTATAAATAAGGTGTTAAGAGAAGACACAACATTTGGTGAGAGGATTAAAACCTTGTTAAGGGAGCAAGGTATTACTATTGTTAGTATTTTGACTGCCTTTGGTATGATTATTGGGGTATTAGTTGATGCCATTATTCCTACAACAGGAGGAGGGACTGCACATGTTCCAACTCCAAAGCCTGATCCATCAAGTGTAAAAGACTGGATAAAAAAACAACTACTTAATCTTGGTAAACTTCTTGCCAACCTAGCTGGTAAAGCTGCTGCAGCACTTCCAGGAGTTATTGGTGCAATAGTATCATGGCTTTTATCTGCAACAGGTAATGTTATTAATTGGCTTGGTAACAATATATGGGCTTTGCTTGTGTTTGTTTCCGGGTTGTTGTATGTGGCAGCCAAAGAGTGGTTTAGTAAATCTCGTAAATAAGTAATGCAGCAAGACCTAATACTATAGTACCAACAATTATAGTTGTTTTGTTACCTTCGTGTTCAATCGCTATTTTTTATATTTCTGGTGGGTTATGTTCCACAGTTTTATGTATTGTTTTATCAGAATGTTCCGGTAAAAAATTCTTTGTTGTGGTGCCTTGAAAAGGTTGAATATTTTTTGGTGGCACTGGTTTTACATTTACATCAATATTCAATCCTAATGCTTGTGCATCGGTTGCTATTACAATTTCATTTTTGTAGTCTTGTATTATTCCGATTCTTAATTCCATGTCACTCGGAGACATGTACAATTCACTTCCATAGACAAAATTAACTTTACTTCTTGCATATTTTAGGGTGTTTTCATATCTTGAAAGTTGACTGGGCAAGTCGATGAGGCTATTTATTGCGTCCTCTACATTTGCTAAAAATTGTTTCTGTGCATCAAATGCTGTTCCAGTTCCAAGTATATCAGTTCTTGTTTGTGATTGTGAGCCAAGAATTGCCCAGCAGTATGTTCTTATGCTGTCATTGATTCTTTCTACTCCAGCTCTTGTAAATCCAAATGAACAATCTAGTATAAAAGTAGACCAGCTGTTGTCTGCCTCAGATCCTTGTGCAATGTAATCAATGTGATATGTTTTATCACTCTCATAGACTGTAAAACTCATCGTTTTGTTGTCGTATACAGTATTTACCAAAGGACGATAACCAATATTTGTCCAGTAATTATAAATTGTTCCTAGACCATTATTATAGCTTTGTTTCTGTCTCCAATCTGAATATAAGTCAACGTTAAACTCCTTACATATTCTTTCGTATGCGTTTCGGTTATATGTGTTATTAAACGCATTCAAATTTGAGTCTTGCGGCATTGCTACACTCATCTCAAATAATATTCTCCTAACTTGGTAGTAGACATGAAATCGAAATAACGAACCAACCAAAGTATCAGCTTTTAGATGATTGTTGAAATCAATGCCACATCCAGTTGTCGCACACCAAATAGCAAAGTTTAACTGATTCTGCCAAAATAACATCCAATCTGTTCCCCAGCGTTGGACTATAGCATCTGATTTAACGTATGGGAGTTTGTATTTTTCAAAAACATTTGGAAATGATGCTTTAAAGCCTTTACCGTCTGATGTAATGACTATGTTTTGATTTATTATATCTATCACTTTCTTGCTAAAAGTATTTGAATAGTGAGCATCCGGGTTATATTTGAATTCTTTAGAAATCATTTTTATTTGTGTTTTTATATATATATATTAAAAAAAATGTTTCATACAATTTCAAACATAGACAACTCTATTAATTTACAACAGTATATCGATAATAGAGATGGAACTAAGCGCGTTGGATTAAACAGTTTTACATACACTATCGGTTGGTATAATATTATTCATGAAACCGCAAAGACAAGAAACCCAGACAAAATAGAACATTTTCCAGGTGGACTCTATAACATTCAATACTTGGCAAAAAAGTTTAAAAAGCTAAATGAAAATATTATCCTGGACAGTATTGAGCAAATTGGTACAGCCATTATAGATACGTCAATAGAGACACGAATGTCAAGTGGTCTTTCAAAAATGCTGGGATTCAAGGACAGAAAATGGTTGACAGGTACTACTTTAGGAGATTACCCAATTGATTTAGCTCCTTATAAACAGCTATATGTTCATCTGAAACAAGTTAACACGAGTAGTCATTATTTCAATGGTGCACCAAGCACTATTATAGGTGTTGTACCTGTAGTAAATAAGCAGTTTGGAGATATAGTATATACAAGTTTTTATCCTGAATATCACTGTCTTATGAATGGTGCAATTACTGAATTGAAAATAGAAGTTAGAGATGAGTATGGCAACAAGATATTTAATCACGGTTTGCCTATGAGTTGTGTTTTAGAAATTATTTAAAAAATATATTTTTATAAAAAAATACAATGAGTATATTTGGACCACCAAGCCCTAAAAAAACAGAAGACTTAGAGGCTTTGAGAAATGATGTTCAAGATTTATATAGGCGAATTGTGCCTTTTGTTAACCAGTTTAATAATTTAAAAAATGGAGTTGATAATCTTAAATATGGGATTATAACAATATTTGCGGAGGCTAAGGGCCCACTTGTGTTGAATAGAATACTCTCATTTGGTAACGGTGGAGCAGAATCAAATGTGGGGTATGTAATGACACGCCGTGGACGGATTATGGGAATAGGTTTAGCATGTGAACGATTAGTTGGTGACGTAACTGTAATAGTTTCTGTCAATGGTGTTGAACAACCAAATTATGGCATAACGCTTCACATCATCCCACGCAATCATGATAACTTTGATAAACCTTTGGAGATTGGTGCTGGTTCTGTTGTTAACTTTGTATGCAAGGTTGCTAACGCTACCGCTGTAAATACGGTGGCATCATTATTAATTGAATTAATTTAATTTTTTATTTATTAATAAAAAAATGAAGCAACCAACAGCACCAAGTATATATCCTGAGTTGCCAGTGGAAGACGGACAAAATTATAGATTACAAAAGATTTCAGAAATTGAAAAAAAGTTAATTACAGAACGAGATATACGTCAGTCACTTTATAAAAAATATAAACGTGGTATTAATATTACAGATGGAATTGACACTACCTTAATATCTGCAGGTGTTATTATGGCTGGGATTGGATTTGTTGTTCCAGTTTTGTTACCTTTAGAAATAGCAGCAGTAGTATGTGGAGCTACAGGTGTTTGTATTAATTTTATCAGACGCATGCTTAATGCAAAAGCTCAAAAACATCACAAAATAAAAACTTTGGCAGAGGCTAAGTTAAATAGCATAAAGCAGTTAATATCAAAAGCGTTAAGTGATGCACAAATATCTGATCAAGAGTTCAAGTTGATTTTGGATGAGTTAGATAAATATTATAGTTTAAAACAGGACACAAAACAAAAAAAGGCTAAAATAAGTGAAGCTCAAAAAAAAGAACTAGTGGAGCAGGGAAGAAAGGAAGCAATGGCAACCTTACAAAAAAAGTCTAAAAAGTGTGTAATAAATTGTTTTAGTAATGTGTATGAGTACGATCCACCACCTTTGTATTCAACCTAAGTTTTAATGTTTAACCTCTATTTTGTAATAAAATTTAAACATCCAAATTTAAAACATTTTCACAATTCAATCTTAAAATCTTGGGTTATTTAGTGCCTGGGACATGCTAAATAACCAGTTTAATTGACTTAATTTTCAGTAAAACTGAAAATTTTTGTGTGGTGGTTTTAGATTATTTGGGGTAATTTAGTTGTGGTCCAGAACCCCCATAATACATATATATACGTGACTTCTTGTGCATTTTAGGGTCAGGATGAATAATTTAAATCCTGTCGAAAATACCATTATTCCTTAACATTTCATTCACCTTAGAACTGAAAATTATGGTATAATGCTTTTTATTGGGGTTTTCGAGTTTTTATTTTTGTTGAGCCTTTGTTTGAAAAGTTTACTCACGTGAGTAAATGAGTATGGCACGCTACGCGCCTGAGTCGCTGATGGTATTCATCCACAAGTACATCTATGAGTGGTCTACAAAGAAAATGCGAATATAACCACACACCTTATAACAAATAAATAAGAAACTGTGAAATGTATCTCGATTAGGGCATACACGTGGAGCATTTTTAGACATTGCCACATATATATCATAAAAGAAGGTTACACTTTTCATTCATGTCAAAATCTAGCACAATTCAAACACGTCTAGCGTCTCCGTGGCCGAATGTTTAACGACGTTGCATTGTAAACTTTCGCCTCTCACCGCTGCGGGTTCGATTCCCACTGGGAATTCGACTTGTAAGTGAGGAAGTGTCGATTCTTACGGTTGGCGGGAGGTGTACAGTACTGGTTATACCCAGGAAAAGTGGGTGGTCTGCCTCAACCACAAAAAATCGACCATCATATATAACCTAACATGTGTTGAAAATGACGTAAATACCATACAAACAAACAAATCAAACACGTCTACGTCTTGTAGAAGTCCTTGCACAATCGTATTTATCTTTCCAATTATAGTCTTTTCCTTACTTAAACATGTTGAGTAAAAAAAGTGTTCAATAACAAGTTTCACTAAGTCTTATTGTAGCGCATTTATCAGGTGCATAATGGAAGTACTAAAGATACATGAGTTTAGACTTGCACAACTGCATTTTACTCAAATATCCTTCTTAAAGATGCATATCTGCAGCCGACTTGTAGATGCATACCTGTAGCCTACTTATAGATTCATACCTGTACCCTACTTATAGATGCAACCTATTTATTGATGCATACCCGCAGCCAACTTATAGATGCATACGTGTAGCCTACTTATGGATGCATACAATTTGCCGACTTATGGATCCAAACCTTAGACCAACTTATAGATGCATACCTGCATCCTACTTATGGGTGCATACCTGCAGCCTACTTATAGATGCATACCTGATGCATACCTGCAGCCTACTTATGGATGCATATCTGTGGCCTACTTATGGATGCATACATGCAGCGCAGCCTACTGTGACCAACTTATGGATGCATAACTGCAGCCAACTTAAGGATGCATACCTGTGGCCGACTAATGAATGCATAGCTTGGCCTACTTATGGAAGCATACATGCAGCCTACTTATAAATGCATACCTGTGGCCTACTTATGGATGCATGCCTGTGGCTTATTTATGGATGCATACCTGTGGCCGATTTATGGATGCATACCTGTGTCCGACTTATGGATGCATACCTGTGTCCGACTTATGGATGCACACATGTAGCCTACTTATGGATGCATACCTGTGGCCGACTTATAGATGTATACCTGTGGTCAACGTATGGATGCATAACTGCAGCATACTTATGGATGCATACCTGTGGCCGACTTATAGATGCATACCTTGGCCTACTTATGGATGCATACATGGTGCCTACTTATGGATGCATAGATGTGGCCTACTTATGGATGCATACCTGTGGCCTACTTATGTGTGCATACCTGCAGCCTACCTATGGATACAGCATACATATGGATGCATACGTGTGACCTACTTATGGATGTATAATGCGGCCTACTTACGGATGTATATGTGTGGCCTACTTATGGATGCATATCTGCAGCCTACTTATAGATCAATACATGTAGCCTACCTATGGCTGCATACCTGTAACCTACTTATAGATCAATACATGCAGCCTACTTATGGATGTATACCTGTAACCTACTTATGGATCCATACCTGTGACCAACTTATGGATTCATACATGTGGCCTACTTATGGATGCATACCTGTGGCCTACTTATGGATGCACAAATGTGGCCTACATATGCTGCATACAGGCAGCCTACTTAAGGATGCATACCTGCAGCCTACTTATGGATACATACATGCAGCCTAGTTATATATGCAGCCTACTTATGGATGCATACCTGCAGCCTACTTATGAATGCATACATGTGGCCTACTTATGGATGCATACATGTAGTCTATTTATGAATGCCTGTGGCCTACTTATGGATGCATACCTGCAGCCTACTTAAGGATGTATACCTGTGGCCTACTTATGAATGCATACATGCAGCCTACTTCTGGCTGCATACATGTAGCCTACTTATGGATGCATACATGTAGCCTACTAATGGATGCATACCTGCAGCAAATTATGGATGCATACCTGCAGCCTACTTGTGGATGTATATGTGTGGCCTACTTATGGATTCGTACCTGTAGCCTACTTATGGATGCATACATGCAGAGTTCTTATGGATGCATACCTGCAGCCTACTTATAGATGCACTCATGTAGGCTACTTATATATACACACCTACGGCCTTGTTATAAATGCATACCTGTAGCCTACTAATAAATGCAGGCCTGCAACCTTTTTATAGATGCATACATGTAGCCTACATGTGGATGCATAACTGCAGCCTACTTATGAATGCATATGTGCAGCCTACTTATGGAAGCATACCTGTGGCCTACAAATGGATGCATACCTGTGGCCTACTTAAGGATGCATACCTGCAGCCTACTTATGGATGTATATGTGCGGCCTACTTATGGATGCATACCTGTGGTCAACGTATGGATGCATAACTGCAGCATACTTATGGATGCATACCTGTGGCCGACTTATAGATGCATACCTTTGCCTACTTATGGATGCATACATGGTGCCTACTTATGGATGCATATGTGTGGCCTACTTATGGATGCATACCTGTGGCCTACTTATGTGTGCATACCTGCAGCCTACCTATGGATACAGCCTACATATGGATGCATACGTGTGACCTACTTATGGATGTATACTGTGGCCTACTTATGGATGTATACGTGTGGCCTACTTATGGATGCATACCTGCAGCCTACTTATAGATCAATACATGTAGCCTACTTATGGATGCATACCTGTAACCTACTTATAGATCAATACATGTAGCCTACTTATGGATGCATACCTGTAACCTACTTATAGATCAATACATGTAGCCTACTAATGGATGCATACCTGCAGCAAATTATGGATGCATACCTGCAGCCTACTTGTGGATGTATATGTGTGGCCTACTTATGAATTCGTACCTGTAGCCTACTTATGGATGCATACATGCCGAGTACTTATGGATGCATACCTGCAGCGTACTTATAGATGCACTCATGTAGGCTACTTATATATACACACCTACGGCCTTGTTATAAATGCATACCTGTGGCCTACTTATGGATGCATACATGCTGCCTACTTATGGGTGATACCTGTGACCTACCTTTGGCATAATTATTTATGCATACCTGTGACCTACTTACAGATGCATACCTGTAGAATACTTATAGATGCCTACATACAGTCAACTTATAAATGCATTACTACAGCCTATCTTGTATATGCATTCATGTAGTCTACTTATAAATGCACTAATGTAGTCCACTTGCAAATGCATAATTGCATATGTGTAGTCCACTCAGATGCAATGTGAGGTCTGCTTATTAATATAAACTTGTAGATCACTTATAGATGCCTATATGTAGTTTACTTATTGATGTTCACCCGCATATCACTTATAGATGCAGATGTGTAGTTTACATATTTATGTTCACATGAAGATCACTTATAGATGCAGATGTGTAGTTTACATATTGATGTTCACATGTAGATCACCTATAGATGCAGATGTGTAGTTTACTTATTGATGTTCACCTGTAGATCACTTATGGATGCAGATGTGTAGTTTACTTATTGATGTTCACCTGTAGATCACTTATAGATGCAGATGGTAGTTTACTTATTGATGTTCACATGTAGATCACTTATGGATGCAGATGTGGTTTATTTATTGATGTTCACCTGTAGATCGCTTATTGATGCAGATGTGTAGTTTACTTATTGTTGTTCACATGTATATCAGTTATAGATGCAGATGTGTAGTTTACTTATTGATGTTCACATGTAGATCACTTATGGATGCAGATGTGGTTTATTTATTAATGTTCACATGTAGATCACTTATGGATGCAGATGTGTAGTTTATTTATTGTTGTTCACCTGTATATCAGTTATAGATGCAGATGTGTAGTTTACTTATTGATGTTCACCTGTAGATCACTTATGGATGCATATGTGTAGTTTACTTGTTGATGTTCACCTGTTAATTACTTATGGATGCAGATGTGTAATTTACTTGTTGATTTTCACCTTTTTATCACTTATAGATGCAGATGGTAGTTTACTTATTGATGTTCACATGTAGATCACTTATGGATGCAGATGTGGTTTATTTATTGATGTTCACCTGAATATCGCTTATAGATGCAGATGTGTAGTTTACTTATTGATGTTCACATGTAGATCACTTATGGATGCAGATGTGTAGTTTATTTATTGTTGTTCACCTGTATATCACTTTTGGATGCAGATGTGTAGTTTATTTATTGTTGTTCATCTGTATATCACTTATAGATGCAGATGTGTAGTTTCCTTATTAATGTTCACATGTAGATCACCTATATATGCAGACATGTAGTTTACTTATCTATGTACACATGCATATCACTTATGAATGCAGATGTGTAATTTATTTATTGATGTACACTTGAAGATCACTTACAGATGCACGTGTATGGTTTACTTATAGATGTACACTTGAAGATCACTTACAGATGCACGTGTATGGTTTACTTATAGATGTACACTGGCAGATCACCTTTGGATGCAGACGTGTAGTTTACTTATTGATGTTCTCATGTAGATCACCTATATATGCAGACATGTAGTTTACTTATTGATGTTCACATGTAGATCACTTATAGATGCATTGTGTGTAGTTTACTTATTGGTGTACACATGCATATCACTTTTGGATGCAGATGTGTAGTTTACTTATTGATGTTCACATGTAGATCACCTATATATGCAGACATGTAGTTTACTTATTGACGTTCACATGCATATCACTTATGGGTGCAGATGTGTAATTTACTTATTGATATTCACATGTAGATCACTTATGGATGCAGATGTGTAGTTTACTTATTGATGTTCACATGTAGATCACTTATGGATGCAGATGTGTAGTTTATTTATTGTTGTTCACCTGTATATCACTTTTGGATGCAGATGTGTAGTTTATTTATTGCTGTTCATCTGTATATCATTTATAGATGCAGATGTGTAGTTTCCTTATTAATGTTCACATGTAGATCACCTATATATGCAGACATGTAGTTTACTTATTGATATTCACATGTATATCACTTATGGATGCAGATGTGTAGTTTTTAGCTCTACTGGCCAAGGGCCAGCAGAGCTTATGGGATGGTGTGTTGTCCGTCTTCCGTCGTCCGTCCGTCGTCCGTTGTCCGTCGTCCGTCGTCCGTCCGTTAACTTTTGCTTGTGTTCAATCTAGAGGCCACATTTCTGATGCAATCATCATGAAACTTTGTCAGAATGTTTGTCTCAATGAAATCTCGGTCAAGTTCGAAAATGGGTCATGTGGGGTCATAAACTAGGTCACTAGGTCAAATATTGGAAAAACCTTGTGTACACTCTAAAGGCCATATTTTTGACTCGAGCTTGATGCAACTTTGTCAGAATGTTTGTCTTAATTATATCTTGGTCAAGTTTGAAAATGGGTCACATGGGCTTAAAAACTAGGTCACTAGGTCAAATACTTGAAAAACCTTGTGTACACTCTAGAAGCCGTATTTCTGATCCAATCTTGATGAAACTTTGTCAAAATGTTTGTCTTAATTATATCTTGGTCAAGTTCAAAAATGGGTCACATGGTTTTAAAAACTAGGTCACTAGGTCAAACTTTGGAAAAACCGTGTGTACACTCTAGAGGCCATATTTTTGACCTGATCTTGATGAAACTTTGTCAGAATGTTTGTCTTAATGAAATCTCGGTCAAGTTCAAAAATGGGTCATGTGGGGTCAAAAACTAGGTCACTAGGTCAAATACTTGAAAAAACTTGTGTACACTCTAGAGGTCATATTTGTTACCCCATCTTGATGAAACTTTGTCAAATTGTTTATCTTAATTATGTCTTGATCAAGTTCGAAAATGGGTCACATGAAGTTAAAAACTAGGTCACTAGGTCAAATATTGGAAAAACCTTGTGTAGACTCTAGAGGCCATATTTTTGACCCGAACTTGATGCAACTTTGTCAGAATGTTTATCTTAATTGTTTGTCTCAATGAAATCTCGGTCAAGTTCGAAAATGGGTCATGTGGGGTCAAAAACTAGGTCACTAGGTCAAATATTGGAAAAACCTTGTGTACACTCTAAGAGGCCATATTTTTGACCCGAGCTTGATGCAACTTTGTCAGAATGTTTGTCTTAGTTATATCTTGGTCAGGTTTGAAAATGGGTCACATGGGGTTAAAACCTAGGTCACTAGGTCAAACTTTGGAAAAACCGTGTGTACACTCTAGAGGCCATATTTTTGACCCAATCTTGATGAAACTTTGTCAAAATGTTTGTCTTAATTATATCTTGGTCAAGTTTAAAAATGGGTCACATGGTGTTAAAAACTAGGTCACTAGGTCAAACTTTGGAAAAACCGTGTGTACACTCTAGAGGCCATATTTTTTACCCGATCTTGATGCAACTTTGTCAGAATGTTTGTCTTAATTATATCTTGGTCAGGTTTGAAAATGGGTCACATGGTTTAAAAACTAGGTCACTAGGTCAAATACTTGAAAAACCTTGTGTACACTCTAGAAGCCGTATTTCTGACCCAATCTGATGAAACTTTGTCAAAATGTTTGTCTTAATATATCTTGGTTAAGTTCAAAAATGGGTTCACATGGTGTTAAAAACTAGGTCACTAGGTCAAACTTTGGAAAAACCGTGTGTACACTCTAGAGGCCATATTTCTGACCCGATCTTGATGAAACTTTGTCAGCATGTTTGTCTCAATGAAATCTCGGTCAAGTTCAAAAATGGGTCATGTGGGGTCAAAAACTAGGTCACTAGGTCAAATACTTGAAAAAACTTGTGTACACTCTAGAGGTCATATTTGTTACCCAATCTTGATGAAATTTTGTCAAATTGTTTATCTAAATTATATCTTGATCAAGTTCGGACATGGGTCACATGAAGTTAAAAACTAGGTCACTAGGTCAAATATTGGAAAACCTTGTGTACACTCTAGAGGCCATATTTTTGACCCGAGCTTGATGAAACTTTGTCAAAATGTTTGTCTTAATTATATCTTGGTCAAGTTCAAAAATGGGTCACATGGTGTTAAAAACTAGGTCACTAGGTCAAACTTTGGAAAAACCGTGTGTACACTCTAGAGGCCATATTTTTTACCCGATCTTGATGCAACTTTGTCAGAATGTTTGTCTTAATTATATCTTGGTCAAGTTTGAAAATGGGTCACATGGGTTTAAAAACTAGGTCACTAGGTCAAATACTTGAAAAACCTTGTGTACACTCTAGAAGCCGTATTTCTGACCCAATCTTGATGAAACTTTGTCAAAATGTTTGTCTTAATTATATCTTGGTTAAGTTCAAAAATGGGTCACATGGTGTTAAAAACTAGGTCACTAGGTCAAACTTTGGAAAAACCGTGTGTACACTCTAGAGGCCATATTTCTGACCCGATCGTGATGAAACTTTGTCAGAATGTTTGTCTCAATGAAATCTCGGTCAAGTTCAAAAATGGGTCATGTGGGGTCAAAAACTAGGTCACTAGGTCAAATACTTGAAAAAACTTGTGTACACTCTAGAGGTCATATTTGTTACCCAATCTTGATGAAATTTTGTCAAATTGTTTATCTAAATTATATCTTGATCAAGTTCGGAAATGGGTCACATGAAGTTAAAAACTAGGTCACTAGGTCAAATATTGGAAAAACCTTGTGTACACTCTAGAGGCCATATTTTTGACCCGAGCTTGATGCAACTTTGTCAGAATGTTTGTCTTAATTATATCTTGGTCAAGTTTGAAAATGGGTCACATGGGGTTAAAAACTAGATCACTAGGTCAAATATTGGAAAAACCTTGTGTACACTCTTTGTCAAAATGTTTGTCTTAATTATATCTTGGTCAAGTTCAAAAATGGGTCACATGGTGTTAAAAACTAGGTCACTAGGTCAAACTTTGGAAAAACCGTGTGCACACTCTAGAGGCCATATTTTTTACCCGATCTTGATGCAATTTTGTCAGAATATTTGTCTCAATTATAGCTTGCTAAAGTTCGAAAATGGGTCACACAGGGTCAAAAACTAGGTCACTAGTACACTCTAGAGGCCATATTTCTGACCCGATCTTGATGAAACTTTGTCGAAATGTTGTCTTAATTATATTTTGGTCAAGTTCGAAAATGGGTCCCATGGGGTCAAAAACTAGGTCACTAGGTCAATTACTTGAAAAACCTTGTGTACACTCCAGACACCATGTAGTACGACTCGATTCATCAATGGTATAACAGCCAGTAGAGCGTTCACAGGCCCTCTTGGGCCTCTTGTATTGATCTTCACATGTAGATCACCTATAAATGGAGATGTGAAGTTTAATTATTGATGTTCACATGTAGATCACTTATTGATGTAGATAGGTAGTTTATTTACTGATGTTCACCTCTATATTACATAGATGCAGATGTGTAGTTTACTTACTGATGTTCACCTGTAGATCACTTATGGATGCAGATGTGTAGTTTACTTATTGATGTTCACCTGTAGATCACCTATAGATGCAGATGTGTAGTTTATTTATTGATGTTCACATGTAGATCACTTATGGATGCAGATGTGTAGTTTACTTATTGATGTTCACCTGTAGATCACTTATGGATGCAGATGTGTAGTTTACTTATTGATGTTCACCTGCATATCACTTATGGATGCAGATGTGTAGTTTACTTATTGATATTCACATGTATATCAATTATGGATGCAGATGTGTAGTTTACTTATTGATGTTCACATGTATATCACTTATGGATGCAGATGTGTAGTTTACTTATTGATGTTCACCTGCATATCACTTATGGATGCAGATGTGTAGTTTACTTATTGATGTTCACATGTATATCACTTATGGATGCAGATGTGTAGTTTACTTATTGATGTTCACCTGTAGATCACTTATGGATGCAGATGTGTAGTTTACTTATTGATGTTCACCTGCAGATCACTTATGGATGCAGATGTGTAGTTTACTTATTGATATTCACATGTAGATCACTTATGGATGCAGATGTGTAGTTTACTTATTGATGTTCACATGTATATCACTTATGGATGCAGATGTGTAGTTTATTTATTGATGTTCACATGTAGATCACTTATGGATGCAGATGTGTAGTTTACTTATTGATGTTCACCTGTAGATCACTTATGGATGCAGATGTGTAGTTTACTTATTGATGTTCACCTGCATATCACTTATGGATGCAGATGTGTAGTTTACTTATTGATATTCACATGTATATCACTTATGGATGCAGATGTGTAGTTTACTTATTGATGTTCACCTGTAGATCACTTATGGATGCAGATGTGTAGTTTACTTACTGATGTTCACCTGTAGATCACTTATGGATGCAGATGTGTAGTTCACTTACTGATGTTCACCTGCAGATCACTTATGGATGCAGATGTGTAGTTTACTTATTGATGTTCACATGTAGATCACTTATATATGCATGTGTATAGTTTACTTATTAATGTTCACCTGTTTATCACTTATAGATGCAGATGTGTAGTTTACTTATTGATGGTCACATGAAGATCACTATATACAGTATATAAGAAATAAAGTAAAAAAAGGGGCATAACTCAATGACAAATCATGGGACAGAAAAGCCCCAATAATATGTGCATGTCCGCCTTATGTCAGAGCTGCATATCAAGTTTTATTTCAATCAGATAGAAACTAGGAGTTGCACACACAATACTGCATTCACTATATAAAGTATATAAGAAATAAACTATTTAAAAAAAGCGCATAACTCAAATGAAAAGTCATCAGACAGGAAATCCCCGATAAAATGTGCATGTCCACCTCCTACCAGAGCCGCATACCAATTTGCATTTCAGTTGGATAAAAACTGTACGAGAAGGTTTGCATATAAGAATGCATTCACTATACAAGAAATATACTAATTTGAAAAAGGGGCATAACTCAAAGAAATATCATCGGACATAAAAGCCCCGACAATATGCGCATTTCCACCCCATGTCAGTCATGCATACCAAGTTTCATTTCAGTCAGATAGAAACTGTAGGAGTTACGTAGGATTTGTGGGACGGCATATGGACGGACTGATGTACGGACAAGGTAATTCTTTATAGGGCTGGCGTGGCGCAGTCGGTAGCGCGTCGGATTTGTAACCGGAGGCCCCGGGTTCAATCCTCCGTGGTGCCACTGTGTTCCGTCGGCGTGTTCTTGGGCAAGACACTTTTCCTTAGCCTCGTCCGTCGGATGGGGACGTAAACCGGGCGGTCCCGTGTATCGGTCTATTCTCCGAGCACGTTAAAGAACCATAGGAATCTATTCGATAATAAGAGTAGGGCAGATTCCCGGATTCCTATGTATCCTTCCCCTCTCTCTGGGGCGGCTCTAAATAACCTATACTGTGTTGATGAGCCGTTAAACAACATTCAATTCAATTCAATTCTTTCTTCCAAGCGAGATGTTATTGTAGCGTATTTATAGATGCATAATTATTGCCCACTTTTGAGATCCATTATGATAGTCTGATTATAGACTCTTATAGATGAATTAAAGTTATCTTATAGAACCATAATTGTAGTCACACTTATGGATGCGTGCTTGAAGTCTACTTAATAAAGTCCTTTCTTTTAAAGCAAAGAAAATCACTGCAAATACAATTTATGCTTTACATCTGTATATTTATTTTTAATTAATTTGTAGTGATTTTCTTTAAAACGTATTTTGTCAATATGCCATATATGGTAAAATGGGCGCCACCACATCATTCCAAGATGACCTCCTCCATTCATGTTCTTTGCACATTTTCAATAGGTCATATCTCCTTTATTTTTCATGGCATTTTGATAATTATTTCAGCTTGTTTTAAGTTTTTCAGAGCCTTTTTAAATAAATCTGGTTTGAAAATAGTGCATCAACCTCTTCAATATTAACTTGTAGTTTATATTGCTAACAGATGCGGAAATGTACATCGATTGCAAGAACTTGTTATAGTTTGAATTAAATATTAGTGCTTTATATAAATCAAAAACTGGCTGAGTCATGAAGTTTCAGACCAAACTATTTCATTAACAATAATTAAATTGGACAGATCATGGAGCCTAGATTAACGCATATGCACATTGAATACACAAGAAATCCGTGGATTCACGTCTCGCCTAATGGGGGCTGGACGTAAAAATAAAAACGTCAATGGTGCTTAAATGAAAGTTTGTAAACATTTTAGTAACTAAAAACAACGGAATTTGCCGTTTGCTTTTGCTGAGATGACATCTAAGTGCATTTGTTTAAAAACAAAATGCCATTCTATTAAAAACAAAATGCCATTCTATTAAAAACAAGAGGCCCAAGAGGGCCTGTGGATGCTCTACTGGCTAAAACGGCTCTTATATCAAGGGTTGTCGACATTAAAATTCCCATCATTATTTTTTTTAAACATTGCAAAAACAACTGGGATAGGATGGCCTTAGATCGCTCACCTGGTAATCATGGGCATTAAGTCTGCTGTGTCTAGTCTGGAATGGGTAAATTTTAATTTGTCCCACTTCTTCTATGAATGAAATTTCATAAAATGGGTTAACATTCTAAACAAATATGGTAAAGATCAGATAAAACATGAAGTAACTACAGATTTAACAAAGGAAAATACAATATAGCATTTTTCAACAAATCAAGGGCCATAACCTGTCGTTACTAACAATATCTAGCTGGTTTTCGAACTTGTCCAAGATTTTATTGATATTCCACGGTTTGCACAACTAGACATCATACTGAGGCTTCCTGCCAAATTTTGTAGAAATCCAACAAGCCGTTTAGGAGGAGTAGCGCCGACAAAGAAATTTAAAGTAAAAATGTCTAAGTGCCATAACTCAGCGAACTGGAACAAAAGCACAATATGCACAACTAGACATCTAACCGATGCTTCCTGCCAAGTTTCGTCGAAATACAACAAGGCGTTTAGGAGGAGTAGTGACGACAAGAATTTTAAAAGTAAAAATGTCAAGGGGCCGTAACTTCATCAAAAATCAACGAATCGGAAAAAAACACAATAGGCACAACTAGGAATCATAGCAATGCTTCCTGCAAACATGGCGTTAACACCAAAAATAATGAAATCATAAAAAAAAAATTCAAACAAAAAAATCAATCAATCAAATAAACAAAAACATAAACAAAATTAACAAACAAACAAAAAAAGAAAAATAATAAAAAAAAATTCAGTAATAATAAAAAAAAAAAAAGGCAAACCATCTGGTAAAGTTTGGTAAAGATCAGATGAAAAATGATAGCCCTAAATCGTATTGACGAGGCAAAATATAGCATTTTTAACTAAACCAAGGGCCATAACTCCGCTGTTACTGGTCTGGCTGGTTTTCGAACTTGTCCGAGCTTTCATTGATATTAACAATCTGTTAAAGTATGGTAAAGATCGGATGAAAAATGAGGCCCTTGGACAGTAGAGCTAAAAATCATCAGCTCCAAAAAGTAGGTCAAGGTCATAGATGAAATCCATGCATCCAAAAAGATGCACTTCCCAAGACACAACTATGTCAAAATAGAATATGTTTTCTTCCTAAGATTAAGCTATAAGGTATGTTTAAAACATCTAGCGCATTATAATGAATTATAGTTCATGAGAAAGTGATGTAACTATAACAATTTAAGTTATCTGCCCTTTGCTTGGATGGTGAAGGTCACATCCACATTTGCTTTGTGACGTTGCAATGTACCACTCAAGATACAACTATAAGCAAAGTTTGAAAGGTCTTAGTGCATACAGTTTGTGAAAAAGTGACATAAACGCCAAATTTAAAGGTAAAAATAAAAGGTTATCTGCTCTTTGCTTGGAGGGTCAAGGTCACTTCCACATTTGCCTTGTCACATTGCTATGTACCACTCAAGATACATCTATATGCAAAGTTTTAAAGGTCTAGTGCATGCAGTTTGTGAAAAAGTGACCTAAACGCAAAAGTTGAACCTAACGATTATTAAGTTATCTGCCCTTTGCTTGGAGGGTCAAGGTCACTTCCACATTGGCTTTGTCAAGGTGCGATGTACCACCCAAGATACAACTATAAGAAAAGTTTGAAAGGTCTAGTGCATACAGTTTGTGAAAAAGTGACCCTAACGCCAAATTTGAAGGTAAAAATTATGAGGTTATCTGCCCTTGCTTGGAGGTCAAGGTCACTTCCACATTTGCTTTGTCACGTTGCGATGTACCACTCAAGATACAACTATAAGCAAAGTTTTAAGGTCTAGTGCATACAGTTTGTGAAAAAGTGACCTAAATGCAAAAGTTGAACCTACAAATTAGTAAGTTATCTGACCTTTGCTTGGAGGGTGAAGGTCACTTCCACATTGGCTTTGTCACAATGCGTTGCCAGGTACCACCCAAGATACAACTATAAGCAAAGTTTGAACGGTCTAGTGCATACAGTTTGTGAAAAGGTGACCTAAACGCAAAAGTTGAACCTAAAATTTTAAGTTATCTGCCCTTTACTTGGAGGGTCAAGGTCACTTCCACATTTGCTTTGTCACGTTGCCAGGTACCACCCAAGATACCTATATAAGCAAAGTTTAAAAGGTCTAGTGCATACAGTTTGTGAAAAAAGTGACCTAAACGCAAAAGTTGAACCTAAAAATTAGTAAGTTATCTGCCCTTTGCTTGGAGGGTCAAGGTCACTTCCACATTTGCTTTGTCACGTTGCGATGTACCACCCATGATACAACTATAAGCAAAGTTTGAAAGGTCTAGTGCATACAGTTTGTGAGAAAATGACCTAAACGCAAAACTTGAACCTAAAAATTAGTAAATTATCTGCCCTTTGCTTGAAGGGTTAAGGTCACTTCCACATTTGCTTTGTCACGTTGCGATGTACCACCCATGATACAACTATAAGCAAAGTTTGAAAGGTCTAGTGCATACAGTTTGTGAGAAAATGACCTTAACGCAAAACTTGAATGCTGCCGCCGCCGCCGGAAAAGCAACACCTATGTCTCTTATTTTCTTCGAAAAGGCGAGACAAAAACTGAAGCGAATTATTATGTCTTTGTTCATATTTGGATTGTAACACATAATTCTTTCTGATGGGTTACAGTTTAAAGTTTGAACTTTAAAGAGACTTCTACCAAAGATTTAAATATATTATTTGTGCAACATAATCAACAATTGACAATATTTAAAAACAAATTAGTTTGAACTGTTTAACAATTATCAATAATAATTTGAAAATATGCAAATTGGGTAGAAAAAGGAACTGGAAGCCGCAAGTTTTAATCTGCTGATTTATATATCTTGCCTAGCAGGATCCAGACTTTATGAATTTCTGAGTTGAAAAAAGGGCCATAATTCTGCTAAAATGCCATACAGAGTTATGTGACTTCTGTATCTGAATGGCCATGAGGATACTAAAGACATGAATGAGTTTGAATATGCAATGTTGAAGATATGAGACATGCAAAACTTAAACTTGAACACAAAACCTAAACGCATAATGTTGACACGGTCCCCGTGGTACCTATGTCTAGCCACCTTCTTCGAAGGCGAGACAAAAATGAAGATTGCCCAGTGAACCCTTTAAAGTTCACTTTGACCTTGGCCTTTGTCTCCAAACCGAATAGGTGTATAACCCATCCACACAACCAACACTTGTACAAAGTTTTATGAAGATGACCAAAAGAACTTAAGAAGTCTGACATAAGTTAACCAATTTTAAAGTAAAGATTTGTTCACCTTAACATTGACCTTTAACTTATGGCTCTTACCAATATGTATCACTCATCCCATAATACACACATGAACTTAACATTTTGTGAGACTTTGTTCCATTTCTTGGAGGTAAATATAACTGCAGTACCACTATTTTCCCTTATAGTAGCCCCCCCCCCCCCCACCCCACCCCACCCACCCCTCTCCCACCCACTACACACACACCACCCATAACTGTTTTTTAGAAATCTCATAGAAAATCCAAAAAGTCTTCAAAATTGAATTTTCGATCTTTTGTGAAATAAAGATTTAAATTTTAGATTTAGTGTAAAATGACATTTAGGGGTATAAAATCCGGCAAGAACTGATGACATATGAGGCTCGGTTTGGGGTATACAATCTGCAAGAACTGATGACATATGAGGTTCGGTTTGGGGTATACAATCTGGCAAGAACTGATGACATACGAGGCTCGGTTTGGGGTATACAATCTGGCAAGAACTGATGACATACGAGGCTCGGTTTGGGGTATACAATCTGGCAAGAACTGATGACATATGAGGCTCGGTTTGGGGTATACAATCTGCCAGGAACTGATGACATATGAGGCTTGGTTTGGGGTATACAATCTGCCAGGAACTGATGACATACGAGGCTTGGTTTGGGGTATACAATCTGCCAAGAACTGATGACATACGAGGCTCGGTTTGGGGTATACAATCTGCCAAGAACTGATGACATACGAGGCTCGGTTTGGGGTATACAATCTGCCAAGAACTGATGACATACGAGACTCGATTTGGGGTATACAATCTGCCAAGAACGATGACATACGAGTCTCGGTTTGGGGTATACAATCTGCAAAGAACTGATGACATACGAGGCTCGGTTTGGGGTTTACAATCTGCCAAGAACTGATGACATACGAGGCTCAGTTTGGGGTATACAATCTGGCAAGAACTGATGACATACGAGGGTTGGGGTTTACAATCTGCCAAGAACTGATGACATACGAGGCTCGGTTTGGGGTATACAATCTGCCAAGAACTGATGACATACGAGTCTCGGTTTGGGGTATACAATCTGCCAAGAACTGATGACATACGAGGCTCGGTTTGGGGTTTACAATCTGCCAAGAACTGATGACATACGAGGCTCGGTTTGGGGTATACAATCTGCCAAGCACTGCTTTCAAGTATAATCCTAATAAAAACAGCAAAAAAACAACAACCTAATAAGAACGCCCCTCTGCATTTTGCATAGCGTCCAAGCGCTACTATTGGGAGAAATACGATATGTTGAAACTGGAGATGCACTCTAATTATTCTGAATATTTATGTTTATAAAAAAACACAAAGCCTCAGCTATAAATATACAATTTATTGCTCATCTGTATATTTTGTACAAAAATATCAAGCACTTTACACAAAATATGCATCATATGACTTTACACAACATTTGCATGTACATGATTTACAAATGTTTTTTTTATATTGAAAGCTTCTCTACTCAACAGTTAAACTCATTATGTCAACATATAGTTTATTATTTACACAACATATCACATGATAGATTATAAAAGGTATTTAGCACTAAGTTCTTTTTTAAAAAAAAAAGGTGTACCGGTTAGTACCGTAATTAGGATCAATATTCTTTACATTTATTTTTTACATTCAAGAGGCTAATAATTCACCATCATTAAATTGTATGCCTTATTCCAAGTTGTGTTAAGCGTTGCTCTGCATTCCAGTAGGGTGGGGGTCAAATACCCATATTTATAGGATATGTAACACTTAAAACTGACTTTATAGATATTCTGAAGCATTATTTGTATTGATTTTTCTCGATTTGCATTTTTTACAATTTATAATCAACAAGTAAACAACTCACACTTGTGATAAAAATTTAGTGAATAACCGGTTTTCAATTTTTTTATTTCCTCCCTTGTGGATAGATTATTTCTCCGTGATTCAGATCTTGCAAATTGCTTATTCGTTTAGACTGTGACAATTTCAAAACACCTGTACTGTAGCAATGCATTATGGGACGCTTATAAAATAAAAAAATTGGTAAGTTTGATTATCAAGTTGGGCAACTCTACGAGACATTTAGATTTTTAAGCAATGAATGTTTTATTTGTGCAATATGGTTATAGAGAATATAGAAAAACATGCAGAATATAACAGATGTTTGAAATAAAGCTACTGAATTATTGATTAAAGAATACAATCAAAAGAAAAAATCCTCTTGACATAAAGAACACTTTAGGAATTAGGAACATGGACTTTAAAGGGACACACTGTCAACTCTTGACGTTCTGTCAGTGTTTCTACATAACGTGTTTGCGTACAACTAACTGCTGATTATATTGCACCAATAATATATTGAAAGCTATTGTAGAATAATGAAGACAAACTGAACACTCTATTTTCTTTTATTTAATATTCAAGCAGATTTGAAGTCAAAATGATACTAAACTGAGGTGCTAATTTTAATGCTTGATAACAACTTCAAGATTACAGTATGTCCCTTTAAGATTTATTATCATAAGAGCCAAAGAACACAGTTACTGCAATCCGTTTCTAACACATTTCATTGTTTTCGACAGTTCTACTAACAAGCGCACTGAAATGAAACTAAATGAAGTCGCCTTTTTACAGTTTTATGTCACATAATTTGTTATGCACTATTAGAGTCACTTTTGTTTACATCAACCAACAGCATTGCATGGTTTCTACCAAGTGCGTTATAAAATGCTATTACACCACTGTCTGGTATTATGAAACAGAAAAGGTATCAATAATGGCAAGATTATGAACTACAACCAGGATTTTTTATTACTTTTTACTTCTGTATCCGCCAAGTTTTTTGTCAAGTCCATTTTTATGTGACCGGATATACATTTGTTCCTCATTGCAGACTTTCCTTTAAACTGCGAAGTATATATTGCAGAATTTGTGTAACGATATATAAAAAAGCAAACATGTTTTGAGAAACTATTGTCTGATATTCTATTAAATGGTGAAATAATATATGATTTTAAAGGGTAAAATAAACTTATGTATACATCAATAACTAAAAACCAAACACAATAAGCTTTCATAACGTAACATTCATTCAAAAGTTCCAGTCATACAGGAACGGCCATTATTGAAGCAAGTTTAGTTTTCACTATATCTGTTATATTCAACAATATTTACATATTTTTAAATTGTTTTTTATCAATTTATTTTTTACTATTGTATCTATTTATAAAATCAATAGCCTTGACCTTCCAGATATAACATGGCATTGAATAAAACACAAACTTGCTTCAATAACATTATTAATTATGCAACAACCAGTAACCATGGTAACTGTATTAACAGATGTCATGGTAACTGTTGCCATGAGGATTTGCAGGTACTGATGTATTATGGGAGACTATTTGCCATAGCAACCTCCTCCCTTAATCTGTTTCAACTATCTGTGCTGTCCTTTTGTGGTCAGCCGTGAAATCTTGTGAGCTGAGAATAAGCTGAAAAGAAAGCGAAAATTAAAGCGTAAATTAGTTTTTAAATGCCATCTAATTACTGTTCATCTTTATTAATTATAGATATTTGTTGTTATAGTCTCTTATGATATACTAATTGATAATGGTAGTGGTTATGGCAGCTGTGGCGAAGGTGGCAGTGGTGATGACGTTGATGACTATGACGTTGATGACTACGACGTTGATGACGATGTTGATGACAACCACGACCACGACAACGACAATGATGACAATGTTGGTAAGTGTTGACTACAATGCTGGACACAGTCATGCTCCATTGAGAAATTGTTACATTATGTACAATCACGATTTAACAACAGTGTCGATTTTGCTCTTTTTATTTTTGTCAAACCAGGATCTTTTTTTAACCAAACCTTTAAATCAAGTGTGTGTGACTAGGGATGCTCCTCCCCTACCCTGGCTCCACTTATAAACACTTTTCTTTTTTTTGACGACTATCCTACAGCAGAACTTATGCTTTCAGACAGAAATACTCAAAACTTTACATAACTGTAAATTGTAACTGTAAAGAAATTGTCATTTCTTTAATAAGAAATCTTCAAAAAATATAATGTTTGCAATGCATTGGTAATTTCAACATATTTCTATATCAATAATTAGTATTTAATAAGTCTGAGGTCAGACTATTGTAAGCTTCTACCTGTTGTTGTTGTTGTTGTAGCTTCTACTTAAAATTTGAATTACCTGTATATCGAATTTGCCAATTTTCACTGCAGCAGTCAGCAACTAGTCTCAGATTAGAGCATAATATCCTGTGTTATATATTATTATATATTTTCTGTCTTAAAAATACGAGATTTTGCAGTTTTACATAATATCATACGAGAATGTGTGAGATTTGATAAAGTGCCCAATTTGTACATTTTAGATTCCTGACCATACTCACCATGTTTTGAAACAATATATCAGCTATGATATAGGGGACCTAACTCTTGGGCTCATACATAAAAACGTCGTCATTATCCATAGCGCTTCCTCTTACAGAGTTATCATCGTGCATTCGTGGCCTATTGTCGTACTGGTGATCGTACATAGAATTATAATCTGAAAATAAACAGAGACGATAGTTAAAGGGACTCATGGCAATCTTTAACATGTTTATCACACAGCAAAAATGTAAAAGGGTTATGGCCCAGTTTGGCCAAGTTCGGCCCAGTTCGGCCCAGTACTTATCGAAGTGGGATTAGTCCTGCTTTCTACTAGAGCATAGCCGAGTCCGGACAAGTGTGTGTTTGTTGCTAATATTACATTTGATTTCATGCATAGCTGTCAAAGTCCAGTGAAAGTCAAGCGTGAAACGGGAAACAAGGGGCGGTTGCCACTTAGTTATGGTGTCAGTGGGGTGAAGCCCGCTAAAAGTCTGAGACGGTCTGTGATTGAATTTTAGGAATTTCAGGAAAATTAGCTTAGAAGTATCTTGTTATACTGTTCATATGACCATACATTGTAACTAATTTAATTTAAGTCACACAATATACAGAAGTGATACGGAAATTCTGGTTAAACTATAAATTAGACTAAAATTTATTTCAAAAGTCGCAGATAAAAACATTTTGGTTAAATTTTCAGAATGTATGAATGTAAAATGTATGCGTGTGAGCGAAATTGGACACAAAAATGTGTGTGTCTCTCGCCCAATGCGTGAGACTTGACAGGTATGTTTTAAATGTAAAAGGGTTATGGCTAAGATTAATATTGAATTTATTAAACAAGTTGGATAAACATTATTTGATGTCAGGCTGTGCTGAGCATCATATCCATTCTATCCGAATCTTTTAGTGTAGCTGCCTATACATAACGATGATAACGTCATCATATGATGTTGTCGTACGTTTGTATGATGACATCATAAGTTGACCTGGTCTTCTCCATACAACACCGAATGAGGGAACTATCTCGTTGATTTCTGTTATCAGGTAATGACATGGTTACGGATATCGACGAGACAATTCCGATGTACCCTGCACTAAACGGAAAAGACCGACTTATGATTCAGCCTTCATATGCATATTTATTTCTCTAGTGTGATAGAATAAATATATCATGGCTACACTACACTTGCACACTGCAAGTTATGTGATAAATAATTGAATAACATCAAAAAAGCGCTTTACCTCCTCTTTGACTGGAGGCTATCTGAGATTTCCGTTCCTCCTCATCCTGACGTGCCTGGTATTTGTTCAACAGGTACAGCTTTCTTAGTGGTCCGCAAAACAACATTACCGTGGCATTGTATAATAACCCTATCCCAACTGCGGCATCTCGCGTTTTATACTCCCCTAGGGCAGCGACCACACACCAAACCATCCAGCATGGTATTGTCAGAACAACACAACCCACGTTCCATCTGAAGAATTGTTAGAATAATCAAATATCTAAAGCTTTTCCAAATATAGGCACAAAATTAAATGTCGGCTACTAAATTAACTTTTCTGAAAGAATAAACAAAACGATTTAAATCATGCATTTGGCACCATTAGCTACTGGTAGACAAGCCTAGACTAAAAATTTACTGTATACCTACATTTTTGCAATATTGGACACCCATCTTTAATTATAAATTCTTAGGAAAAGATTTCAGTTAGTATTTATCAGACTCAATAGGGCCCTTTTTTTTATTCTTTGTTTTACCCTCTCAAAATATCCTATTTTCAGAAAGAAAAAAATAATTGGAAAAATAGTATTTTTTTTATTTCCTCCGCTGCAAGTTTGAACCGCCATTTACAAAAAAAACATCGGAAACGCACGAGTAAAAAATAGCATGAACGTGTCGATAGGCAAATACTATAAAGCACAAATCCGTATCGATACTCGTTTATCCAATCAAAATCACCATTGACAATTAAGGTTAATCAAAAAGGCGCTATCAGTATGTATTTTTACATAATAATTTGTTTTCCGACCGAACAATAAAATCATTGGAATCAAATGGAATTTTATTTTTATTTTTTTCCCTCCTCCTACGACATTCATGGATCCTGGCCGTTCATAAAACATAGAATAAAAAAAAGGCTTAGTTAAGATTGGACAAACCACATTTGGTGAGATTGTATAAATTTACAACTCATCTTTAATTATATATTCTTACAGGAAGATTTCAGTTAGTATTTAAACATTTAACAGCTTATATGTCCTCATTTACCTGCAATCCCAGTGGTTCTTGTCATTTCCAAATGCTGCAAGCCCCACAATGACACTGATGAAGATCAAAAACATCACGTAGACGCATGACAATATCAAGGATATATCATAGTCATGGACAGCATGTGAAAGACAGCGTGGCCACAACATGTTGTTGTAAATGACCCTCTCCATCCCGGGTGACTCCAAAATGAGCCACTCTGCATTGATCATGACCTGAACGAGAACTAACAGCACGGCGCTGAAGAACAAGCCCCATGGATTACCAATTTTATTATATTTGACCATGTAGATGTCTTCTTTGTCCTTCGTTCTCCAGCAGTCTACAAGTTTAATAAACAGAGCAGCATAGCAGATCGAGTACACAAATCCGAGAGTAAATCTACGAAGACCGCATATTGGCTCAGATGCGTGAACGATGAAAGCAAACACCAAAACGTATTGCAAGATGATTCCAAAGCACAGCATGTAACCTAGAATAGTTGTGCCACCTCTGACGGGGTATACGACGAGCAGGTAGACAAACATACATAGAGATGCAAAGGCGCCAACAGCAGCTAGAGTTGCCACGATGATACCCCATATATTCCGGAATCTGTCGGCCATTTCAGGAGTGTCTTCAATTGAAACTTCCAGACCGGTCAAGGGGTCGAAATATAATCCCTCGGAATTAATGCTGTATCCATTGTCCTGGCGACTGAAATCATATGTCTCTCCATTCGCATCCTGACACTTACAGGTGCTGCCGATGGGGCATCGTGAATCAGGCAGTGTTCGATCAGTCAGACTATAACCCTTATAGTCTCGGGTGTCGATTCGCAACTCAACCGCTGAACTTCCAATCTGTAGTTACAAAATAAACGTGTTTATAGATAATTTTTATACAACATCTTTATGTTCTTGTTACCCTCTCAATACACTCTCTACATAAATTTAAAAATAATTGGGATATATTATTCAGGAGCGTTACAAGCCAGGGTTCTTTTTTTGTTTCAGCAAACAGCTGCATATCTGCATACAGGCAGTTAAGCCCTTGTTATTACATCAGTTACCGAACACAAATTTGATTGTCACATCTGTGCAGTTATATGGGACAAGTCCATGACAAAAATCAGGGAGCACGGTCCTAAAAGCTTTTATTTAAACATTTCTTTATCCCAAGCATTTGAAATGGACTCTGAGCTGACGGCGGACTGTTTATAGCCTATATTTATTTTCCCAGATAAGCACGAGTTGAGACTTCATAAGATACAAAGATACCTTTCACTATCAAGTTTATTAGGTACAGCTTTGAAAACAAAAAATGGTGAGGCTCTGCTGAGCTATTTTTTTTTCTTTTGCCAAATCTAATAAATTTCATAATAAAAGATACCAACATGGTATTCTATTTATCATGCAGATTATCAACATTTTCTGTAGTGATTATTAATTTTATCTATTATATTGAATTGTAATGCTCGATATACATGGTCATCACAATATTGTATTTTTCTTCATGTTTCTATATGACATTAGATAAACTTCGAAGTATTCCACCTGCTTTTGCTTTATCATTCATTGTCGAATAAAGCAAAAGTTATTAGGATCATCCGTTAATCATGCAGAAAAGTGCATATCTGCAATATAATTTTGTACTTAGAGTAGACGGAATTTTATTTTACTTTATATTGAAAGTGTAACTCATATAAAGTTATACAACTTTATAAACGGGTATTGATAATAAGTTGGATGAACATAATTACACATACATGACTAAGATACAATTAAATGACTAGGTAAGAAAAAATGAAATACATTTCAACATTTGCAGAGAGAAACAGGGCATTGAGGTATCGGAAGACACGTATAGGTCCGCTTTTGCAAGCAATGACAAACGCACATTATGAAGGTGGGTGGTGTGTGGTTAGGTAAAAAGGGTTGACAGACCTGACTCTCTCAAAGAAAAATGGCGTCTGTCTCCCAATACCTCCCCAGAGGGATATCCATGACAAGGGATATTGGTCCCCGAATTGCCGATTGGCCAGCTTCACAGAGAGTGGAGTGCATAATCGCCTGCTTAGCCTTGTCAGAGTACTGAAAGTACCATACGGTACATAAAACAAATACTGGCATGCACACAAACTGTAATAACTTACTTTAATATATTCGTATTGTCCAGACGTGAGATTCCTACGGTAGTTGTAAATATTGTATCCAATATCTCCATAGCCATCACTCGTGAATTTGAAGTTGAACGAGTTATTACCAAGGTCATCTGGGAGGACGTTGTGTTGTGCATTCAGAATACCATCGTAGATCAATTGTTTTCTGTTTTCCTCTAGGGACAGACAAGATGCTATTGTCAGGCCAACTGCTTTGCAAGCTTCTATCTCACTCAGACCATGAGCAATCTGGTACACGCCTATAATAGTGTGAATGACATAAGGATCCTGAACAATCATTGCGTCGGTGATATTTTCACTGCCGGAGCAGATGTTAGTATATTGTTTCTGGATTTGGCTTGTAAGAATTCGGCATTGGTGAATAGTCTGATAAATCTCTTCGAACCAGTCATCTGGAAGCCCCATACGATCATCAAATGTCAAGTTCTTCAAAAACTCTCGGAAACCAGTACTGAACTCGGACCGGATCTGAATTGTGAGAGCACCTGCAGCCGTCTCCTCGTAACCTTTGGTCAGTAATGCATTATTTGCCCACGTGTCACTTCCAATCCAGAGAAATCTGCTGTTAAGACCCCTTTCTTTCGTAGCCTGTAGCAAAAGTGGGACCTGGGTCGAAGCCACGAAGACCACAACAACTTGAGCGCCGATGTTCTGATTTAATTTATCAATTACAGCCTTTGCCGCATCCAGATCAGCATCCAACGCCAAGGCAAAGGTGCCTCCGAAGCAGTATGCTGTTCTGTCACGATTAGTGGTTCCAAGGAGAGTCTCGACCGCAGACCTGCCATACGTGTTGTCAGCATAAACAACGGATACGTAATCCCAGCCAAACTTTTGGAGTATTTGTGCCACTACAAGAGCCTGTATATTATCTGGGGGCACTGTTCTAAGGAAGTAGCTGTGTTCGATCTTGTCGCTCAGTTCAACCGATGTGGCACTCATACTTATGGAAGTTATTTCCAAAGGGGAAAGCATACTGCTGACAGCAATAGAGTTCTGACTGTTTCTCACCATGTAGGACACAATGGATGCTGGTGGCACAACCTGTTGCCCGTTATCTTCCCCGCATACTGGTTCTCCGCTCAATAAACTGTAAACATCCTGCCCAATACGAGATGGCTGGGAACAGGTATCCAAGGCAACACCTCCTAGCTTCAAACTTCCTGGGAAACGAGAGTTCTCGTTTTCATTTACGAGTTTAATCGCATAAAAAAAGGCAAGCAAATTCTGCATATTACTGCCTGTATCTATTGCCCCACATCCCATTTGATTATTGGGGTCAGCTTTATGAATATCAGAGACGAAAACAATATTAAGATCATTCGGCGATGGTTGTTTCATGTATCGGGAAGGTTGGTACTCTGGAAATTCACATTGGCAGGCTCCTGGCGCTTCGCAAGATGAGATCCAGTCAGGCTTGTATCTAACGTCCATCTCCAGGTAGTGGGTGTCATTAAAGTGACCAATCTGAAATTACAAAAGGTTTAGATGATGACTGTCTGAAATTTAAAAGCAAACCATTAAGTTTCTGTGATAATGATTGATTCAGGGACTTCTTGGAATTAGCATTGTGACACTTTAAGCTATTATGGAATATAGCAGACAAAAGAACAACTGAATCTTTTGGATACTGATTCAGCCTATGAAAACTAGTCGATGTTAATTTAAATACAATTTAAGACAAGACCTCGGTCTGAGGGTGTCTCGCCCACCGCAGCAAACGGCATATGTAATGTTTTATTCAACCTGTGCTTAAATGATGTCCAGCAAAGATGACACTTCATATGACTAAGTATCAAACAAATAAAAGAGAGGTAATCATAAGATGTTAAGTTACTGAAGTTAAGTGGTTTAACCAGGGTGTAGTTTTGGGAAAATAATGTGAAATATGACCCTGACCTTGGTATTTTTTGTCGTTCAGCGATGTCCACCAATGCCAACAATACATATGACCAAGTATCAAAGACATAAAGTGAGGCAATCACATAAAGTTAACTGAGGATAAGTTACCTAACAAAGGTTAAGTTACCTAACTAAGGTTAAGTTCGGAGAAAATAATGCAAAATATGACCTTGACCTTGGTATTTTTTGTCATCCGGCGAAGACAATACATATGACCAAGTATCAAAGACATAAAGTGAGACAATCACATAAAGTTAACTGAGGTTAAGTTACCTAACCAAGGTTAAGTTTGGGGAAAATAACTCAAAATATGACATTGACCTTGGTATTTTTTATCATCCAGCGATGTCCACCATGCCAACAATACATATGACCAATTATCAAAGACATAAAGTGAGACATAAAGTTAACTGAGGTTAAGTTATCTAACCGAAGTTAAGTTTGGGGAAAATAATGCAAAATATGACCTTGACCTTGGTTATTTTTGTCATTCAGCAATGTCCACCAATGCCAACAATACATATGACCAAGTCCCAAAGACATGAAGTGAGGCAATCAACTGAGGTTAAGTTACCTAACCAAGTTTAAGTTACCTAACCAAGGTTAAGTTTTGGGAAAATAACTCAAAATATGACATTGACCTAGGTAATTTTGGCATTACGCGATGTCCCTTGACCCAATAAAACATCTGAGCAAGTTTCAGCAGTGGTTGTTGAGATATAGTTGATTTAAAATGTGGCCGCCGCCGACGGAAGTGACTGCTATGTCTCGCTACCCTCTAGCGTGGGCGAGACTATAAGAATCGATCATGAGTATCCATGTGAGATAGAGAAATCTCACCCGAGGGGTTAGAATTGCAACCAGGGACGAGGCTCTGCCGAGTGCCTGGTTGCAATTCTGATCCCAAATTTCGGTTAGATTCTGATCCCTAAACTTCGGTTAGATAACTTAACCTCAGTTAACTTTATGTCTTAGATAATTGGTCATATTTATTGTTGGCATGGTGGACTTCGCTGGATGACAAAAAATACCAAGGTCAATGTCATATTTTGCGTGTTATCTCACATGGATCACTCATGATGGATTATTTTTCTCCCATTATGTGTTTATTGCCGGCATAAAATCAATGACTTTGCTAATTTAACGCCAGATAGAGTTATCTCACATGAGGAAAATGCCTATCTCACATGAGTAGATATGGGAGAAAATAAAAGCTTATGAGTACTAGACTTTTCATAAATGGAATGGTCTTAATTCAAAGATGGAACAGTCCATTATATATATGTAGGGGTTAAAGGGTTAAATTGTATGAATCATGGGGATGCACATTGAATATACGAAACATACACATTATGACGGTTTTATTAGAATTTTGATCGACACCGATAATTCTTCCAGATCACCTCAAGCCCCTTTAACGAAAATATATAAATATAAAAGTTGCGAGTACAAATGCCAGGAAACTATTCAGAACGTAACTCTTCAATGCATTTAATATGCTGGCCATCTTTCAGCTTGGATTGTGCATCTCGCGGGAAGTTTTATGTGTATAAATATGGAAACAAAGTTAGAAAATTATACAACAAGAGCTGTCGGAGATCAGCACAGCTAGACTATTTTATTTTTCAGTGAATAATAAATTATATAGCCAGTAAACAGGGCAAAAACAATGTGGGGTTGGGGTTGGGGTTGGTGGGCGGGGCGGATATAGAAACTCGGGCCGATATATAAAACTATTGTTAAAATCTCATACAAATTATAGTAAAATTTGGGGCAAGGATTGAAATTTTATTTGTAATAGTTTTAATCCAAAATTGCTGTAATTTTAAAGAAATTTATGGTCCAAAGGCAACTCGGGGAGGGAGGGGATGAGAATCTAGCAATTTTTTATTGTGGCCTCACGTCAGTTTTTTTATTGAAATTTCATCTGTGTATCTGAATTTAATCTAAATTGTTTTATATGTAAATGACTGCATTTAAAAAACAACATAAACAAATTAATCAGGTTTCGTGTCAGCGGGTGGGGAGGGTGGGGGCCTTTATTGCACATTTTATGGGCCATCACAATTTGGGTTCCATGGGAGCCCAGAAACTGTAGAAGACAAAATTAATTATGCAACCCTTTACAACATGGGAGCTTGACTCGTAAGTGAGGAAGTGTCGATTCTTAAGGATGGCGGGAAGTGTACAGTACTGGTTCTACCTGAGAAAGGTGGGTGGTCTGCCTCAACCACAAAAAATTGACCGTCATATATAACCTTGCATGTGTTGAAAATGAGTAAAACAACATACAAACAAACAACATAACAATTTGATGTGAAATAAGACACATTTTAAGGGCTATCATAATTTGGGTTCCATGGGAGCCCATGGGATACAGGAGCCAAAATTACTTATGCAGCCCTTAAGATAATGCTATTAGGAAGCCCAAGGCCAAATTTGGTTGCGCTAGGATAAGAAATGTAAGAGACGTAGACATGTAAACAGCTTACACGCACACCTTGATATGGGACGCCGACACCGGGGTGATTAAATAAGCTCTCTTATTCTTCAAATAGTTGAGCTAAAAATGTGACCACAAATGTCTAAAAACCTTCAGCCCATTTAAAAGACATAAGTATTCAGAAACAAACGGACGTGTATACCATTTACTTACATCATCCCAGAAGTATCCCTCCGTATACCCGTACAGACTCATGCCGTTGTTCTCTGGCCGATAAATGTGATATCCTCTATCACTCTCTCCCTCCTCTGTGAAGTAGAATGTCTGATTGGTGCGGTCCTTAAATCTGACTTGCAAGATATTGTTTAAGAAATACTCTCGTCGCTCTCCGTTAGTTCGCAAAATGTTGCAGACGCCATAATATTGTTGCCCTCCGCACCATTGATATAGTGTTTCATGGATTCCTAGTGCTGCTGACCAAACTGCGTTAATGACATATAAAGCATATGGATCCTGTATATATTTCTCGGCGCGCGAGTACCCTAGAAGATACTGGCTGCAGGCGGTGGGGTATTTCGTGCTTGGAGCATTCATTGAACAGTTGTGTATATATTCATAGTAACTTCTAAACCATGGGTTGCTCAAATAGTTTTCTGGTACTTTTTCCTCAAGGTATTTATCTAATTCTGCGAAATCGGCAGTTTCTACATCAAGTGTTACGACTTTATGGTTAGCAATTAGTCTATCCAGTCCCTTTAGGTTTTCATAACCAGCAATTCCGAAGCCCCACTTGTCTGTCCCAATAAACGCATACTCTCCTACAATATCGTCTAATTTGTTTGCCTCTTTTAGTAAAGTGTATGGGTCATCCATGATTATAACGACGACTTTAGCTTGAGGTTTTAGTCTCAACTTTTTTATTACATCACTTGCTTCACTCTCGTTAACTGGACCCCTTTGACCAATCACATACTCAGCTGACACGCAAATCTTATTTAAAGGAGCCAATCGCAAGAACTCCGTCCTTCCAAAGTTCCCTGTGGAACTGAACTGTGAAATAAGCTGGATGTTTCTCAGATTGTATTTCTTCAAGAAGGAAATAAGCGCTCTGGCTTGTTTGTCATCAGCTGGCACAGTTCTCATGAAATATCTGTACTTTCTCTGGCTGCGCAACTCTAGCGTGGATGCACCATAACCGATCTGAGGGATACCTAATTCACCGAGGACATCGGCGACTCTGATGGAAGCCTCGCTCGTCATTGGTCCAATATAGAGGTCAATTAAACTTGGGTCAATTCTATAATCTGTTGTGCGAATTTCAAAGTTTCTGGCGTGATAGTTTGCTACAAGGTTTCCAGCTCTGACGGGACTCTTGCATGTATCAAATATGAGTGAACCAATTTTGACGCCCGCAAGCTTTTTGTAAAACATGCCCTGTTTGGTGTTGACATACTCCAAGGCCCAGTTGAAAGCCTCCATTAGCTGGAATCCATGCTCGCCGTTGATATCCCCACATGTGAAAGGTGTGCTGCCCTCCTTGTGGATGTCAAACAGAGCTGCAAAAAATAATTGAATTGAATGTTGTTTAACACAGTATAGGTTATTTAGAGCCGCCCCAGAGAGAGGGGAAGGATACATAGGAATCCGGGAACCTGCCCTATTCTTATTATCGAATAGATTCCTATGGTTCTTTAACGTACTCGGAGGATAGATCGATACACGGGACTGCCCGGTTTACGTCCCCATCCGACGGACGGGGCTAAGGCAAAGTGTCTTGCCCAAGAACACACCGACGGAACTCAGTGGCACCATGGAGGATTGAACCCGGGGCCTCCGGTTACAAATCCGCCATGCTACCGACTGCGCCACGCCAGCCTTCTAGCTGCAAAAAAGGTAAGAAAAATTGAATTGTGTTTTAAGGCACCCTAACACAAAGGTAATATGGTGCCAAACAGGAATATGTCAGGCTCATCCTCCAACTAGAAGATGACGAAATATGGAGAATGGGCCTAGAACTTTCTAATCTTCAAAATTGCAGAGCTGCTGCAAATTCTGTAGTAAACACTCCATTTACAATGGAGCAAATTCCCATGTTTTCAGCTGTGAACACAAAACTATTGTACCTGGTTCCTTATTTATATATAGTTAAAATACTTTCGAGTTCATCCCTCAAGTTTTTGAGGTTTTTTTTACTTCTATAATGAACTGTTATAAGTGTACATGGTAGTACTAAACAGTTGTATGAGGTTTGTAACCTGATCCTTCGAGGCCTTTTTTCACCCTCAGAAGAAATGGTATTTTCTCCGCACAGGCAAACATTATGCATTTATAATTCTCACCTGCAATGTGTATATCTCCGGCAATGTACATGAATTCTTCCTCTCCAGAGCTATCACGGTTGCACTGCACACATTGTCCTATGCACTGTGCTTTGATGTCCTGGTAAAGTGCACTTAAAGTCGGCTCGTCTTGGTACGTAAATATATCATTCTCAAAGGATCCTTCCTACAATGGATATAAATACATTATTTTTTATGAAATTTGTCTATTTTAATTAAGAAATACAGCTTCATTATGGCGACAGTGCTTGTTAAATGTTAAATAGCTTTACATTTTCATCGGTGAAAGATTGGGATTTCTCAGTAAAGAATATTCATAATTGCTAAATATTATTAACTAACTCCGAACACAAAAATAACTAAAAGTGACGCTGAGTTATGACGTCAGTAAAGTGGTGCTAGTGTCGACGTCATCTGCCGATAATGTTCAAAAAAGCAAATAATTTCCGTTAAACGTGCATAAACTGATTTAAAATGTAATAAATAGATTATTTAACTGCTGTGTTTGATTATAGGGAAATACCTCACGAGATGGTAGACGTGTGGTTCTTTTCACGAACGAGCGTATGCAAGAGAGTGAAAAAACAAAATACGTCTACCATCGAGTGAAGGATTTCCCTATAATAATAATCTCTATTTATTAATAATTCCGACATTCACATGTATTGATAAGTTGATATTTTAATTTTAATTTTCTCTCTGTTAAAAATTATTCATATATTCTATTAAACTAATTCATATTTAGATTTTGTATTCAGATTTTGACGAGTTCATAAATTTTATTGATTTTCTTTTTTAAAAGGACAAGGTATGATAAGGGGGTATTTTGGCCCCAAATATGTTCAAAATGCAAAAAAATAATATTTACATATAATCTGTCGTGTATGTTGAAGTAAATTGATCATATTCTATCTTCAAATATAATTTTATTTATCTAGAAGAATTAACAGGGTCTCAAAAAATGGCATTTTTGGTAATTTTGTTATATTTTGTAGATTTTGGACCTTTCCGTGCAAGATTTTGATCCTAAAAATATAGAGCACACCTCCGAGCACACACAGTTTTTTGGCTGATGATGCATCTCTATCAAGTACCTATTTCAACAAAAAATCAGTTGTGCTCGAGGGTGCGCTCTGTATTTCCAAGATCAAAAACTGATCGAAAACTGCTGAAAATGAACAAAAATGTCATTTTCTGAAAGAAAAGGCCATGTTTGTGAGGCTCTTACTCTCATTTAGAGCCATCAAACGTACTTGTAATGAGTTTTAATAATGATTCAGTACATTTCTAGCTAAACTAGGTATTCAAAACTTGTGCATTAAAACTTTCAATATTGGGGGGCCAATTTTGCCCCTTATCATACCTAGTCCTTTGTAATTATTTAGTACAGATTTTCTGTTAGTTCATTATTATAAAGGTTTTTTAAAAGTACAAGCAACAGCCAAATTTTACAAAATACATACACCGTTTCTAAATCTATTGACGATGAGGTATATATATATATAACTAACATTTTTGAGAATCCAAACTCTTTATAAACAATATAAATGGCTTTGACCAGCCAGGCTAAACCCCAAAACTGGAGCATCGAATTTTAGAGTTACCAACTCAACCAATTCATTTTACACATATTCAATCACAGATATTTCAAGAACCCGTGAATAGAACTTTACTTTTAATCGGCATATATACATTACTATATGACCTGGATAGAGTTTTGATAAACGGTTTTGAAGTGTAATTTTTTCGTTATTTAGCGGGTCTTTAAAATTTGTACTTGAGGTTTTCTTTCAGTTCGAATTTATTCAAATTATTAAAAATAACTAATATTATTGTTATTTTAATTTGAATGTATTTAGACTTTCTTCATTTAATTCAGATTTTCAAACAAATTAACTTTAATGAATGGTTAGTTTATATGATCCTCAGTGGTGGTGAAATCGAGAATAAAAAAATTAAAACGTACTTGGTTTTCTTCGCCATTCAACAAGAATCGCTTGAATATGATTTTCTTGTCCACCTCACGCTCAATAAACTTGAACAATGCATTATGGACATCCTGGAAGGCCATTTCATCCATGTGGTACATCAGCCTCTGGTACGTGTCCTCTTCACTGAAGAATTTGGAACATACGCCATTGTAGCCATCGCCACATTTCTCCTTGAGTGTGCGATGGATACCCTCAGCGAAAGCGTAGACGGCATTTATCGTGGGGATTACTCCGACGTCTTGGGTCAGTCGGTCAGCAACTGCAAAATAAAAGTAGGTGTTGGTGGTTTAGAAAGGTGACACGTCAAAAATAAGATTACAGACATATAACTGTCAAACCTGCTGCAAGAATCGATTCTATTGATGATATTTTATGTCTGTTCTGTCCAAACCAAATTGCAAACAAAATGGTTTCAGTTAACTAATAACTGTATAACAAAGAGATATGCAGGGGCGTAGCTGTGCCTAAATCAGTGTGTAGGCACAACGTCTAGTGGGGTCCGGCATGCTCCCCCGAAATTATTTTTTTCAGAAGGAAGGAAAATCCTGCATTCTGACGGTATTTTAAGCAGCAAACAATATGTTTTTAACTTTTTCAATCTGCGTTTTCGCAACAAAAACATCTGAATAGAACAAAATAACATATTAATATGATTGATTGATTGAATTGGATTTTATAGTCGCACCAACAGCTAAGGTCATATGGCGACTTTCCAGCTTCCATTGGTGGAGGAAGACCCCAGGTGCCCCTCCGGGCAATTTTCGTGCACGGGCGGGCACCTGGGTAGAACCACCGACGTTCCGCAAGCCAGCTGGATAGCTTCCTCACATAAAGATTCCTAGGCCCCTGAGGGATCGAACCTACAGCGGTGAGGGGCAAGTGATTTGAAGTCAGAGACGTTAACCACTCGGCCACGGACGCCCCCATATTAATATGAATACATGCTTTCTGAAAATCTTTCAAAATTTTGCACAATCATTGTGTGTTTGGTTCCGAAAGACCACGAGCGAAAACAATTTGACTTTTATTTTCTGTGAAAAGACCACGAGTAAAAATTGGTATGAGGTGACCATACCCCTCCACCCCCTACCCCACTAAGTCTTTATTGCATTTTTATTTTTTTTATTTCTGGGGACAATGTGTAGGCACGTGCCTATAGGCAGCTACGCCACTGATATGGTACAACTAGCTTTACAGATAAAACAAGGTGTTTACATTAAAAGTAGTTATCCCGCCAACAACAGCCAAACATATGTACACCATTGCAAGCATTCCTGTAATTTTCCACAGCACACTTTTTTCACTTAAAATTTCCTATTTTATGAAGCACTATCTTTTTATTCAATGAACAAATTCACTTTCGTAAACAGTTTAAGCTACAATAATTGTTATCCTCACATACTATGACCATATTCTGGATATATTGTAGTAGTCAACTCTTTGCTATATTATGTAACAGTTTTGTTGTTTCTTGAACAAACATCCCAAGGTAACTCATTAATAATTTCATTGATGTACATTCAGCGTCCATGGGACATGGATGGCTCGCTTAAGCGCTATCAGTCAAATACAAAGGAACTTAAAGAAAAACTTGAATGTAAATCGTTTTTTCATATCGACAGACAACACTATATGTCCGCTCCACTTCCGAGGCAGGGCATAAAAAATCCCAAATATTTGACAGAATAATGACTTCAAAGAAGTGCAGGTCAGCTTTAACTTTATGCACTAGGGCAAAATACAATGGCATTAATAATGTTAAAAACCAAGGTCAATAATAAAATAATGTAGTTTGTAACAGTACTCAAACTTACTTAATGGATGGACGGTTGGATCAAGGCAAGCCGTATTATACTTGTCGTAGGTTCCCGCCAACCTGCAGTTGTAGACGCTCTCATAGTACTCTCGTAGCCATGGGTTACTGGGATCAATGCTGGGGATCTGACCAGCCAAAAACTCTCTGAAAGCCAGGAGATCCACATTGCCGTCCATCATGAAACTAATTGTAAGAGCTGGGTTGTGCTGTGTTTCGGCTACAGGGACTGTCCATGGCTGGTTAGTTATGAAGATGAGATCAGACGCATCGGTATTTGCAGCTTTCTCTCTGAGAAGTTCATCGATGTAGCGATCAGGGCTGGCGAAGACAGCTACGACTTTGGTACTGGATTGCAGGATATATCCCATAATCTGTTTAGCATCACCATCTGTTGCGAATTCGTATGACGCGCCTATGCAAATTCCCTGCATCTCAGCATACTTGCGAAACATTTTTACCGCCTCACGGCTTCCTTCCTCGGGGGCATTCAGGGTGATTATGTAGTCAAATCCAAGTTTACGTGAGAGCATAGCCATTGCTTTGGCAACACGAGTATCTGATGGAATTGTCCGGAAGAAAGTATTGAAACTGCTCTTGTCATCCAAAACTGGCGTGGTTGCCCCCGGTGATACCAAAGGAACCCCAAACCTCTGTAAGATGGTGGCAACATTGATGGTACTCTCGCTGTCATATGACAGCCATCCTATAAGGTTGTTCATGTCAAGATTCACGCTTTCGAGATCTGTATCTGGCCTTGGAAATGCGCCAGAATAAATGCCAGTCACAAGAGCAGATGCTCGGATTGGATCAGTGCAACCGTCAAATCCGACCCCACCAAGTGTGACACCATTTAACTTGACATCTGCTTGCCCATCATTAATTTGCTCAAGTGCATAGCGGAAAGCCTCGGTGTACTGGAAGCCATTGACACGCCTGATGTCGGAGCAACTGTATGGAGAGTTGCCGCGGTAATGAACATCGAAGATTCCTGGTATAAGGATGTCTCCGGGAATGTACATGAACTTCTGGTACCGGAAAAGATACAAGCAGTCCATGCATACACCCGGACATGATGACGTAACCTGTGCTGGATTCCTGCCGGCCGTCAGTTGGTACCCCTCAAGGTATAAATAATCCTCAGCGGGTTTGAAATCTCCAACCTGGAGGTAAAAAAAGAAATTTCCTTTACATTAATCATACAGAGCACTTATGACCTACCTTATCAAGAACCACTGGGTTATTTCATGGATGGCTACGGGTTTGACAAGCAACTTTTTCTATTCATCGTTCACCTGTAGTTTCGCAGTTAAAGGAACTCTAGGCATTCCTGAAGTTTTTATCGAACATTAAAATTAACACCTCGATTTATTAATCCAGTTTCATTTTGACCTTAAACCTGTTTGCATATAATTCAATACTATTCTGAGTTGTCAAAAAAAGGTATTATTCTACTTTAGGTTTAAATATATTATTGGTTCCATAAAGCCAACAGTTAGTAATATGTAAAAAAATAATCTGTTTTGACTTGTTCTTATAATTACTCCTAATGACTTGCCAATATACAAGCTATGTAGAAAAACCAACATTCCCCATTATGTTGTCATGTACAATTTAACAACCTGTTATACTATAATCTGTGAAGATCGGAAATTCCGACACTATTTTATCAAAACCGATAACCCAGGTTTCGAATAAATCAGCTACATTTACAGTTAGAATTTCCCAATTTGAACTGGATAACCAGAATTGATTCCTTTTATGCGCATACCATTGACATTTTGCGTGTTGACATCACCAACAAACAACATTTTGTATATTTAATAATGCCATGACGTTTATTGATTGTTGACATTATCAACATTATTGTTCACAGCGCGTGGTTAAAATATAGAGTTTAATTAACATTGTTGAAGTGATACGGGAAATAATTCCCGAGGGAGAAAGATTCTTGCGATATAGAAATGAGTGCGTTTTCGCACGAGTTTCTATATCGCAAGAATATTTCTCACGAGTGAATTATTTTCCGTATCACGACAAAAAAGTTTATTAAACTATATAATATATATTCTGTGACGAATTTCTTTCCAATCGTCTTTTGACACAAGTATTCCTACTTCTGTCACTCCTTTGGCGAGGCGACAGCGCGGAGTAATATCATGACGTCAATTTGTGACGTAATATCGTGACGTCTATTGTTTAGTTCATAACATTTGGCTACTGTGCTATCTTGCGCACTAGGCGAGATAGCACAGTAGAGGAAGGGATATGTTATAGATTTTCTCAAACTGGGAAAATTCTATAATTCATCACAGAATATATAATATAAGATTTTCCAGCACATCTCTTAACCTTACCCTTACAGGAAATCACTAATATTTCAGTTCATGGATATTGCTTTCAATAATGACTTACATTAATAAATGTATTGGATGATGGGTGGAAGTTGTAGTACACAAAGGGTATATTTCCCATGTAGTCGAGGAACTTGTACGTGTTACCCTCCTCCGTGTATGTGATCTCGCGGATTTTCTGTCGAAGAACTTTTCCCTTGTCAGCAGCATTTAGGAAATTCCCGCAGACACCATTATAGTCTGAAACATTGGAGATAACTTTTAATAAATCTTGTTTTAACACAATCATATTGATAATCATAAGAAAGACAATTTGAGGGACCAACGCAAAATTATCGTATCTTGTTCTTTATTCATATATTGCTACAATAGTTTCGCATTCAAGCCTCAATTTAGGAGGCTTGTTAAATTTATGAGGCTTGTTAAATTTGAATTCAGAACAACTTGCACCAAAACTTAAAAACTAAAATGCATTATCTAAAGAAAACAATGGCCATAACTCTCTAACAACGAACAAAAGTGGTTTTCAATTAAATCGAATATGTTATCTAACTGTCATTTAAAACACAAGTATGGTTAAAATAGTGCTCCAGATAATTAAATTGAACTGGATTTTATAGTCACACCAACAGCTAAGGTCATAATTATGAGCCTCCACTAGTGAAGGAAGACCCAGGTACCCCTCCGGGCAGTTTCCGTGCACGAGCGGGCACCTGGGTAGAACCATCGACGTTCCGCAAGCCAGCTGGATACCCTCCTCACAGAAATACTTGCTCCAGGTAAGCTTTCTTGTAAAGTCTGAAGAGTAATTATCCTAGTCTCGTTGTTTTTACTTTCAAATACAGTGCTTGCGGTAGTAGCGGATGGATCGGTTTATGTTTACATTTCATTTATTCAGCTTGTATGCATTTGATTTTTATGAAACTTTCCATATTTGAAGATTGATCATATAAGCATACAACTATACATTAGCGCAAAGATTCGGCACATATTTCCTTGAGTAATTACCCACTTAGTGTAACACCTATCAAGAAAAGTGATCTGTTACTGCCTGAAGGATGTGTTTTTTAAAAACAATTGTTAAAATAAACAATGAACAGATGTTCATCTTTTAATACACTTTGGTGTAAAATTCTCATGCCAGATCATCGAAAGATCCCATGATTTGGAGTTTTGAACTTTTAAAGACATTGATTCCATAAACAGGCAAAATGGCAGATGTTCAACAGTTAACTAACACAAGTATAAGGCACAGTTCATAATAATTTTGGTTAGCATATTGCTGAGAGAGCAGAATCTAGTAAGAAACTTTGAAAGTTTCCTTTAATTTTAAATTTACACTTTTTAACCATTGTGACCCAACGCACAGTATTTCATTTTTGTACTGAAATTGTAAATGTTCATCACTCATTTCATTCCCAATTTATTTGTTCATTGCTCATTTCCCAAATTTTAATGCTGAAACACCCCTTAAAATTGCTTATCTGCAGCAATGATTAACATACAATTTAGTTTAAAAGATCTAAATATTGATTAAAATATTTAAAAAGTTACTGACCAGCTCCACAATAGTGTTTCAGTGTATCGTCAAGTCCAAAGGCTATTGCGTAGACACCATATAAAACTGTGACCACGTTTGTGTTGAGCTCAAATGCTGGGTCCTCAAACATGTTGGTGTTTGGACACATTGTCTGGGAAGCAGTTGGATTAAACGAGCAGTTGTGGAATTGCTCATACCATTCCATCAGCCATGGATTAGTCATGTATGTCTTTACATCGAGAGATTTCAAATCTGCTTTGTACTCTGACAATGCTGGTGACCACATTTTCACGCTGATCATGCCGCGGACTTCATTCTCGAAGCCCGCAATCGATCTCTTTGAATCACCGATTATTGAAATTAATTGAAAATCTTCCGCTGCCCCGGTGTCTTTCACACCTTTCATAAATGCACGAAAGCTTTCATGGCCCAAAAGAAGAACGACAGGTTTAACGTCAGATCTGCTTTTAAGCTTATTTACAAGACTGCCTGCAGTATCGGACTCGAGAGCGTAAGATGCGACGATGCAAATTCCATTCTGGGCTGCAACCTTTCGAAGTACGTTATGGACATCTTCCCCACCTATGTTATAAACGCTCTGAATATATCCCCATCCATTACGTTTTGCAACATTCACGATTGCCCTCGCAAGAACGTTGATGTCATATTGTGACCTGATAAAGTATGGGTATTGTTGATCGTCGCTGAACATCTCAGCATAAGTCTCCACTCCCATCATTGGGCGTTTTAGACTGTTCATCAAGTCAGCCATGGCCGCTGCTGCCAAAGGATTTCTACCTCCCATGAAAGCTTCTACAGTCCTTGGATCAAGCAAGTTCTCTCCATTGTGATCAGTAATCTTCCGGGAGTACCGCTGAACCTCCGTTATCTGCTGATTAGACAATACTCGACTCATGCAATCGTCGAAACCAAGACCCCCAAGTTTCACGCCTCTAAGCCTACCAGTGCTGAAAATAAATTTTGGTAATACAATCTATCAATGTTCAACAACACATTTGATTTGGAGTGAAAAATAAAAAGAAAGAAGAGAGCGTGTGATGATCATGGGAAATAATAATCAGAAGAGGCTTACCAGGAGTGCAGCCTGAAGAGCATTATACGCCAGTTTGTTTTTCTTTTGTGAAAAATATTTCCTTCAAGTCAGACCTTTGACCTACTTACACAACACATTTAGAAAGCTGAGGTTTAATACAAATAGTATTATTGTCCCGAATAACAGCCTGGAAAACATTTTGCATGATCAGGTCACAGTGACCTTGACATTTGACCTACTAACAATAAAATCAGTAGAGGTCGTTGCTGCAACATGGATACCATTTGCATAGTTTAAGATTGAAGGTATAATAGGATACAAATGACAGTGCGGAAGGTATTTGTCATTGTGACTTAAACCTTTGATCTGTCAACCCCAAAATCAATAGAAGTCATTATTTTACCATGGGTACTATTTATGTAATGTTTCAAGATTGCATATATAATAGTGTACAAGTTACAGTGGAAAAACATTTCTCAGGATTGTGTCATTTAAGGTCAATGTGACATTGATGACCTACTGGCCCCAACAGCAATAGGGTTATTTCTCTCACCAAGGACAATGTACCGTTTTACAAGTTATACTTTCAGAGTTATCATTCAGGATGTCCACATGAGGTGATGGTGACCTTGACCTTTAATCACCTACTAACCCTCACAGGTGATGGTGACCTTGACCTTTAATCACCTACTAACCCTCACAGATTCTTTCTCTCACCAAGTACAATGTACATATGGAGTTTCATGAGAGTGGGTATAAAGTATTATAAAGATGGGTGTTATGTTTTCGAAGTTATCACTGGGAATGTGTATGTACATACCAGGTCATGGCGACCTTGACTTATTGACCCCAAAAACAATAGGGTTACTCCTCTCACCGATGGCAATAAACCGCTGAACTTTAATGAGGGTTTATAGTTATCATGCAGAATGCAGAATATTGTACGGACAGACAGATGGACAGACATTCCTGTACCATCATACGGGCGTATACAAATTAGGCTTGACCAGTGCTTGGTAAACAAGTAGTCTCTATTGGCTTGACCAGTGCTTGGTAAACAAGTAGTCTCTTTGGGCTTGACCAGTGCTTGGTAAACAAGTAGTCTCTATGGGCTTGACCAGTGCTAGATAAACAAGTAGTCTCTATGGGCTTGACCAGTGCTTGGTAAACAAGTAGTCTCTATGGGCTTGACCAGTGCTAGGTAAACAAGTAGTCTCTATGGGCTTGACCAGTGCTAGATAAACAAGTAGTCTCTATGGGCTTGACCAGTGCTAGGTAAACAAGTAGTCTCTATGGGCTTGACCAGTGCTAGATAAACAAGTAGTCTCTATGGGCTTGACCAGTGCTAGATAAACAAGTAGTCTCTATGGGCTTGACCAGTGCTAGGTAAACAAGTAGTCTCTATGGGCTTGACCAGTGCTAGGTAAACAAGTAGTCTCTATGGGCTTGACCAGTGCTAGGTAAACAAGTAGTCTCTATGGGCTTGACCAGTGCTAGGTAAACAAGTAGTCTCTATGGGCTTGACCAGTGCTAGGTAAACAAGTAGTCTCTATGGGCTTGACCAGTGCTAGGTAAACAAGTAGTCTCTATGGGCTTGACCAGTGCTAGATAAACAAGTAGTCTCTATGGGCTTGACCAGTGCTAGATAAACAAGTAGTCTCTATGGGCTTGACCAGTGCTAGGTAAACAAGTAGTCTCTATGGGCTTGACCAGTGCTAGATAAACAAGTAGTCTCTATGGGCTTGACCAGTGCTAGGTAAACAAGTAGTCTCTATGGGCTTGACCATCGCTTGGTAAACAAGTAGTCTCTATGGGCTTGACCAGTGCTTGGTAAACAAGTAGTCTCTAAAGTAAGATCCACTGCTTATTATAACGTTACTTTTGAACCCAACCCAGACTGTGTTTGAATTTAAATGGACTTAAGTTATGTTTTGAAATAGACAAATGCATGGATGAATGGACACTATTACTACGTTCTACTATACTCCACTTCAGAGACGACAGTAGGGTTTGTTTGTCAGGTGATTAGAAGATTAGAAACAACAGTATGAAGATGCAGCTTATGTCTTATATCGACTTTGTATTTATTATTTAGGGGTAGCATTTACTAGATAAAAATGTAAACATATTATACTGTAAGTTTAATTTAATACTATTCAGCATTATTTGAGACTTTTTTTTTAATCCTTTTTTATAGACTATTTCAATGGGATAACACATACAGGGACATAAATATGCGAAACATTTTAAAAATGCTTTGTATTAAAAATAAATACACTGCTCGTGAAAAGACAGAGTAAAAGTAACAAGAGCTGTCGGAGAACAGCGCAGCTCGACTATTCGATTTTTCGGAGAATTATAAATTTATAGTTAGTATATACCATCAGAAAACAAGGCTACAACAATGTGGGGTGGGGTTGGGAGCACAACATAACTATGTGTAAGAACTGACCAAAACTACACAGAAATATGTAAAAAAAATAAAAAAATAAAAGAAATTGAGTTTTGAGTGGGGTGCGGGGTGGGTGTGGGAGAGAGGCGGGGGTGGATGGTGGGGGGAGTGGCGGTGGTGAGCGCAACATATATGTGTAAGAAGCTATGTTATAATTCACAAAAATATGAAGATTTTTTTTTTTAAAAAATCGAGTTTGAGTGGGGATGGGGTAGAGGCGTGGGGTGGGGAGGGCAACATGTGTAAGAATTGACTAAAACAACAAAGAAATATGCAAAAAAATAAAAATCAAGTGGGGCGGGGTGAGAGGCGGGGATGGTGGGTGGGGTGTGATGGGGTGAGAGGCATGGGGTGGTGGGGGTGGGTTGCAACATATATGTGTAAGAATTGACAAAAGCAACACATAAATATGTAAAAAAAAATAATAGTTTCAAGTGGGGGTGGGGTGGGGGGAGCGGGGTGGGGGGGAGGCGGGAGTGAGTTGGGGGCTGGGGGGAGGGTGCAACATATATGTCTACGAATTGACTAAAACAACAAAGAAATATGTAAAAAAAAAAAAAAATCAAGTGTGGGGCGTGGTGGGTGGGGTGAGAGGCGGGAGGGGAGTGTGTGGGGGGGAGGGGGGGCAGGGGGTTTTGCAACATATATGTGTAAGAACTGACAAAAGCAACACAGAAATATGCAAAAAAAAATAAAAAAAAGTTTCAAGTCTGGGGCGGGTGGGGGTGGGGGGTGATGGGGTGAGAGGCGGGTGGGTGAGGTGGTGGGGGCAGGGACGGTGGTGGGGCAGGGAGGGTTGCAACATATATGTGTAAGAATTGACTAAAACAACACAGAAATATTTTAAAAAAAAATAATTTCAAGTGTGGGGCGTGGTGGGTGGGGTGTGATGGGGTGATAGGCATGGGGTGGTGGGGGTGGGTTGCAACATATATGTGTAAGAATTGACTAAAACAACACAGAAATATGTAAAAAAAAAAAAAAAAAAAAGTTTGGAGGGGAGTGGGGGCGGGGGTAGAGGGAGGTGGGGGGAGCCCATGACCCAATATGGGTGAAGTAATAAGATGCATAATGCTATAACAAATCCCAAACCAAAATTATAGATACATGTATATACATGCTTACATGCAAACCTAGATCTGCATTTATTGCACATTTTATGGGCCATCACAATTTGGGTTCCATGGGAGCCCAGAATTTGCACAAGACAAAATTACTTATCCAACCCTTTACAACATACTATAAGGAAACCAATTCCAAAATTTAGTTCAGCTAGGACAAAAAGTGTAAGAGATATAGACCTATTAACACAGCTTACACGCAAAATTTGATGTGAAACAGACATATTTTAAGGGCTATCAGAATTTGGGTTCCATGGGAGCCCAGGGGTTACAGGAACCAAAATTACTTAAGCAGCCCTTACAATAATGCTATAAGGAAGCTAATGGCCAAATTTATTTGTGCTAGGGTAAGAATTGTAAGAGATATAGACTTGTAAACACAGCTTACACGCAAAATTTGATGTGAAATGGGGCACATTTTATGGGCTATCATAATTTGCGTTCCATGGGAGCCCATGGGTTACAGGAACCAAAATTGCTAATGCAGCCCTTAAGATAATGCTACAAGGAAGCCCATGAACAAATTTGGTTGTGGTAGGATAAGAAATGTAAGAGATATAGACTTGTAAACACAGCTTACATGCAAACCTTGATGTGGGACGCCGACGCCAACGCCGACGCTGGGGTGATTACATAAGCTCTCTTATTCTTCAAATAGTCGAGCTAAAAAGCACGTGAAAATAAAGTTTGAAAAATGCTTTACCTGCGAGCCAGGTTAGTGTTGACATAGTTAACTGCAAAGATAAACATCTGCATCGCTTGGATGCCTTCATTTGGTGAGTTATACCAGCTTCCACAGGACATGGAGCCAGTCGCCCGGTTGTGTATGCTGAACACGCTGTTGATTACCACATCACCTACAATATTTAATATATATTTCACACCTGTATAATTATAACCAATCTTTTCTGCCTGTTTAACCATGTGACAATCCCATATTTCCACTATTGTACTCAAAACAAGTTACTTTAATACAAAACATCTATATTATTTTCATATTGTTCTCCATCTGGTTTCTAGAGTGCAATAATCTATATTCAGTAGATGTGGAGTCCAAAAAAGCCGTATTCCGTATTTGTACTATGGGATTAGATGTGGAGTCAGGGCTCCAAGAAAATTAAAATTGGGGAATAGCCCAGGGCAAGTAGATTTCAAAAGTCCACTTGCCCTGACTGAAAAGTCACTTGCCCTGATTTTTTTTAACTTGCCCCGAAATTATTATTACCAATGAATAGTTGCCGGTGCATTATTTTGTCGATATCGAATGTTTTGCTTTTTTACTTTGTTTTATTTAATTAATAATACACATGTGATTAGAATCAAACTAGAAGGTTCTATTTTCCTTTTATTTATCCATTGCATCACTTAACAATATTATTTTCTTTTACAGTTTTAGGATCGCGCCGCAAATCACGTCAAAAACCGTTCCGAGTCCCGCAAATTAAACCATCTAAAACAGGTGCGCGTTCCCGGTGTTATTTAGCAGCTTGCATTTGTGAATAAGCGTTCGTTGTTAAGCGTTTTTAAGATACAGACTTGCTATTTAGAAAAAGATTATACAACAATTCATCGAAAACAAGTATATTAAAATGAAATCTACGTTCAAACTGTTAATATTCGAGTGATCTTTCTTCTTCCGTCCAACTGTCCAGTGTGACAAATTTGCGTGAATATGAAAGCTGTAATGCGATTGGTTCAAATCATGTAATCAACCAATGAAATGCGCGCTTTCAAATTGATAAACTTTAATTAAGGGAGCTAATTTTCAAATAATACGGCTGCAAATTACACGCAATAAAACACAATTTCTGGTTGGATTTTTGATTGCCCCGAGATTTTTTTAGACTAGCCCGACGGGCAACCATTTTTGAAAGAGAGACTAGCCCGGATTCAGATTGGACTAGCCCCGGGCGTCGGGCTATCCTATTCTTGGAGCCCTGGGAGTCCAAAAAATCCATATTCCATATTTATACAATGGAAAGATAACTCTAACAGTAAAAAACATAGAGTCAGTAACGATTTACCATTACAATTTTATTTTTATTGAAACTGAATTGAAACTACTGTTTTGATACTTTACATGTGTTTTTGCTCTATTCAGTCAATAACAGAAATATCAAGTTAGAATTCAAATGTGCAATGTTTGGTTAGATTAGTGAGGTGTGAAATAAAGAGGTCATTTAACAGTGTTGAGTACAATACTGAATTCTATTGGACGAGTACCCAGCAGAGAGAATCCATATTTGGACTCCGCTTTGCCTCGTCTAAATACAGAATCTGTGTGCCGGGTACTCGTCCAATAGAATTCAGTATTGAACTCAACGCTGTTAAATAACCTCATAATATTTAGATATTTGCTGGATTCAAACTTTCTTTACATTCAATTTATTTATCGCAAACCTCTTAAAAGGACACACGGCAATCTTGAAGCACTGAAATTAGCATCTCAATTTATTTAGCCTGTATCACTTTGACTTTAAACCTGCTTGCATATAATTGAATAATTTTTTGTGTTTTCAGTTTTATGTCTTATTCTACCATAGGTTTAAATATATACTGACCCAAACAGCTGACGCACCAGTAGACAATACCTTTAATATCTCAATAATAACAATCAATAGATCAAAACAAATTTCATTCTGAACGTGACAAATATCTTGCCAATAACGACTGTAAATTAAAAAAAATCATTCAAATCACCTGTCTCCAACGGTACCAGTCAGCATATAATAAGTTCAAACATTAAAGGTATTGTCTACTGGTGCATTAGCTGTTTGGTTCAGTATATTATTACAGTAATCAACAGCTAATAATATGCAAAAACATTTTGCTTTAAACTCTTCTTATAATTCATATTAATGACTGAACAAATGTAAGGCAGAAAAACTAATGGGACACTGTGAGTTTTTAAAGAGTCAAGATTGCCATTTGTCCCTTTAAAATGCATGTAAATGATATTTCTTAAAATTGCTATAAAAGAAAACAAGAGGTCAATGACCTTGAAGCTCTACTGATTGATTTTGATTTCAGGAAGTAGTCGCTACAGACTTGTTCTTTGAAAAATTATTTTTAGCCGTGGCGGCCATCTTGAATTTCCGGCCGAACTGAAATTTTGCTAGGATCAATGAGACATCAAGAGCAACATTCCTGTGAAGTTTCATGAAAATCCATCAAGTAGTTTCAGAGGAATAGTCGCTACAAGTTTTCCTTATAGAACTCTATGTAAACAAAGATGGCCGCTGACAGCCATTTTTAACATCGAATCAAAACAATTTTTGACAAGGACTAACATCATGTCATGCTGATCATTTTAGAAAAAGTCCCATATCAATAACACTTATAGTTTTCAAGAAGTAGTCGCTACAAACTTGTATTTTGAAAATCTATTTTTAGCCATGGCAGCCATCTTGAATTTCCGGCCGACCTGAAATTTTCCTAGGATCAATTAGACATCAAGAGCAACATTCCTGTGAAGTTTCATGAAAATCCGTCAAGTAGTTTCAGAGGAGTAGTCGCTACAAGTTTTCATCATATAAGTCTATGTAAACAAAGATGGCCACTGGCAGCTATGTTTAACGTCGAATCAAAATAATGTTTGACTCTGATAACCATCACGTCATGCTGATCATTTTAGAAGAAGTCCCATATCAATATCACTTATAGTTTTCAAGAAGTAGTCGCTACAAACTTGTTTTTTAAAAACCTATTTTTAGATCTGGCGGCCATCGTGGATTTCACATCAACATGAATTTTTGCTAGGATCAACTAGACTTCATGGACAACATTTCTGTGAAGTTTCATGAAAATCCATTCAGTAGTTTCAGAGGAGTAGTCGCTACAAAAAAAAGTTTACGGACAGACGGACGCCGCACCACGGCATAAGCTCTGCTGATCTCTGATCAGTCGAGCTAAAAATCTGTTTGAAAATGCAATTAAAACAAGAAGAACCTGGCTCTTTGATGTTGCCTAATGATGCCGATTACATGTGTGAAGCTTCAGTCCATTATCTAAAGTAGTTTTTGAGATACAAGCTTACAAACAAAACTTAAACCAAATTTTCAAAGTATAATTTTGTTAAAATAAAAGCAAGAGTTATAAAACCTGGTTCTATGATGTTGTCTAATGATGCTAAGTGCAGGTGTAAAGTTTTAATCCATTATGTAAAGTAGTTTTGGAGATACAAGCTTACATACAAAACTTTAACCAGACGCAGACGCAGATGATGATGCAGACGCAGATGATGATGCAGACGCAGATGATGACGCAGTCGCCGATCAGGTGTTTTTGTTTTTTTTGAAAATTAATTGAACAAGAAATCCGCGGATTTACATGTCTCGCCTAACGAGGGCGGAACTTAAAAATAAAAAGGTCAATAATGCTTAAATGAAAGTTTGTAAACATTTAAGTAACAAAAAACAAGAGGCCCAAGAGGGCCTGTGAGGCCTGTGAACGCTCTACTGGCTGTTATACCATTGATGAATCGAGTCGTACTACATGGTGTCTAGAGTGTACACAAGGTTTTTCAAGTATTTGACCTAGTGACCTAATTTTTGACCCCATGGGACCCATTTTTGAACTTGACCAAAATATAATTAAGACAACATTTCGACAAAGTTACATCAAGATCGGGTCAGAAATATGGCCTCTAGAGGGTACACAAGGTTTTTCAAGTATTTGACCTAGTGACCTAGTTTTTGACCCTGTGTGACCCATTTTCGAACATTAGCAAGCTATAATTGAGACAAATATTCTGACAAAATTGCATCAAGATCGGGTCAAAAATATGGCCTCTAGAGTGTACACACGTTTTTTCCAAAGTTTGACCTAGTGACCTAGTTTTTAAACCATGTGACCCATTTTTGAACTTGACCAAGATATAATTAAGGCAAACATTTTGACAAAGTTTCCTTAAGATTGGGTCAGAAATACGGCTTCTAGAGTTTACACAAGGTTTTTCAAGTATTTGACCTAGTTTTTAACCCCATGTGACCCATTTTCAAACTTGACCAAGATATAATTAAGACAAACATTCTGACAAAGTTGCATCAAGCTCGGGTCAAAAATATGGCCTCTAGAGTGTACACAAGGTTTTTCCAATACTTGACCTAGTGACCTAGTTTTTAACTTCATGTGACCCATTTCCGAACTTGATCAAGATATAATTAAGATAAACAATTTGACAAAATTTCATCAATATTGGGTAACAAATATGACCTCTAGAGTGTACACAAGTTTTTTCAAGTATTTGACCTAGTGACCTAGTTTTTGACCCCACATGACCCATTTTTGAACTTTACCGAGATTTCATTGAAACAAACATTCTGACAATGTTTCATCAAGATAGGGTCAAAAATATGGCCTCTAGAGTGTACACACGGTTTTTCCAAAGTTTGACCTAGTGACCTAGTTTTTAAACCATGTGACCCATTTTTGAACTTGACCAAGATATAATTAAGACAAACATTTTGACAAAGTTTCATCAAAATTGGGTCAGAAATACGGCTTCTAGAGTGTACACAAGGTTTTTCAAGTATTTGACCTAGTGACCTAGTTTTTAACCCCATATGACCCATTTTCAAACTTGACCAAGATATAATTAAGACAAACATTCTGACAAAGTTGCATCAAGCTCGGGTCAAAAATATGGCCTCTAGAGTGTACACAAGGTTTTTCCAATATTTGACCTAGTGACCTAGTTTTTGACCCCACATGACCCATTTTCGAACTTGACCGAGATTTCATTGAGACAAACATTCTGACAAAGTTGCATCAAGCTCGGGTCAAAAATATGGCCTCTAGAGTGTACACAAGGTTTTTCCAATACTTGACCTAGTGACCTAGTTTTTAACTTCATGTGACCCATTTCCGAACTTGATCAAGATATAATTAAGATAAACAATTTGACAAAATTTCATCAAGATTGGGTAACAAATATGACCTCTAGAGTGTACACAAGTTTTTTCAAGTATTTGACCTAGTGACCTAGTTTTTGACCCCACATGACCCATTTTTGAACTTTACCGAGATTTCATTGAAACAAACATTCTGACAATGTTTCATCAAGATAGGGTCAAAAATATGGCCTCTAGAGTGTACACACGGTTTTTCCAAAGTTTGACCTAGTGACCTAGTTTTTAAACCATGTGACCCATTTTTGAACTTGACCAAGATATAATTAAGACAAACATTTTGACAAAGTTTCATCAAAATTGGGTCAGAAATACGGCTTCTAGAGTGTACACAAGGTTTTTCAAGTATTTGACCTAGTGACCTAGTTTTTAACCCCATATGACCCATTTTCAAACTTGACCAAGATATAATTAAGACAAACATTCTGACAAAGTTGCATCAAGCTCGGGTCAAAAATATGGCCTCTAGAGTGTACACAAGGTTTTTCCAATATTTGACCTAGTGACCTAGTTTTTGACCCCACATGACCCATTTTCGAACTTGACCGAGATTTCATTGAGACAAACATTCTGACAAAGTTTCATGATGATTGCATCAGAAATGTGGCCTCTAGAGTGTACACAAGCAAAAGTTAACGGACGGACGGACGGACTGACGGACGACGGACGACGGACAACACACCATCCCATAAGCTCTGCTGGCCCTTGGCCAGTAGAGCTAACAATGCAGTTTGCTGAGATGACATTTAAGTGAATTTGTTGAAAACAAAATGCCATTCTATTAAAAAAATCATCAGCTCCAAAAGGTAGGTCAAGGTCATAGATGAAATTCATGTGTCCAAAAAGATACACTACCCAAGACACAACTATGTCAAAATAGAATAGTTTGTCTTCCAAAGATTAAGCTATAAATTAGGTTTAAAACATCTAGTGCATAGTTATAGTTCATGAGAAAGGGATGTAAATGTAACAATTATGGTTATCTGCCCTTTGCTTGGATGGTGAAGGTCAAATCCACATTTGCTTTTTGACACGTTGTGATGTACTATCCAAGAAACAACTATAAGCAAAGTTTGAAAGGTGTTGTGCATAAAGTTTGTGAGAAAGTGACCTAAACGTAAATGTTGAAGGTAAAATTATTAAGTTATCTGCCCTTTGCTTGGAGGGACAAGGTCACTTCCACATTTGCTTTGTCACGTTGCGATGTACCACCCAAGATACAACTATGACTTAAACACAAAACTTAAAAAGTTGACCCCTTTGCCGCCGCCGCCGCCGCCGGAAAAGCAACACCTATGTCTCTTTATTTTCTTCGAAAAGGCGAGACAAAAACTGCTGTAAAAGGAACAATTCAACAAATTGCGGAAACATTAGATTAAGTGGGGTATACCTGGAATGTAGACATATTTGGGGTCTTGAATGGCCCCGAGACAAGGGGCACAAGGCTGGGATGGACACATGGACTTGGGAACATATGACAACCTTGTAGTTCTTGGTTCATCGTAGAATATCAGTCGGGCATCAATAATTTCAAGCAAGCCATTGATATGGGAACCAATCTGCAATACAGTGAAAATATATATTTATCACATAACATGGCTTCTGGGAGTGTTATTTATTTATCGCAATATACTTGTGTATTAACTATGATCACTGTTTTTTTGCACAAAGTAAAACATTAAGTCCTAATTATTTGCATGGCATATAATACAATGCCTTCAGACAGACATTAATATTATCATATTTAAAATATTACTTAATAAAATGCAATTAAGTTCTGTTTAATTTGGTTTTACAGGTCACATTATTTGAACACGTTACAACTGCGTAATTTATCTGAAGTCATGTAAGCTACCAAACGGTGTAATAATTTATCTTACAAATAGGCACCATTTAAGAAGTAAATTAACATGAATACACAGACATAAAAGTAGGCAGATAAAAACAATTGACAAGCAGGTTTAAAATTTCTAAAAACCTAATCAAACTTACATTCTGGAATTTAAATCTAGGCCCAAATGGATAGTCATTAAAGTTGTAAATCTGGAACGAGGGGTTGATGATATCATTTCCATTGTACGTGACATGAGCTGCAGCATTATACGGGTCCAGACTGTAGGACGCCAAACTCTCCACCCTCTCGGCCTTCCCGTACATGAAGTCAATGTTCCGCATGTAGTTTAGGTAGAAGTCTGTCGTGCTGAGACTCCGCAGAGTCGAGCACATACCAGGAACACCGTTACACAGATCTGCATGCGCAAGCTTCAGAGCATGTGCATAGGTATATACGGCGTGAACGGCAGATTCCACAAACCCGTCCTGAACGTACTGGTTTCTGCGCTGTGTTTCTGTTTGGTCCTCGCACACGGTCGTGTACTGTGATGTCATCCCAGGCAGGCGGCACGAGTATCTCTCCATGTACATTTCCTTATACCAAGGGTTCTCCGTAGATGGGTTGTATTTATCTATCCTTACCCAGTGGTCTTCAAACTCAATAATTTTTCTTGCAGCAGGGATAACAGAAATAAGACCTGAAATCAAGTAAAATTTAAAGGGAGGCTGTTATTTCACGATTGGATATATTAGAGGATATTTGTTTGTTTTGAGAGAATATTCGAGTTTTCTCACTTCGAGATGAAAATAAATCCTATTTTTTACGACAAATCAACAAATAATATTATATTTATTATATACTCACAACCTGGAAATGTATGCAGAAAAAATATAATGCGCCAAAACAATGACGTCAATAACGTCTACAACGTAAACAACGTCAACAGTTGCATGACGTCATTTTGGGTGAAAATATATGAAATATAAACAACGAAAATATAAGGTTTTATTTTAATCATAAAATCCACTATTTCACTGGAAAGTATATAATAAAACATGATATTTTAAAGTTACGGTTTTATATAGAGTTTAATAACCAGTGCTTTTGAGATACGGGAAATATCTCCCGAGGTAGAGAAATGGCCCCGATATAAGAACGAGTGCTCCGCACTAGTTCTTATATCGGAGCCATTTCTGCTCCGCACTCGTTCTTATATCGGGGCCATTTCTCTAGCGAGGGAGATATTTTCAGTATCTCAAAAACACTGGTTATTAAACTATATATTACATAATTTAAAATGATATTTTATTAATATTTCTAATGATTCACGCCTTTTTACACCAGTTTGCACGAGAACCAAGACGACGTTGCGTCGTACAAACAAAACAAGTGGAACCGGAACTCTTCGTTAATTTCCGTAGTTGTTATTTCCTAGTGACGGAATCTGACGAAGACGTCCATAAAACAATCGGTACGTCATTTGGCATTTCCGCCACTGACGGAAAAGGCCGAGCAATGTTCCGTACTGGGAAATATCTCCCACTGGGAGATATTTCCCAGTAGAGCAAACGAGTAGATATAGCTATTCTATTCCCAGTATTTCCTATATAAATCAGAGACAATTATGTAATATAATGATTTATCTTCTTTAAAATAAATAACAAAATTTGAGGATTGGATAACATATTAAGCGCTGAATGCAAAACTAGTGTAACTGTATATAAATGAAGAACAAGGTAAAATAGTATATATATTATGATGTTATTAAATAAGTGTTTTCATATTGGTACAGTTGGTCCAAGGACTGTCATATTGGCCCAAGGCCGAAGGTCGCGTGCCAATATGACAGTCCGAGGACCAATAACAGGTCCAATATGAAAACACTTCATTAATGACATTTTTATTAATTAACTTCTTAATATCTCTCTCTCTTATGTTTTAAATATCATTTATATGTAAGAAAAAACAAGATATATGTTCAATATAACACTTAATAACAAGTATCTGATTCAAATAAATCTACCACTGTTACCGCTCGACGGCGCGTGGGAAAATCACACAGGTGATAATAGCTATATTTCAGCGAAGTCGATGTAACCGAATTTACAAATAATCAAACCTTAATTATTTTGATAGTCTACATTACATAGGCGAACATAGCTCTGTGACATTGTTTTTTTCTTCAAAATTGCGTCCTTAAAGAAAACAAAGCCTTGTCATATTGGCTGTGTTGGCTATCCAAACAGATTGCTTGAATTTCATATTGGCCGAGTTTTCTCATATTGGTCGAGTTTCTCTTCATATTGGCCTTGTTTTTACCATATGATGCTTGCAGTTTCCTGCAAACCACGGCAGATATTAAGTAGTTAATTAATAAAATAATATATAATAGCCTTTGCATCCATTGTAGGCTAATCAGGGTTTACAATGTCTGCTGATCAGGCATTTCCTCCAAAACACCCCTTTGTCACATAAATGGAATGGTCTTATTAATTATCAATTCAAAGAAAGAACAGTCCATTATATATATGTAGCGGCTTAAGGGTTAAGGTATCACAACAGAAAAACACACACACACACATATGCCCAACATTTAAAGCAAGAGGGGTACTTTATTTGTTTCTTTGCAGTTTAACGTCATTTTTCAGGACATTTAAGGCTATGTATGATGGTCGATATTTAGTGGTGGAAGCAGACCATCCACTTACTCCTGGATATAACAAGTACTCTACACTTCCCTTCATCCTTAAGAATGAACAATTTCTCACTAATCCACCTCCCAGAGAGATTTGAACCTGCAGCTGTGACAGGCGAGAAGTGGAGGACTAAACAGCAGCTCAAAATAATATGAATATAAATATAACCTACCTTTCGGGTAGTTTTGCCCGGGGAATGAATCTGAGAGAGCCACACTGTCCGTTACAATCCATTGCAGTTTTCCCGCTCCGTCATATACCTCCCCCCTGCTTAAAATAGCCTCAATCACTGTGTTGCCTCCAAGGTATATAACTCCAGTTGTATTTGTCTGCATTATCTCCCTAAATATGCCATCTATAGTGCCGTCCATAACATCATTGGGGTCGACCGAAATTGCAGAGGTGAGACAGATACCTGCCTTAGCTAGCTGTGGTCGAATTTCGCGATACGCTCCGCGGCCATAACTACTGTCTGTGTATACGACGACAACATATCGCCAATCGAATTTTCCCAAAAGTTTCACAATGGTCTGAAATAATCATTAAATAAGGGAGATAATCATGCAGTTTTATGTTTGTTTGGTGTTCTGTATACCATCCCGCCATCAGTAAGAACAAACACTTTCTTACAAGTTGAGTTCCCAGTGGGATTCGAACACGCAGCAGTGAGAGGCGAGACGATTTCAAACTCAATGTATTTACATTGATGGGGGGTGGGGAGGGTGGGGGGGAAGAAAAAATAGTATAAAAATATTCTCCCTTAGCCCCATACCCACCACATAAAAAAAGATGACAAAAACTTAAAATCACTGTAGGTCACGTCCGTCTTTTCAACATCAAATTACACCCCTTTGGGCAGGTATAATTATTCTGTGGTTCACATTGTCACGTTAGTAAAAAAAAAAAAATTCTCAAATTTAGGGTCAGAGGAGTCAGGAAGTAGTCGCTACAAACTTGTTTTTTGAAAATTTATTTTTAGCCGTGGCGGCCATCTTGAATTTCCGGCCGACCTGAAATTTTGCTAGGATCAATCAGACATCAAGAGCAACATTCCTGTGAAGTTTCATGAAAATCCGTCAAGTAGTTTCAGAGGAGTAGTCGCTACAAGTTTTCATTATATAACTCTATGTAAAAAAAGATGGCCGCTGACAGCCATGTTTAATATCGAATCAAAACGATTTTTGACAAGGACCAACATCATGTCATGCTGATCATTTTAGAAAAAGTCCCATATCAATATCACTTATAGTTTTCAAGAAGTAGTCGCTACAAACTTGTTTTTCAAAAACCTATTTTTAGATTTGGCGGCCATCTTGGATTTCACATCAACATGAATTTTTGCTAGGATCAACTAGACTTCATGGGCAACATTTCTTTTAAGTTTCATGAAAATCCATTCAGTAGTTTCAGAGGAGTAGTCGCTACAAAAAAAAGTTTACGGACGGACAGAGAGACAGACAGACGAACGACGGACACCGCACCACGGCATAAGCTCTGCTGATCTCTGATCAGTAGAGCTTAAAACACTAGCCTAAGTGCTGAGACTTTTATATGAAAAACAATAAGTACTGAACAATGGGGTTGCTACTCCATGCACGGAGATGACCAGACATAGTCAGACATGATCAGAATTATACTCTTCTAACCACATCATGTTTAGATTCTACTGAAGCAAGAGTCAGTTTATTGTTAACATCATTATATTTTTTATTTTTAGGATTATAGACTGACCCTCTTCCCAAATATTTGGCAAAAATGAAAAGAAAAAAATGCTGTTTTTCCAAAGAAGTATTGCCTCTCACGTTAAAAAGCTTGTATGTTATACCAAACCAACAGGACCAGAGGTTCATGATCTATATAACTTTGATGATTATAGTATAACTTTTTTTTCGAATAGAAAACATGATTTTCCTTTTTATTTTTAGCCTCCTGCTACCCTATACTTTTGCTGGATATACTGGATAAACAATTAATAAAAACAGTACTGACCTTATTACACCTACATGACTGGACTACAATATTATCGCGATTGTCGCACTAAGTGCAAAATCATCATGACTGATCAACTTACAGCTGTGAGAGGTCCATCTGGGGGCACGGTTCTCATAAAGTTGGGGAACTGCTGAACATCACTCAGTTCCGGGGCCGTACTTCCGTACGACACAAGTGGTAGGTTGTGGGTCTCTGCGAATTTCTCCAAAACCTTGGTGTCATCACTGGTGGTAGCACCAATTAAACCTATAAATAGAGTGAGACAAGTAGACCTATAAATAGAGACAATTAGACCTATAAATAGAATGAGACAATTAGACATATAAATAGAGTGAGACAATTAGACATATAAAGAGAGAGACAATTAGACATATAGAGTGAGACAATTAGACATATAAATAGAGCGCATCATTTAGACCTATAAATGGGCATTGTACCTACACCAATGTCCTATTGGGACTATAATCTTTAGAACTACACACACGCAGACCTATGAATAAATTAGTTGTACCGGTATTTGTTTTTCAACGGCTCAACAACATACTATAGAAAAGTTTACCTACCATGTTTGTACCTACATGCAAAATCCATTCAGAACAGTCTATTATATCATTTTATTTTAGAATTATTATTTATTTAGGATTTGTCTTTAAAGGCTTCATTAAAAACTCATAACTCAATGAGTGATGTTTAAGGTTGAAATCAGCATTTAAAAAACAAGATGAAGAAAGGCTTGTATAACCCTGGTCAAAAAGAGCAACTTCACCACACAGACGAATTTTGGATAAGTTCTTAACCAAGCATGAACTATTTTGGATCCATCTACCTTTCTGTTGGTTTTACATTTTGAAATCACTAATCCTGTGCTTTTTCCCCCTAAAATTTCACATTTCTCTGGTCATTCTAAAGATTCTGTGACATTTGCATTAATCTTGAAAAAATACAACTTCCCCAATATTTTCCTCCCCCTTGGGAGCCCTGAAATCAACAGTACCAGTAGGTTTATCAATTTCTCTGTTCTTACCAAGCATGAGCGTTGTATTGTCTTTTTGACATTCTGTTGGTGAGGCACCAAACCGAGGAAAGAGTTCCTGCGCCATGCTGACAGCGGTACTGGGGTTGTTGCAGTAATCTCGTACTATCATACCTATGTAAACAAAACAGATAATTTATATCCACAAATATTTGAACATTTTGTAATAATTCACGCAGAATCAACATTGCAATGTCTATTTCTAAAATTATAGTTCACAAAAACAATGGCATCTGTACTGCTTTTACCTTAAATGGACACATGGCATTCTTGAAGTAATTGAAATGGGTGTCTAGATATCATTTTTTACTTTTACCCTGGTCACATTTAAATAAAACAAAATAATCTCCAATTTCACGCGGTTCGTTTTAAATTACATTTTGAATTAGGTGTACACTATTTTCTAATTTTAAACCTTATATGTTTCTGTTGCCGTGGAGGTTGAACTTAAACCAAATAACTCAACTAAATGCATGCATATCATAATTGTTTAAAACTGTGTTTATAATTTAGATATGACCGTATGTTTTATTTTAAGATAAAAATATAGATGTTGAATTAAAAGCTCGACTTCTTAACGCAATATTAAGAAATTGACAGATAATAGGACAGTTTGCTCGTATGTAACTGATAATTTTATAAATTAACCAAAATAACTATTTTAATCATATTTTGTGATATAAAAAAATGAACAGTTATTGTTGATATATATCATATACCTTATAAAGACATCTTTGGTAAAAAATTATATTATTTTTATCATTATTTGCAAATGTGTCTGTTCTGCCCCTAAATCTTAAGTTATATTTTTTTCCTATCTTTTCTTTTAAGAAACTTTTTTTAATAGCGGAGGGAATCACAAAAATGCCTGCAGTTGATGTTTCGAACTAGAAGGTTTCGTAAATTTAATCATTTTCATAGTTGAATTTCATGTTAATTTTCGCTGAAATGTTGAAAATCGACAAATTACAAAAAAATTACGCTCAGACATGGACATATCAGAATCCTATAACCTTAAACGACATTTTAAAGCATTTGTGTTAAAATTTGTATTGCAGTTATTTTTATAATTGAAGGTTTTTGCTTCAAAATGTCATTCTCTACCCTTTTTCAAAAATACGGATGCAGCAACATTAGGAAGCACATAATAGTGCAAGTCATAATGTTTCATATCGAAGGAATCATTAGACTTGACATTAAAATCAACATATTCGGCGAGAATTTCAAGATAGTTGATTCAGTTACACAATGAAAGTGTTCAATTATAAGTTGAACACCTCTCGTAATAACATACTGAATTTATACATTTAAATCCTTTTTTCATAGCTATTGTTTAATAAATTTTACATAAATACTTATATACATGAATAATTCTAACAAATAATAGTATGACACGCACGCCACACATACATGTATCCCCATTGTATTGTATTTGTCTTGGTGATTGGTGATGGAGGTTGGCGTTACACGATGGACTTGGTGATTGGTGATGAGGGTTGCCGTTACACGGTGGACTTGGTGATTGGTGATGGGGGTTGAAGTTACACAGTGGACTTGGTGATTGGTGATGGGGGTTGAAGTTACACAGTGGACTTGGTGATTGGTGATGGGGGTTGGAGTTACACGGTGGACTTGGTGATCGCGGTTGGAGTTACACGGTGGACTTGGTGATTGGTGATGAGGGTTGCCGTTACACGGTGGACTTGGTGATTGGTGATGAGGGTTGCCGTTACACAGTGGACTTGGTGATTGGTGATGGGGGTTGGAGTTACACGGTGGACTTGGTGATTGGTGATGGGGGTTGGAGTTACACGGTGGACTTGGTGATTGGTGATGGGGGTTGGAGTTACAAGGTGGACTTGGTGACAATCATATGATTGAATTTTATATTAAAAATCTTTTTTATACCACTGATTTCACATAGTGAAGGGAGTCTATATAGGAATTTTTGTCCAGCCGCGTAACACATTTTATTACTTTTTGTCCCGCCGCTAACACATTTTTATTACTTGCATTCCTGAAACAGTTTTGAATGTGTTATTCCCAAACTTCATATACTCATAGCAACTGATCAAGAAGTGGGGTATTCATCACATTCAGTGATAGTTCTAGTATTTTTATAGCAAACAATCGTATTTCATACCCATTCTGACAGCTGGGATGTAGTAGTCGGTTAGCTGCTCTCCGTTGAGGACCTCGTTCTTCTTGTTCAGTCTGTCGAGGGCCCAGCGTATAGCTTCATAAGTCTGCATCTCTGAAATGGCACAACCAGTCAATTCAAAACGAATCCAAATACATTTTAGGCACCTCGCCCCCCACATTTAAAGGTTATTTTCTTAATCGATTCCATTTTCTTGCCTTATAATAAATCAACCTATATTTAATATATTTTAACTGAAATTATATGAGAAAGCTGCTGATGAATGGTCAAACAGATTTCATAATGACCTGTAGACTGAAAATAAGCTAGAAGAATGGAATCTTTCATGAACGCAGAAATAAAATCATATTTTAGATAACATCTATTTTAGCCCGTCTTGAAAATAAATTGAGACCAAACAGGGCAGTTATAACGCCACTGGACAATTAATTTAATTATGTTCTTATTGAAATATCAGCGAAATATTTTGTATGATTATTAAAATGATTCATTCCAATATCATGTAGTTTTAAAGTGGTGTTCGAATATACAGCAAAATTGCATAATGTCAACAAACATAGCATAACATGGAGAAACGAAAAAGAAAGACAACTCTGGGGAATTTTCGCTACATATTGTATGTATAATATGCTGCTGTTAATGGAACGTGATTGTTAACGTTTTCTAAACTATTTCATGGTACCGATTTAAACAAGAGTGGTGACAGAGGGGTGTAAAGGGACACAGAACAATCATAACAATCTCGATTCTTAAAAGAAAATGCTACTTTTTCTACATAATTTGAATCACATATTTCCCAAATATTTAAAATATATATATATATTTATTTTTTTGGCATGTACCGAATTATTGAGTATGATGCTAAAATTAATTTAGTCAAATCTATAAAACATGATTATACACTGTTTATTACCAATAAATAAATAAATCAAGCTACAAATCTAACTCAGAGAATGTTGTGTGCCCCCTTAAGGGAAGACGGGTGAAAAACAACAGAAGAAAAGGTGGGGTATTAGAAACTATGTATACCATCATGAGAAGCTGTAAGGCAAACAAAAACATACCAGTTAATGATTTCACTTATTTGTACATTATGTCCCTCTACTTGCTAAATTAGATGCATGTACATTGAATAATATGAGCTGTTTTAATGATAACATTTCTAAATTAAACATCTACTACAGTGGAACAACTAGCAGCTGCAACTTAAACCAAATATGATGTTCGCCTCGTAATACCGTATAATCCTTAATAAACGCCCCCGGGGCGTTACAGTTTTGAAAAGGGGCCCGTTTATTTGAGACCAAAAATATATAATTCAACTTTTAAATCAGACATTATTTAATGATTTTCTTTACCAAGAAAACCTAAGTCTGCATGTCAATCAATCAATCAATTAATGCATCGTTTTTTAAGTTTTCTAGTGATTCTGTGCATTCCATTATGAATGAAACAGATAAACTTGCATCTTTTGGTGTTTAAAAAAAAAATCTGAAAAAAAATGATGAGAGGGCGTTTATTAGGGATTATACGGTACGGTATATGACAAAGGTTTAGATAAATTTGTAATCCGGAAAAACAATGATTGTTACTATAAAATATATAAATACATTAAATTTATCCTGTACACATTTTTTATCGGATTGTTTCATTTTGTTTCTATAATGTCATATAAAGTGTAACTTTGGGCAAATTTTAACTTGAATGGATCGCAGGAATGGTCAATTAATGTTGCATGGGGTGTAATAAAAACATTTTAGAAACAAACACACATTGTTAATGCCTCGCAAATTTCTGTTATCGGTGATTACCAGGTTACCGATATGGAAGATGCAGTTCTAACCATGGAATGTCCGTATCTATTTTTGTAAATGTTATAAATAATACGAAGAACTTTGAAAGTTGCTGCTGCTAAGATTTCTACTGTAAATCTACTAATGTGAGACCTTGAAAATAAATCCAATCTTTAACTTGTTAAAAAAACAAGCTTTAAAGTATTTTGCAAATTAATTAATCCATTTTCTAATTACACATTTTTTTAAATCATATATAAAATGTGTTACTTTAAATTTTAAAATATTAACTACTATACTGAGGGAAGAAAGTTTAGCAATTTTTTGTTGCACCCTGGAAATAATACATTTTTGGTTGTAAAATCAAGAAACTACTGCCGTAGACACAACATTTTATTAAACACACATCAATAACAGTCGAACATCTTAATGACGTAACGAATAAATGAACGTAGTGGTCAAGCCCATAAAGTCCCAAAATGTCAGTATATCTTGTATACAGTATTATTTCATCTAAAAACATGCTAAACTTTTTTCCCTCAGTATATCTGAAACACATCTTTTTCACACAAAAACTGAATTTCACATCCCACAAACTGATTTAGGGTGAAAATCACAATTTGAAATTGAGAATGCTTCCATGACCTGATATGGTTGCTATGTTATAAATCAACATGCTTTATGTCTTAAATACGCTAACTATGGCAAAGCATATATGTTTTTTTACCTATTGCAAACAATAAAGCATAAAATGCATAGCCTATATAAAATTGCTGCATATTATTATTATTATTATTACCAACTAAAATACAATAGCTTATAAAAAATAGGTGCATATAGTATTAACTGTATTATCCCCAATATAAATACAAAATGATGTTATTAATTTTTTTAATTTCTTATTAATATATGTCAGCTGTATTGTGTTGAATCAAACAATTTCATATTTGAATATAACTGCATGATTTACCATCAGGCTCCACGGTTCCACAGCCACCATTCACCGTCGGCCCGTGCAGGGAGAAGAATCCCGCAATAAATGCATCAGCATCGGGTTGGATGACAGCCTCATTTCCGAGTGCTCTTGCACACGTCTTCTGTTTGACCGTCTGCTGTCCAGATGTCAAAGTGAGCAGTATGGCTGCCACCAGCAAAGGGAGAACACTTATTCTCATTGTTAGTTACTTGCCCCTGCAAAAATAAATCAAAATATATAATAAGCAGAAAAGATCACAAGATCGTGAAAGACTAATTGCTCCAAAAAGATTGCCTTTCGATTTTTGCAGCTTATTACAGGAAATTTGTTTATGCTTTATAAATTGTGACCAGGCCCGTAGCTGCACTGAGGCATACCGAGGCAACTAGATCGGTAGAATTTTGGGAATGTACATACTTTTACATAAAAATAACCTAAATACTGATAAATAATCATACTTTACATAAAAATAACTTAAATACTGATAAATGATCATACTTTACATAAAAATAACATAAATACTGATAAATAACCAATCATTGATAAAAGAAATGTCTTGCTTTAAAACTCAAATCTTGTCAGGGACATACACTTAAACGCAGGAAATCTCATAAAGAAATCACAAACAATCCGGAGTGTAGGTGGGATGGGGAGGGTATGGGCCTGGTGACTTGCTCAGTTGATGTAAATTATAAATGGGGAGGGTATGGGCCTGGTGACTTGCTCAGTTGATGTAAATTATAAATGGGGAGGGTATGGGCCTGGTGACTTTCTCAGTTGATGTAGGTGGGATGGGGAGGGTATGGGCCTGGTGACTTGCTCAGTTTATGTAGGTGGGATGGGGAGGGTATGGGCCTGGTGACTTGCTCAGTTGATGTAGGTGGGATGGGGAGGGTATGGGCCTGGTGACTTGCTCAGTTGATGTAGGTGGGATGGGGAGGGTATGGGCCTGGTGACTTGCTCAGTTGATGTAGGTGGGATGGGGAGGGTATGGGCCTGGTGACTTGCTCAGTTGATGTAGGTGGGATGGGAATGGGTATGGGCCTGGTGACTTGCTCAATTGATGTAGGTGGGATGGGGAGGGTATGGGCCTGGTGACTTGCTCAGTTGATGTAGGTGGGATGGGGAGGGTATGGGCCTGGTGACTTGCTCAGTTGATGTAGGTGGGATGGGGAGGGTATGGGCCTGGTGACTTGCTCAGTTGATGTAGGTGGGATGGGGAGGGTATGGGCCTGGTGACTTGCTCAGTTGATGTAGGTGGGATGGGGAAGGTATGGGCCTGGTGACTTGCTCAGTTTATGTAGGTGGGATGGGGAGGGTATGGGCCTGGTGACTTGCTCAGTTGATGTAATTATAAAACCCGTATTTCAGGATAATCAAAATGTTCATTTTGTTAAATTGCATTTTAAACAGAAAGTGAGTGTTTTACCTCATGTTTCCTCACAGACGGCTGTAAGGCTTTCGGTCTCGACTTTTCTAAAGATCAAATGTTTATATATTCAATCAACTGTGTATCTAAATACAGTAGTAAGATTTCATTTTGATGATTATTGCAAACATGTAAATATTACTTGTAAAATTCGCCTTGGCAGGTGACAATAGTCATCCGTTAAACAAGAACATTTTTGTTTTTGTTTTGTGGATTTGTAGGTGCGCTTAAAAGCAGACTGCATTCAGTGTACTTACCTACATGTCTTACAAGGATTACTAGATATTTTACATGCTTACTGTACAGTTTTAAGGAACTGAACGGTGTTTAACAGCTCATTAACACATTATAGACTATTTAGAGCCACCCCAAAGAGGTGGGAACGATACACAGGAAACCTGCCCTGCTATTACAAACAAACTTATTGATGTTTTCTTACAGTGCTCAGAGGTTAGACTCCAATAAACAGGACCGCTCGGTTTACGTTTACATCCCCATTCGACGAACGAGCCAAAGAAAATAGTACTAAGGAAGCTCTTTGTGTAAACAATACTTAACTGACACAAACATTCCTTCCAATATTAAAGTACATATTGCTTTATAAGAAACCAACTCTTCAAACTCGAAAGATGTTTGTGTTGCGAGGGATGAGAGCTTATCCTTTGGCCGTAGTCTTTTTTCATATTTTCTATTCAAGTTATAGGTAGGCATATATGTCTATAAGGCAGGAATAAAGTCACTAGACCGCCATTAATAGGCAAATTTTAAAACAGATGTACACCGTTTCTAAACCTACTGACATCAAGCTATATATATATATTATATACGGAAACGAAAAAGAAACGCAACACGGGAATTTCCCCTATATATTGTATATATCATTACTGACAGAGTATGCGTTTGGCTCAATCATGTGAGCAAACTTAGGATGCAAAACTTTGCAAACTCTTTACATTAAATACAGTACTGAAAAGAAGACGAACATTTAATATTCATGAATTTCTTGTTACAATGTGTACTGTGATTAAAACGTCTATAACATCACGGTTGTGTCCGTTCTGTAACTAACTGCAACTCTTTTTTACAAAACATCTTTGGATTTCTTTGGAATATTATGTGAAATTAAGTGTGTAGTATATACAATATAAATCGAAAATTCCCGAGTTACGTTTCTTTTTTGCTTCAGTATATATTTTGCAAATCCGAACTCTATAGCTGCAATATAAATGGCTTTAAAGAAACTGACCCGCCAAATAACGGCAAAATTACCCTACAAAACCGTTTATCAAAACTCTACCCAGGTGTTCAGGACATGTAATACTGTATAAGTGTCGATTAAAAGTATAAGTTTATTCACGGGTTCAAAAAAAGACCCCTGCTACCCGTCTCGGCAGGCAGGGGAGAGTCGCTGTGAAAACGGCTATGTCCGCATTTTTTTGAAAAAACGACAAGAGTCAGAGAAGAACGTGCCCAGTAGGTAGCTCGCGGAAAATACCTGTGATTGAATATGCATAAAATGAATTATGAGATGGTAACTCTTAATTCGATGCTCCGGTTTTGGTGTTTGGCCTGGTTGGTTAAACCCGTTTATATCCATCTACTGATACTGCAGCACCCCCTCACAGGGATTATTTACAGGTGTATCTTGTGTCTATAGATTTGGGATTCTCAAAATCTGTAAGTCATATATATACCTAGTCATCAGTAGGTTTAGATATGTTCTAAAATGTGCCTGTTGATGGCGTGATAGCTACTTTAAACTGTGAGCCAGACCAAACCCAAAATGGAGCATCGAATTAAGGGTTAAATTCATAATTAATTTTAGGCATATTCAATCACGGTATTTTAAGAACCCATGAATAAACCTGTATGTTTAACTGGCACATATACATTATTATATACAACCTAAACACCTGGATGGAGTTTTGGTAAAGTTTTGTTGTGTAATTTTGCCTTCATTTGGCGGGTTAGTTTCTTTAAAATATATGCATATAAAAAAAGTTACGGCTCCTTGCGATGCAGAATATCCTTTGCACATATTAGTAAACAAGACAAAAAATAATATTTTGAGATACAAAGATTCAATATAATATTTGAACGAATATAAAAATATATAATATATCTAAAGTAACTGGGGTGTTTTATGGGGTTTTTTAAACAAAAAAAGTCGCCAATGAAATTGTATCTAAACGTTTACAGAATGTGGTCAACTTCAACAATTATCCCCATTACAGAAGTATTTCATTTACTCAATACATTGGCAGATTCCAACCGTAGAAATGTCCTAAACTCTACCCCACCTGGCATACCCCACCTTATCTATTTGTAAACAACATCACACAGAACGCCGGTCTCTTTTGATATTTACCTGCAAACAATTTAAATCCTCATTCCTCCGAAATAAAAGAATAGACACGCAGCAGAAATGCACCCTGTTTGCGTCTGTCCGTCCGTCCACTTATTTTTTCCAGCGTCTTTGATCTGTCACTCCAATTTTTGATAAACTCCCAAGCAGGGTGTAGGTTGAAGGCACGTGTGCTATTTTTAGCCTACCTGTGTATTGAAACTGTATTTCTATATTTAGCTCAGTTGAGAAGCGATAAAACCAGTTGGACAGGTTGGTCCACGCATGAGCAGTTTCACGCCTCGTTTAGTTTACTACAAAACGAAACTAGAAAGAGCGCAGCGAAGTGGAAATGATAGTCTGTTCCACTGCGCACGTCTCATGCACAGTTCGTGGTGTACCGCTTAAACACTTATTTCTCTCTTTTTTTTCTGTAAAATAAATGTAACCAAACATCTAAAACGGCTTACGAATTATCTCCCTTCATATACAACGCTTTTTTTTTCGGAAAGATTGTCTCCCTTCATGTACATAATTATTAAATGCCAAAGGATTTAAAAAAACACAAAAAAAAAACAACTTTGGTATGCGATGAAATCAATGACTTAACGCAAAACTACTGTATCTTGTTCCTGATTTGTATATAGTTACAACAGTTTCGCGTTCACCCCTCGAAATAATATGGGTTTTTTTTTGGAACAGTTTTAAATTGTGTGTGCTTTTTTTAACGTTGTTCATTGTTTTAATGGATGACCTTTCTTACGTTATCTCGACTTTCCACATTTAATCACTTGTATGTTTTATTAATTATGGTTACATACTGTATTTTTCTCCCAATGATGCATATTAGAAGTTGAAACAATATTACAGTAAGTAAAATCAGTAAGTAACTGGTTTGTTTACACATTTCACCAAAACAAGTGTTCTGTTTCAATTATTCATTTAGAATCTGAAGGGAGTTCTATATCAGTCTACATACCATATCAGTCTACACACTCGCATGTATAAAGCCCATGGTGCACCATACCAGCATGTATAAGTCATTGTCCAGGTTGACCATTGTACATCACATCAGTACGTATAAGCTCATTGTCCAGGTTGACCATTGTACATCAGACCAGCATGTATAAGTCATTGCCCAGGTTGACCATTGTACAGCAGACCAGCATGTATAAGTCATTGTCCAGGTTGACCATTGTACAGCAGACCAGCATGTATAAGTCATTTCCCAGGTTGACCATTGTACAGCAGACCAGCATGTATAAGTCATTGCCCAGGTTGACCATTGTACATCAGACCAGCATGTATAAGTCATTTCCCAGGTTGACCATTGTACATCAGACCAGCATGTATAAGTCATTTCCCAGGTTGACCATTGTACAGCAGACCAGCATGTATAAGTCATTGCCCAGGTTGACCATTGTACATCAGACCAGCATGTATAAGTCATTTCCCAGGTTGACCATTGTACATCAGACCAGCATGTATAAGTCATTTCCCAGGTTGACCATTGTACAGCAGACCAGCATGTATAAGTCATTGCCCAGGTTGACCATTGTACATCAGACTAGCATGTATAAGTCATTGCCCAGGTTGACCATTGCACATCAGACAAGACTGTATAAACTCATTTCCCAGGTTGACCATTGTACATCAGACAAGACCGTATACGTCATTGCCCAGGTTGACCATTGTAAATCAGACAAGACTGTATAAGCTCTTTGCCCAGGTTGACCATTGTACATCAGACCAGCATGTATAAGTCATTGCCCAGGTTGACCATTGCACATCAGACAATACTGTATAAGCTCATTGCCCAGGTTGACCATTGTACATCAGACAATACTGTATGTCATAGCCCAGGTTGACCATAATGCATTGTAAATCAGACAAGACTGTATAAGCTCTTTGCCCAGGTTGACCATTGTACATCAGACCAGCATGTATAAGTCATTGCCCAGGTTGACCATTGTACATCAGACCAGCATGTATAAGTCATTGCCCAGGTTGACCATTGTACAGCAGACCAGCATGTATAAGTCATTTCCCAGGTTGACCATTGTACAGCAGACCAGCATGTATAAGTCATTTCCCAGGTTGACCATTGTACAGCAGACCAGCATGTATAAGTCATTGCCCAGGTTGACCATTGTACATCAGACCAGCATGTATAAGTCATTGCCCAGGTTGACCATTGTACAGCAGACCAGCATGTATACGTCATTGCCCAGGTTGACCATTGTACAGCAGACCAGCATGTTTAAGTCATTTTCCAGGTTGACCATTGTACATCAGACTAGCATGTATACGTCATTGCCCAGGTTGACCATTGTACAGCAGACCAGCATGTTTAAGTCATTTCCCAGGTTGAACATTGTACAGCAGACCAGCATGTTTAAGTCATTTCCCAGGTTGAACATTGTACATCAGACCAGCATGTATAAGTCATTGCCCAGGTTGACCATTGTACATCAGACCAGCATGTATAAGTCATTGCCCAGGTTGACCATTGTACATCAGACCAGCATGTATAAGTCATTGCCCAGGTTGACCATTGTACAGCAGACCAGCATGTATAAGTCATTGCCCAGGTTGACCATTGTACAGCAGACCAGCATGTATAAGTCATTTCCCAGGTTGACCATTGTACAGCAGACCAGCATGTATAAGTCATTGCCCAGGTTGACCATTGTACAGCAGACCAGCATGTTTAAGTCATTTCCCAGGTTGACCATTGTACATCAGACTAGCATGTATACGTCATTGCCCAGGTTGACCATTGTACAGCAGACCAGCATGTTTAAGTCATTTCCCAGGTTGACCATTGTACATCAGACCAGCATGTATAAGTCTTGCCCAGGTTAACCATTGTACAGCAGACCAGCATGTATAAGTCATTGCCCAGGTTGACCATTGTACATCAGACCAGTATGTATATGCTCATTGCCCAGGTTGACCATTGTACAGCAGACCAGCATGTATAAGTCATTGCCCAGGTTGACCATTGTACAGCAGACCAGCATGTATAAGTCATTGCCCAGGTTGACCATTGTACATCAGACCAGTATGTATATGCTCATTGCCCAGGTTGACCATTGTACATCAGACCAGCATGTATAAGTCATTGCTCAGGTTAACCATGGTACAGCAGACCAGCATGTATAAGTCATTGCCCAGGTTGACCATTGTACATCAGACCAGTATGTATAAGTCATTTCCCAGGTTGACCATTGTACAGCAGACCAGCATGTATAAGTCATTGCCCAGGTTGACCATTGTACATCAGACCAGCATGTATACGTCATTGCCCAGGTTAACCATTGTACAGCAGACCAGCATGTATAAGTCATTGCCCAGGTTGACCATTGTACATCAGACCAGTATGTATAAGTCATTTCCCAGGTTGACCATTGTACAGCAGACCAGCATGTATAAGTCATTGCCCAGGTTGACCATTGTACAGCAGACCAGCATGTATAAGTCATTGCCCAGGTTGACCATTGTACATCAGACCAGTATGTATAAGTCATTTCCCAGGTTGACCATTGTACAGCAGACCAGCATGTATAAGTCATTGCCCAGGTTAACCATTGTACAGCAGACCAGCATGTATAAGTCATTGCCCAGGTTGACCATTGTACAGCAGACCAGCATGTATAAGTCATTGCCCAGGTTGACCATTGTACAGCAGACCAGCATGTATAAGTCATTGTCCAGGTTGACCATTGTACAGCAGACCAGTATGTATATGCTCATTGCCCAGGTTGACCATTGTACATCAGACCAGTATGTATAAGTCATTGTCCAGGTTGACCATTGTACATCAGACCAGTATGTATAAGTCATTGCCCAGGTTGACCATTGTACAGCAGACCAGCATGTATAAGTCATTGCACAGGTTAACCATTGTACAGCAGACCAGCATGTATAAGTCATTGCCCAGGTTGACCATTGTACATCAGACCAGCATGTATAAGTCATTGCCCAGGTTGACCATTGTACATCAGACCAGCATGTATAAGTCATTGCCCAGGTTGACCATTGTACAGCAGACCAGCATGTATAAGTCATTGCCCAGGTTGACCATTGTACATCAGACCAGTATGTATAAGTCATTTCCCTGGTTGACCATTGTACAGCAGACCAGCATGTATAAGTCATTGTCCAGGTTGACCATTGTACAGCAGACCAGCATGTATAAGTCATTGCCCAGGTTGACCGTTGTACAGCAGACCAGCATGTATAAGTCATTGTCCAGGTTGACCATTGTACAGCAGACCAGCATGTATAAGTAATTGTCCAGGTTGACCATTGTACAGCAGACCAGCATGTATAAGTCATTGTCCAGGTTGACCATTGTACATCAGACCAGCATGTATAAGTCATTGCCCAGGTTGACCATTGTACATCAGACCAGTATGTATAAGTCATTTCCCAGGTTGACCATTGTACAGCAGACCAGCATGTATAAGTCATTGCCCAGGTTAACCATTGTACAGCAGACCAGCATGTTTAAGTCATTGCCCAGGTTGACCATTGTACATCAGACCAGCATGTATATGCTCATTGCCCAGGTTGACCATTGTACATCAGACCAGTATGTATAAGTCATTGCCCAGGTTGACCATTGTACATCAGACCAGCATGTATAAGTCATTGTCCAGGTTGACCATTGTACAGCAGACCAGCATGTATAAGTCATTGCCCAGGTTGACCATTGTACATCAGACTAGCATGTATAAGTCATTGCCCAGGTTGACCATTGTACAGCAGACCAGCATGTATAAGTCATTGCCCAGGTTGACTATTGTACATCAGACTAGCATGTATAAGTCATTGTCCAGGTTGACCATTGTACAGCAGACCAGCATGTATAAGTCATTGCCCAGGTTGACCATTGTACATCAGACTAGCATGTATAAGTCATTGCCCAGGTTGACCATTGTACATCAGACTAGCATGTATAAGTCATTGTCCAGGTTGACCATTGTACAGCAGACCAGCATGTATAAGTCATTGCCCAGGTTGACCATTGTACATCAGACTAGCATGTATAAGTCATTGCCCAGGTTGACCATTGTACATCAGACCAGTATGTATAAGTCATTTCCCAGGTTGACCATTGTACAGCAGACTAGCATGTATAAGTCATTGCCCAGGTTGACCATTGTACAGCAGACCAGTATGTATAAGTCATTTCCCAGGTTGACCATTGTACAGCAGACCAGCATGTATAAGTCATTGTCCAGGTTGACCATTGTACAGCAGACCAGCATGTATAAGTCATTGTCCAGGTTGACCATTGTACAGCAGACTAGCATGTATAAGTCATTGTCCAGGTTGACCATTGTACATCAGACCAGCATGTATAAGTCATTGCCCAGGTTGACCATTGTACAGCAGACTAGCATGTATAAGTCATTGCCCAGGTTGACCATTGCACATCAGACTAGCATGTATAAGTCATTGCCCAGGTTGACCATTGTACAGCAGACCAGCATGTGTAAGTCATTGCCCAGGTTGACCATTGTACATCAGACAAGACCGTATACGTCATTGCCCAGGTTGACCATTGTACATCAGACTAGCATGTATAAGTCATTGCCCAGGTTGACCATTGTACAGCAGACCAGTATGTATAAGTCATTGCCCAGGTTGACCATTGTACAGCAGACCAGCATGTATAAGTCATTGCCCAGGTTGACCATTGTACATCAGACTAGCATGTATAAGTCATTGCCCAGGTTGACCATTGTACATCAGACCAGCATGTATAAGTCATTGTCCAGGTTGTCCATTGTACAGCAGACCAGCATGTATAAGTCATTGCCCAGGTTGACCATTGTACATCAGACCAGCATGTATAAGTCATTGTCCAGGTTGACCATTGTACAGCAGACCAGTATGTATAAGTCATTGCCCAGGTTGACCATTGTACATCAGACCAGTATGTATAAGTCATTACCCAGGTTGACCATTGTACAGCAGACCAGCATGTATAAGTCATTGCCCAGGTTGACCATTGTACATCAGACCAGCATGTATAAGTCATTGCCCAGGTTGACCATTGTACATCAGACCAGTATGTATAAGTCATTTCCCAGGTTGACCATTGTACAGCAGACCAGCATGTATAAGTCATTGCCCAGGTTGACCATTGTACATCAGACCAGTATGTATAAGTCATTTCCCAGGTTGACCATTGTACATCAGACCAGCATGTATAAGTCATTTCCCAGGTTGACCATTGTACAGCAGACCAGCATGTATAAGTCATTGCCCAGGTTAACCATTATACATCAGACTAACCTGTAATAATAATAATAATAATAAATGCTTTACTCAATCAGTTTACAACAATTGTTCTCCCTTGAGGCCATCAAATGAAGAAACATGTAACACACACACATGGTTATATACATACAATAGTATACAATTCTGAAGTTTCCTGTTGTAAAATCAAAAGTCCCTGTATATAAATCTTTTAAAGTTATTTTAAAGTACTTAACCAAATGCAAGCAAATTAAAATTAACTAGTATTACCTAAACTATAGGAATAATATTTATTTTTAAATTCTTTGATATGTTTGGCTTGCCGCATTGGAGGTGCGATCGAGTTCCATATGACAGCACCGGAATAACGAATACTTTGTTTTTATGTTTCGGGACGATTAGATGTATAAGAGAAATGAACCTCTTGAAACAAATATGTAAGATAGTCTGGAGCAATATTATTGACACATTTGTAAACCTGCACTGCTTTATGAAATTGTATTCGATCATGGACATTTAACCATTTAAGCTCTTTAAATCCAGTGTACATTAGGTCGTCATGTATGAAAAACAGCGCTTCGTATATTTACGACATGGAGTGGGAGAACTAGTCCAACAGTCTGTTCTACTGTACAATGGTGAGTGGGGTGGGGGTGGATGGTTGCGTGCGTGGGGGTGGGGTGAATACTTGTAGTAGTCAGCTGTAGTGTGATTTTGTCTTTATGCAATGCGGTCGGACTGGAGTGGTATTATTAAGGACTATGTGACATGTGGTGACACTTCTATGGCAACAAGTTCATGTATAATTTTGTAGAAAAGGCGCAATCTGGAATCTGTCTATGCCATTATGGCATTAATAAGTCTTCAGTCGGCATTCAAAATTATGTCTATTATAAATAAATGTGTTTGAATAAATTAATGTTAAAGTCACGTGCTATATGTTTACCGCCTGTCTACAACCTAGGATCAATTATCAATCACATTTTTCAACTATGTTTTTGGTATTTATTAATTTATCAAATTTGTATTTATTATGTATTTTATAATAATATGGTTTCGTGCATTATAATTTAAGGGCACTCTTTCTATGTTCAGACATAACCCTTAATCATTATAAATTATGTTTTATTATTTTACAAGGTATCAAGGACACACGGCAATCTTGAAGTGTGTTTCAAACAATGAAAATCAACGTCTCGATGTATTTATTCATTTATTTTTTTTTTGATTTAACGCTGCTTGCATATAATATAATTAAATAAACGTTTCCTCATTTAATTTTTATTCTACCACAGGTTTATTGGTGTAATATAATCAATAAATAAACAAATGCAAGTTATGTAGGTAAAAAAACTCCATGAGTTGATATGTTCAGGCCAATAAATAAATGCATCCTTACGAAAAAGAATATGTCTAAGAGTCTTACTATTCTATACAAATTCTGAATTATTCCCGTTTTGTTGCCCATGAAATAAAATACAGAAAAGTGTGTCGCCTGCGTAGCATGGCAAACACTTAGGGATAACTTTGTCTGGCGTCAGTCGTCGTCTGTCATCCGTCGTCAGTCGTCTGTCACACTTTAACCTTCAACCAAACCTTGACCATAACTTGAAACTTTTTTGACTTATGTTCATAAAACTTAACACACAAATTCATCTTACCCCAAGGAATGTTGTGAACCATTATCAACAACTCTGACTTTCATTTTGGAAGATTTATGCCCGTTTTCACAAAACTTTAACCTGCAACCTAACCAAGCACATACTTGAAAAGTGCCTATGTTCCGGACACTTAACACGCACAAAGAAATGTCGTTACACATGCCTAATAACTTTGATTTTCATTATGAGAGAGTTATTCCCCTTTTCAACTAGCAACCTAACCTCCTGACTCATAACTAGGCCAACTATTGACATATGGTCATAAAACTTTATACAATTATTATTTATCAGTTATTCCATGCTGTTGATCCAGCAACTCTGACTTTTATTTTGGCAGAGTTACCACCCTTTTTTTTTATAAAACGTTAGCCTGCAACCGATCTTAGCTCTTAACTTGACAAAAGATTGACCTATGGTCATGGATATTTATACAGTTCATCCTTATCAATTATTAATGCAGTGTTATACCCCTTTTCATAAAGTTTAACAATTAAAAAAAAAAGCTTCATAATTCATGAACGATTGCACTCAATGTCTTCGAACTTAATAGTTAGATTTTACTTGCTGAAATTAGCACACGACAGGAGACACAAATGTTCCGCGGAACACCCTTCTAGTTTGTTTTATCAGTGTGTGAAACTGAAGCACATTACGAGAGTTTGCTCTTGTATATGCATATATGCATATATTAGTTGGAACCATTGGAACGAACCAATTACTCATCCTGATCGCTTCCGTCCGTTTAACAACACAAACCGAGTCGTCTAATTTTCATAAACAATTGATCGGATTGACACCACTCACTCATTCTACTAGATCCCAATAAGTGCGTGTACCTCAGTATCTATTTGTATACATTGTAGGCTTGAAATTATCGTGCTACTCATTGTCCAGTAAGTGCCCGAGATACTCGATATTTCATTGTTACATGTTATTACTTGGCCGAGTGTTTACAATCGAGCAAGTGATAACAACTAACAATAGAACATCCATAAGCTTTCTTTTTTTTGCTCAGAATATTGCTTGAATTGCACGGATTAATACCACGCGTTTACTAATAGTTAATACTAATATTATAAAAGGTTATTCTTGCATGCTAAACTGGCATTAAGACACATTGCACGTATACATGTTCTTCATATGTCTAATCGAAAACTCCTTATAAAAAGCCTATATATTTGACACTATATTGATTCTTGTTAAGGTTTTTCATTAGCTCCTCTTCTCAGTCACTCTTCTAACTTCACACGCAGACATACATCTATATGTATGAATCCGCTAATTATTTTCCCCAAAAACACCAATTAAAGTGTCACATATTAATGATTTTTTCTTCAACTCAAGTATGTATAATGCATCAGCGTTTATTTACTAAATAAGTCAAGGGTACAGCTGTTTTGAGTGCTGGTTGCTGACAAAGTGTAAGCATAGAGTCGAAATTTTAAAAATGTTCATCTGATATCCAGTAAAACCTATTAATACGCTTCTTATACATACAACCACAAAATCAAACAGAAATGGGCAGTTTTCCCCTACTTATAATGCCCATTTCCATCAAAAATAGAAGGGATTACTTTTTATTATAGGAACTACATTCGAACTACACCGCGGAGGTTTACATGTAATTAGCGGTGAGAACTCTACATTTCAATCACAAGTAGGTCACCAGCCTTGTCCTACTTATATTCTGATTAAAGGGTCTGAAGACGATTTGGAAGAATTAGTAGAATTAATTGTCGGGAAATAGCTCTTAGAGCTAATATATCAATGCTGAAGTCGGGCAATATGCACTGTCCCCGTGATATTAAGAAACATTAATGTCTAACTGTTGTGCCGAAATTCAGAGTGGGGACATCCATATCACATGGACACATTCACCGATTGGCCTACACACTAAACACTTTATAAAACCAAACAAAGATTTTAATAACGGCCTTTGTTGCAAATGCACACACATTACGTGTACATTCCTAGTACACCGTACCCAATCCTTAACGTTGCATAGTATGGCAGTTACGAAAGTTTAGGTTATAGGTAATTTGTGTTTGTTTCAGGTAGTAAAATACAAGCAAGTAAGAAAAATGCTTGTTTAAAATTCTACAAATAAAGACCGAGTGCATTTAAATCTACATAGATTATTCTAAATAAGTCTACACTGTCCATTTTACTGACCTCCTACTTTGAATTATATTATTTTCAGACCTACCTGGACATATGCATATGTGAATGTCCGACATGAACATATGTGAATGTACATGGTGGTTATTTTTTACAAAACGCAAATGTAAAACTGGCAACACCGCTGCCTCGGTACAGGGTTCTTGCTCTTATAAGAACCCTGATAGGCTTGTGATGACTATTTCGCCTTTGGATCAAATAATACATTCTCGGGAAGAGATATCTCCAGCTATACAGGTAACCTTTCAGAGATCACTAGACTCGGGTCGAATCCCTAAAGATTGGAATGGAACGAATGTATATCCTCTCTTCAAAAACGGTGAGATATGCGACGCTGTCAACTATCGCCCTATATCTCTGACTTGTATCCTTTGTAAAGTACTTGAGCATGTAATTGCATCCAATGTTGTCCATCATTTACAAAACAAATAACATTCTTTATGACCTGCAGCATGGTTTCCGGTTCAAGTATGATAATGCCGATGGAAGATTTGCTCCAGAACTCAGTAAGTGGTCAACAGACAGACTTTATTTACTCAATTGTAGTAAGGCATTCGACAAGGTAAACCATAACAAACTCATGATCAAACTCCATCAGTATGACATCAGGAATGGAACCCTACAATGGATCAAAGCTTTCTTGTCTAACCGAGTCTAGCAGGTACTCCTGGAAAATGATGAGTCCGATCCTGTCGATGTTACATCAGGGGTACCCCAAGGTACTGTATTGGACCCGATTCTTTTCTTGACTTATATCATTTATATCAACAACCTTCCGTGACTTATATTATTTATATCAACAACCTTCCGCATAACATTAAGTCCAATGTAAGGTTGTTTGCAGACCACACCGCAGTGTGGTTCAACGAAGAGCAGCAAGGTGGGTACATATATAATGATTATTCGTATCAATCTAATGTACTAACACACTAGTACTTCTGAACTGGTTTGTCTCGGTTCAGGAGCCTGAGTGTCACTTGACTGATAGTGAAGAATTCCCCTGCGCCCCCATCAAGGCACTCATCATCAGACGGAAGTAGAGAACTTGGAAGTTGTCAGACAGAAGTCCGCGGGCCAGAGCTGAGATCAACCAACACAGAGTAGAAGTAGCAGCAGCAGTATATAGTTAGTAATAATTAGGGATCGACGCCGAGGCCTACATTCGACCGTAGTTTGACAACAGAAGAGGGATTCATGAGAATACAGCCGTCTGATAATGCATGCAGCGCAGGGGCCATATGTGATGGGTGTGGCCCCAAATACAAGGACCCCGACCACTAGCAGCTGTAGGACAACACACTAGCGGATGTAGCTTCACCACCGTAGCGGATGCAGGCCACCTCGACCACCACACCACCACTTCACCGCCACAGCGACAACTACACAGAGCAGCAGCGACACAACACTACAGCAGCACCAGATCAACCAACACACTCATCTAGAACAGACCAGACTCTATTGTGACCATAGCGCCAGGGATCTCCTGGCGTTTTAGTTGGCGGACGGTCTATAAACCTTAGAATTAACAACAACAATCAATCTAATGTAACTGCTATGCTTAATGACCTTAAATGGTGGCACCCCCTACACGACCGACGTTCTAAAACCCAACTTTGTTCTTCAAAAGTGTGGATTAGTTGTTATAAACATGCCAACATATGTCAGTCATCCTGTGGGATTATCCTGAATGCAGCCCCCATTATACTTTCAGCAGAGACATGCACGAGTTGACTATTACAATTATTATTTTTTCCTGCTGTCAGTTTGACAGTGCACTGTCGGTTTGACAGTGGAATACCAGTAATTAACCTGCATCTAACATTGCTATGCTGACCAGTCTGAATTCTTTCAAACTTTCGGTTTGCACTGTCAGTCATCAGATGCACTAAATTTGTAAACACTGCCTTTTATATTTTAAAGCCACCTTGTTCTTATCAGACTTTTTAACAAAGGTAACACTTTCATCTTTATTTCAATTTCACCTTTGATTGTGTTTTTTTTCTGTTTTTCTTGTCATCTTTTAGATACTCAGAACCAAACGGCACGGAATCCTGTTAGGGCCATCGCGCTCTCGTGTTTTCAATTTTGCGAGATTGCGTAATAAATTTCGTATTCTCGTCCTGTTCTATATTAAAAAAAACGCGAAGTTTGCAAGCTTCGTGCAAATCTCGCGATTTTATCGCGTTTTCACTTTTGACGAGATCGCGCGAGAATGCGAAATAAATCTTGCATTCTCGCCGTCTTCTCAGTACAATGAAAAAAACACGCGAGGATTGCACATCAAACTTCGTGCAAACCTCGCGATGTTATATCGGTCTATTCTACAATGAAAAAAATGCGAAGATTGCAAATCAAACTTCGTGCAAACCTCGCGATTTTATTCTGACTAGATTCCGAGAATAAGTAATATTTTTCGTCTGACTAGATTCCGAGAATAAGTAATATTTTTCGTGTTTTCGCTCTCTGATAAAAACGCGAGGTCTGTTAACCCAAACTTCGCGTTATTCTCGTGATTTTTTCATCGTAGAATAGGCAGATATAATATCGCGAGGTTTGCACAAAGTTTGATTTGCAATCCTCGCGTTTATTTCATTGTAAAATACGGCGAGAATGCGAGATTGATTTCGCATTCTCGCGATCTCGTCAAAATGAAAATTGCGATGGCGACCCAAACAGGATTCCCTATGTAACAGTATAGATAGATAGATAGATAAATGATAGATAGATAGATAGATAGATAGATAGATAGATAGATAGATAGATAGATAGATAGATAGATAGATAGATAGATAGATAGATAGATAGATAGATAGATAGATAGATGGAGGGACGGAGGGACGGACGGACGGGTGGAGGGTGGATGGATGGATGGATGTACCCTTGATATGTTTAGTAAACAAACACGAACTTGTTTTACATGTTTTGTGATCCCACCTTTTCTGGTGATTTTTCAAATGCAAAACTACATTTTCTATAGGAAAATTACATACCTATACCTAATCTGCCATACCTGAGTTGAAGTTGCAGCAAAATGGGAAAAATAATTGGCCTGGTTTTATCCATTGTTAACGTCCTACCATTTGACCACAAAAGCTAGCTCTGTGAACAGAAAGTAACAAACACGTATCTATTACAACCATGAATGAGTCCATTGTTCACAGATAATCAAAACCACTTTTTTTACCTATTTTTTTTATATTATTATTATTGTTGTTATTATTTTTATTTTTACCGGAAAACAGTCACAATTTATTAAATCTGCAAGTGTAAAAGCACCGTACAACCATCTCAACGACGGCGTTAACGATTATAGACAGTGAAGTATTTTCGCTCACTATATAAGGACACATTTCGCGTATTTGCTCACTCACGCACGCCGACTTGTTCACCGTAGGCTAGCTGTCTCAGACAAGGTAAGATGTTTTATTGTTATAAAATGCATTATTATTATTATTATTATTGAGGTCGCAACACACAGGCCTAGTGTTATTAAATATGTGGTTTACACATTCAAAAATGTTGTCAAAGAGTTTACACACTTGATAAACTTCAAAACCAGTTTGTTGAGCCATTAAAGTTTTGGCGGGATATTTTTTATATCTCCAGATTGGGCGTAGGGAGAGGTCCGAATATTTTTTTAGCCACCTCCGTATTTTGCCAAATTATGTTTCGACTACCCAACATGTGCTGCTGTCATGGGAATTTTCCGTCACCGGCATAAGTGTGGGCCTTTGACACGTGTGTGTTAAATCACGCTCACACGCATTCATTCTACAGGAAATTGACCTATTTTTTTGTTGGCGATATCTTGTAAAATATAGTCCACCTATACAATTTCTCGGCCTCAAAATGCACGATTTTCTATTTCTGGGACATTGAAATGTGCGTTCAAATGTATGTTAAAAAATCAGACCGACTTGAGTCGCGCTTCCTGTGTCCCCGCCACCCCACACACCCCCACCTCTCACTAGCTCTGCTCTCTAAACCAAGGCACAACCGCCCATCCACTGGGCCTTGACAGCTATGCACAGGGCAACTGACTAGACAACAAAAATTAGTAATACATTAAAGATGATTAAAGGGACTGGAGGTGTTCTGGAAGAATCATTTTGCAAATAAAACCATCATAAATGTGTTTCAGTTATATATTTAATATGCACGTGCATAAAACTAGGTCCCCTTGTTGATGATATAGACTAGATGACTCGCCGTTGGAACTTGGAAGTTTATTGCACTGTAACAGTTGCAGGATTACTTCCCTTATCTTGGAAGACGCCATTTGCACATTCATGATGGAAGCGCGCGCGGTTGAATGGAATGGAAACGCGGAGTCAATGAGTAACTCCCGCTTTCCGTAAGAATCTCGACTTTCTCACATGTCGAGCTCCGAGTGGGATTCTAACCTAAATTGATGAGAGGCGAGAAGGTTTCAAATGCAGTGCCTTACCCTTTCAACCACGGTTGCCATTGGCGTAGCTCTGCATAGGCCCTGTAGGCCCGGGCCTACGCCTAATTTTCAGAAATAGAAAAATTTAAAATTCCAAAAATGCAATAAAAATCGGGGGGGGGGGGGGGAGGGGGGGTGGGGGAGGGGGGCTGTATAGGAGGCGTAGTAACCAGAAAATATAATTTTCATATATATTTGTTTAGTTATCTTTGCCCTTTTTAAAGTCTAAAATATATCAGCACGCACCTAAAGCATTCTACTATAAAAAAAAATCGGGGGGGTGGGGGGTGGTGAGGGGGGATGCATGTCCCCGGACCCCACTAGCATAATAACTTTAACTGCGGGCCTATGCCGTCAAAAAGGCCAAGCTACGCCCCTGGTTGCACTATGTAGTTATACCTTTTGTTGTTGCATTGGGAAATGCTTAAAAAAGCTGTTCTCCTTACACAAGTTGGAGGGTAAATCAACCGCCTGCTGGATGTAAAGGAACCCCTTGCAGCACTATATTTCATAGTTTCAAGTCTGATTTCTTACTATAATAATAGTAAGTTCAACATGTTTAACGGTGAATGGCCTCCCTTTTTGTATTATCAATTTCAAGCGATTATCCAGGCATACGCACGTACGCCAATGCGTACAATTAGTCAGCAAAAGTGAAAAAATAAAAGTTCAAAATGCCATATTAACGCTGAAATATAGCTCGAACGCATCATCTGCCTCCTAATTTCAAAATGTTCTTGGTGGAGGCCCCCCAAACACCCACCGGCAGGAGGGAGGAGATAACCCCTCCCACACCTAACCCCCACTCAGAGCGTCGTTGCTCGGTTCGCAGCTACGCTTCTCATATCTGGCGTACATTTCAAAATGCCCCAGGGTCGCCCCTGAATTTATAACAAATTTAACTTTTAAACATTATATTAACATTTCTTGATAGTTCCGGAGAGAAAAATATATTTAAACCACTACTATATAAAAGTATTATATGCATGACCTAGATACTACTTTTACCACTGCGTGACTGCACGGGAAAATGAGGTAAATCTGAATTGTACAGCTGCACAACTATTGCCAGATAATTGATATTAATAAAATACATTTACCTGTGGATTAATTTACCTGTTCAAAGTTTTCTTTTAACACAGATTACAATGTGTGAATTGTAAATATTTATTGTTTTGTATTGATTTTGATATAAACATGTTGATGAAACAAAACATGGGAAGAACTTCAAAAAATTTCTATGAAACTACAAGAGATAAAGGTTAATATTTTTTATGTATTATCAGCTTATGGATCGGCTTATGGCTCAAATTTGGCCCGGCCCCAGTGGTCACAGTTTTACATAGACTTATATAGGGAAAACTTCAAAAAACTTCTTCTCTGAATCTACAGGGGCTAAAGGTTTAATATTTTGTATTTATTATCAGCTTATGTTCCTCTAAAAACATTGTTCAAATGGTGACCCTGGCGTCTAAATTTGCCGCGCCCCAGGGGGTCACAGTTTTATATAGACATATATACTGAAAGGAAAAAGAAACGCAGGGTGCGTATTTCCGCTATATATTGCATATACTGCACACTTAATTCCATATATATTCCAAGGAAATCCCAAGATGTTTTGTAAAAGAAAAAAGTGCAGTTAGTCAGAGAAAGGACACAACTGTGATGTTGTAGACGTTTTAATCACAGTACACGTTGTAACAAGAAGTTCATAAATGCTGAAGTTCCTCTTTGAAAAATTGAGCCAATTCAGTACTGTATTTATTAAATGTTAAGTGATTGCAACATTTAAAGCTTAAGTTTGCTCACCTGCTTGAGCCAAATGCGCATTCTGACGATAATGAAACTTTAACGGGGTAACCATTGGTGTGTTCAGTGCAGTTTAAACCTTCTTTCTAAAAGGACAGGCCTAATGTCGCCCTGTACCATTCGATTAGCAGTAGCATATTAAACATACAATATATAGCGGAAATACGCACCCTGCGTTTCTTTTTCCTTTCAGTATATATTGAAAAACTTTAAAAATCTTCTCTGAAACTACAAGAGTCAAAGGTTTAATAACTTTTATTTACACTCAGCTTATGGTCCTCTATTAAGTTGTTTGAATGGTGACCCTGGGGTCAAATTTGTAGTATTTATATAGTATGTTATAACCCTCACCTGAAATAATATATTTTTCCCCTTCTGTTTATAGTTTTACTCTAAATATATATATATTTATAAAAAAAAATGGATTGGGAATTTTTTCACTCAAACTGGGAAAAAGCATACGATTTGCTATTGGGAATGGTACTGTTTGGATATTACCTGAAATGTTGTGGGTTCTAGTCCAAATATTGGTTGTTTGTATTTCACACTTTTAAAAAAACAACAACAAAAAACGTGCAGTAAGGTCCTAAAATTTCATACAGTATTCGACAAGTATATTTAAGCGCCTTTGTTATATGGTCGACAATTCATTTATAGCCATGTCCGAGCTAAAAGCTATAACGAAGATGCTAGAACTATAGTCCTAAATGTATATCATATACGAAACGTGAGTTTTGTAAAAACGAGAAGAAACAGAACTATTTATTAAAAATTTGAAATTATAAAGATAAATAAACAGAAGAGAAATAGTCACTTAAAATAAACAATTTAAGTAATAATAACTCTGTAATTCAGCACAAATATAGAAGGAAAAATGAATAGCCAATCTGGGTCTCAAACTCACGACCACCAATCTGACATCCGCTACTACACCAGGGCATCATATGAAGAGTGAGGAAATATTGTACAGATTTAATCTTGTCACAGAAGGCAAACATTCAGTCATTGGTGCAGTTTTACCTGATCCACTATTCTTTGCATTTCACCTGAAAGTGCCCAAACTTCAGGGCTAAATACTTTGAAACGTATTATATATAGAAATTTGTTTATTTGCTATCATAGTTTAAATATATATTTTGTGTCTTTTCAGGTGCGGGGTCAGGAGGAGCCCAGTCCGAATCCGTTGTGTCGTCTAGTCAGGCCAGTTGTTGTTGTTGGTTGCTCTGTGCCTTTGGGGGAAGAGGTTCTGGCAGCAGCTGTGGTTGTCCTGCCTTGTCCTCATGATATGTCTGTCGGTATCGTTGAGAACGAAGCTGTTGTGGTCTCGCGTTTTCTGCCTCATGGTATCTTTGTGGATACCGTTGAGGTTGCATCTGTTGTAGTTTTAGGCATGCCCTGAAATAGCGAAATGGTGACCTGATCACGCCCCTCCCACATACCCACTCTTGTAATAGCAATATTGTGTGAATTATCCATGATCCTTTTCATAAGAATTTTTACATCAATTTAAACATGATTTAGAGGTTGTTTACGGTCTCGTCACCAAAACTGGCAGGGCCCTCACGCTACTTTGGGGGAAGGGGCCCGCAGCCCTCAGAAGGGGGAATTTTTTGTAACTGGGGGGAATTTTTACAACAAATAAAAAACGTCCTGTGCACGATAAACAGTCTAAAACCAGTCTAATAATAATCAAAACGTCTTTTTTAAACTGGTAAACACGACATCGTGAGCATATCGTCTTGAAAATCGGATTTTTATTTTTTTTATTTTTTATTTTTTATTTTTTTTTTACGAATTTCTGAGGGGGAAAAATATCAATTTTTGGGGAAAAAAAAAGATACTTGTCAGGTGGGGGACTGCAGCCCTATAACGGCGGCAAAAATGACCAAATGAGGGCCCTGACTGGCATCAATATTGCTCTTTTACTGGGGTTTAGTTTTATAATGGGAAATGTAATCGGGCCCTATACCCGAGGTACTTAGTAATATGTAGCTTTGCTGTCCAGAGGCCAGCTGCGCTTGTGTGATGGCATGATGTCTCGTCTTAACTCCAACAATTTTTTTTTTTGTGTGTTTTAATATTCAGTATCTAATATGCAAGATCATATTGAACATGAATCATACTTGTTTGTATATTGAGTAATTAAGCTCTATTAGGAATAAGGGTTCTACATATAACCTTAACCTTGATGACCTTGACTTTTATAGTTCATTGACTTTTCAGTTTACTGTCATTTTATTGCTATTTAAGTTTGTTTCTGATCAGAAACTAAATGCAATAAACATCCAAACTTGGATGGAAGTTGTATATTGGGAAGTACATCTCTTTCCGACATGGTGGTTCCACCTTGACTTTCATTTTTATGGGCAGATAACTCAGTTCATGTTATGCTGTTGTGTTAGAACTCGCATATCAGATACTCCAATTTCTCTTAGGCGAGACGTATGTATCTGCAGATTTCTTATTTACTTATTGTTTATGCAATAATAGTCCAATCCCTCTTAGGCGAGATGTATGTATCTGCGGATTTCTTGTTTATTCTTTACGTAATATAGTCCAATTCCTGTTAGTGGTTCCACCTATGACCTCGACTCATTTTATGGGCAGATAACTCGGTTAATGTTAAGCTTTTGTGTTGAGCTCCAAAACCTGTTAGACAAAACGTATGAATCCGCAGGTTTCTTGTTTACCAATGCTTTACATAATAATAGTCCAGTCCCTTCTAGGCAAGATGTATGTATCCGCGGATTTCTTGTTTACCCATTTTTTACATAAATAATAGTCCAATCCCTTCTAGGTGAGATGTATGGATCTGCAGATTTCTTGTTAATAATTCTTTACATAATAATAGTCCAATTAGGCGAGCTGTTTAAATCTGTGGATTTCTTGTTTACTAACTGTTGACATAATTATGTTAATGATTTTGTTCGTTAATTGTCATTTAAATCACGTCTGATCTGTTTAAAGAAGCAATGCATGATGCACAATAGTCTCTTGAGGTTTTTATAGGAATTTTAAAACCGGAGCTTGCTTTGTGTTTTTCGAGGAAGAATCCCTAAGCTATGGTAGTCACTAATATTATACAGTTTGCTGTCGCAAACCAGCAAATGAAATATGCATATCATTTACTATCTGTTGTCATGGAACGCTAGTTGGATAAGCCAACAACCTGAAGTATATGTAACCCTGAAGAGGACCTGTTTTCATCTGAACTCTGGTACTAAATGAGACCGGTTGGATTGTTCTGGGGTGGACAGGGAGACTCTTCTTTCCCACCAAATCAACCTTAATGCCACTTCTGTTCTCTCAACTTTGGAAGTGACCAAAAATAACCTATATACTGTGTTGAGCTGTTAAGCAACAATTCAATTTATAATTGTATCAAAAATACAAAATAAATAATTTATTAATAATGTAATAATTTATTTATTTAATAATAATAATTTAATATATAATATATAATAAATAATATTTTATTAATAATAATGTAATAATTTATTTATTTATTATTAATAATAATTTAATATATAATAAATAATATTGTACTAGTATATTCCAAAAAGAATAGTAGTATTCTATATACTTAAAAATATAATTTGATCTTTTCAAATTTTCATTTGAAAAGAGCAAAATAAATAATTTATAATATATAATATTAATTTAAAATAAATAATAATAATTTAAAATATATAAAATTAATAAAAACATGATTAAAATTCGTTGGTCTTATAATTAATTAATAATAAGATCAAAGGATAAAAATAAAATATGCTATTCATCTAGTTAAATTGTTGTTTAACAGTTCTGAACACTTTATTTAGGCTATATATATAGGTCACCGCCAAGAGAGAGACGGAGAGGGTAAAGAGGAACCCAGGATCACCCCAATCTTTCTATTCATTTGATGACTGATTTACATAATGACTTTGAGTAAAAAAAAAATCAGATATCCCCAAATGTCAACAAATCTGATATATTAAAAATGAGATATTACTAAGGGTCCTATAGAAACCACAGCATCGAAATGCAATGGCATAAGGAAGATTTGTTTCAGCAGGCTGGCTGGAACAAGTTTGACACTAAGCAAAATTGATGTGCGGGTTAAATGGTGTTTATAATTGCCCTTTTTATGGAAAAATAAGATTTACTGCTTGTTCATGCAATAACGTAATTCATAGATCTGTTCTGTTGTGTTGGTCAAATAAGTATCCGTATATTTACGGATCTATGACTTCAACCGGTTCAGACCTTTCAACATTTTACTTGAAAATTTGTTACAATTGAGAGTTACTGCCCTTGATGATGTCAAAACAAGTTTTAGCTTCACAATTTGAACAAGCTGTTTCAAATTTTCCCCAAACTAGATATGACAATTTGTTTGAATAAGAGTGTCATGTACCATATTTTGTTTTCAAGATCAAGGGTACTGGTCTAGGGGATGCATTTTTTGTGTCGTAGCTGTTGATAACTTCTGTGTATGTGTCATTGTTAGACTAGCTGTCATGTAGCAACATTGGGGTCGTAATCGGTTCAGAGTCGCCATGTTCGGACAATATCATGGAATATTGTTGCCCATTCCAATTTACTCAATCATTTCAGAAAATGGGGTTTCAATATTACTTATTCATTTATCATTAATAGAAGGCCCATGTTAGGAGTCGAGGTCATTCATTGTGTTTGTCTTGTCCATAACTTCTCGACTGCTTGTTTTTTTTAAAAATTAATTACGCCTTTTGCAATTCATTAGATAAAGGATGAAGTTTTCCATTAGGCATGCCTTTAAAAGTAAATCCAAGCTGACGGACCGAGTTAACTTATTTGTAACTTAAGCAGTGATTAATGGTTTTGTACATGTGCTACTTTTTGTAAAAATTGTTTGACTCTAATATATAAATGTTAACTTCATCCTTCTTAAATATAGCCAGTAGAGCAATACGCCCGCCGCCACAATTGTGGGACTGGGAATAGTGGTACACTTGTCTGTAAGTACTACATACTACATTCTATCAATTTTTTAATATATATAGAAGCAATAGTTACAATTTGCATTCAGATATTCTAATAATTAATTTTAATGATTGAAAATATGCAGGTTATGTAGAAAGACTAATGGGACGACACCGCGAGTTTTAAGCAAATCCAAGATTGTCATGTGTTCCTTTAAAAAAAAAATGGTTATGGTGTTTTTAATAATGTGTTTGATTTATATTTGTTTTCATGTATTGCTGGTGGTGCTGCTGGTAAATGGTATTGGTGCTGCTGCTATTCCTGCTGGTGAATGGTGAAAATGGCTGTTCTGCAGGGAATGGTAAAAATGGTATTTGTGCTCCTGCTGTTGCTTCTGGTGCTAACAAGAATGTGCAAAACAATAGTGACAGTTCTTACACCTGTCAGTAATGAGGGACAGTTCTCACACCTGTCAATAATGATGTTCGCTTTCTTGTCAACACTTACTGCCTGTCAATGGCGCTCCGATGCTGGTCTTTCATTTATGGCGCACAGATGGTGGAACCGTCATTCATGGTGCACTTTTAATGGTGCACCTATGCCCAATCCCACAATCATGGTGGCGGGAACAACTAGCATTAACACAGGCAGTAAGTGTTTGTGTCAGTGCGACACAGATAAAGGTCCCAACATCTGTGCGCCATCTTCATTGATGGCGCACAGATGTTGGGACCTTTATCTGTGGCGCACTGACACAAACACTTACTGCCTGTGTTAATGCTAGTTGTTCCCGCCACCATGATTGTGGGATTGGGCGTATAGTGTTACACTTGTCTGTAAGTACTACATACTACATTACATATATTTTTGCTGTCGTCTGTAATTTTGTGTGTGTAAAATTGGAGTTGATTTATCCTAAATATGGATTTAATTGGGACTAACAAGAATGTGCAAAACAGTAGTGACAGTTCTCACACCTGTCGGTAATGAGGACAGTTCTCACACCTACCAATAATGATGTTCGCTTTCTTGTAAACACTTACTGCCTGTCAATGGCACTCCAATGACAGTTTTCACACCTGTCAGTAATGAGGAACAGTTCTCACACCTGTCAATAATGATGTTCGCTTTCTTGTCAACACTTACTGCCCGTCAATGGCGCTCCGATGCTGGTCTTTCATTTATGGCGCACAGATGGCGGAACCGTCATTCATGGCGCACTTTCCAGCACCGATGCTGGTTTCTTCATTCATGGCGCACAGATGTTGGGACCTTTATCCGTGTCGCACTGACACAAACAATTATTGCCTGTGTTAATGCAAGGAATGGTAAAAATGGTATTTGTGACATTGCTGTTCTGCAGGGAATGGTAAAAATGGTATTTGTACTCCTGCTGTTGCTTCTGGTGAAAATGGTGGATGGTGGTGACGACGATGACTGGTAATGGTATGTAGTCATGGTAGTTGTTCCCGCCACCATGATTGTGGGATTGACATATAGTGTTACACTTGTCTGTAAGTACTACATACTACATTACATATATTTTTGCTGTCATCTGAAATTTCGTAGAATTTGAGTTGCTTTTTCATGAATATGGATTTAATTGGTACTAACAAGAATGTGCAAAACAAGAGTGACAGTTCTCACACCTGTCAGTAATGAGGGATAGTTCTCACACCTGTCGATAATGATGTTCGCTTTCTTGTCAACATGCTGGTCTTTCATTTATGGCACACAGATGGTGGAACCGTCATTCATGGCGCACTTTCCATGGCGCACCGATGCCGGTTTCTTCATTCATGGCGCATAGATGTTGGGACCTTTATCCGTGTCTCACTGACACGAACACTTATTGCCTGTGTTAATAAAATGGTATTTGTGACATTGCTGTTCTGTAGGGAATGGTGAAAATGGTATTTGTGCTCCTGCTGTTGCTTCTGGTGAACATGGAGGATGGTGGTGACGACGATGACTGGTAATGGTATGTGATTGTCTCCCTTTAGTAGTATAACCAAACCACAATTACCTCCCCTCGGGGAAGTATGTCTGATACTTGATCATTTAGTGATGTTTGTTTGTCTCCCCATATGAAGATAGTCAAATAGACCGGAAATGTGCCCAATACAAATCTATAACAGTGAATACCATTAAATTTAAAATGGAAAGTTTATCCTAGAGGAGCGTACATTCTTATTTATTTTCCACTACTCCAACCCAGAGACAAGAGGTTTCCGATTGCAAACCAAGGAGTGTAACTCGTGAGAACTGATTTACTGGTTCTTTGTATACCTGATTATCTCCCTTTATAAAGTTATTGATAGGATTGACATGGTTTCAATTTTCAGAGCACAGGCAGCACAGAGAGAAAAGAGAGGATTGAAAGGAAAGTTTGAACAGCAGGAGAAAGGAAAGTTTGAACAGCTGGCATCATGGTTAAAAACTAAGGTACACCATCTGTTTTAGTTACATTGACAATGCCATGCTAATAGTCATAACCCAAGATTGAGTCACACCCACAATATGACTGCGCCCCCGCTATGATTGTTTACGTCCCCTATTTGCTGGATTTTTATGTTTTATTTTTTTAAAGTCAATGTCCACTAATAATTCCAAATTTGGTTGGGAATATCAAAATAAGATCAGACGGGTAATGAATATGTAACAAAGCATTGAAGGAGAATTAACTATATACATAATATGTTGTCAATCAGTGAAGGGGAAGTAACTGTAATCAATTCATTAACTATGTAAACAAAGCTGAACAGCAAATAACTATGTAAACAAAAAATATAAAAAAGGCGCAAGGTAAATTACTTAAATTTAACACACCGCACAGATGTTGGGACCTTTATCCGTGTCGCACCGACACAAACACTTATTGCCTGTGTTAATAAAATGGTATTTGTGACATTGCTGTTCTGTAGGGAATGGTAAAATGGTATTTGTGCTCCTGCTGTTGCTTCTGGTGAAAATGGAGGATGGTGGTGACGACGATGACTGGTAATGGTATGTGATTGTCTCCCTTTAGTAGTATAATCAAACCATAATTACCTCCCCTCGGGGTAGTATGTCTGATACTTGATCATTTAGTGATGTTTGTTTGTCTCCCCATATGAAGAATGTCAAATAGACCGGGAATGTGCCCAATACAAATCTATAGCGGTGAATACCATCAAATTTAAAACTAGAGGCATACATTCTTATTTATTTTCCTCTACTCCAACCAAGAGACAAGAGGTTTCTAATTGCAAACCAAGGAGTGTAACTCATGAGAACTGATTGGCTGATTCTTTTTATACCTGATTATCTCCCTTTATAAAGTTATTGATAGGATTGACCTGGCTTGGAATTCACCAACCATTCTTAAGACTATTCTTAGACTTGAGCTCAAGTACTAAAATTCCATTCACAAATATTCCCATGACCTTCATAGATAAACAATCGTATTAATTTTTCTATTCATTAGAATTGATCATATTTATACATATCAGATTCTTATGAACGTTTATCCTTTAAACTTATAGAAATATTTGTGATTGAAATTTGCATACTTCGGCTTAAGTCTAAGAATATCCTCAAGAATGGTTGGTGAATTCAAGGCCTGGTTTCAGTTTTTCAGTGCACAGGCAGCACATAGACAAAAGAGAGGATTGAAAGGAAAGTTTGAACAGCAGGAGAAAGGAAAGTTTGAACAGCTGGCATCACGGTTAAAAACTAAGGTACACCATCTGTTTTAGTTACATTGACATTGCCATGCTAATAGTCATAACCCAAGATTGAGTCACACCCACAATATATGACTGCGCCCCCGCTATGATTGTTTACGTCCCTATATGCTGGATTTTTATGTTTTATTTTTTTAAAGCCAATGTCCACTAATAATTCCAAATTTGGTTAGGAATATCAAAATAAGATCAGACGAGTGATGAATATGTAACAAAACATTGAAGGAGAATTAACTATATACATAATATGTTGTCAATCAGTGAAGGGGAAGTAACTGTAATCAATTCATTAACTATGTAAACAAAGCTGAACAGCAAATAACTATGTAAACAAAAAATATAAAAAAGGCGCAAGGTAAATTACTTAAATTTAACACACCGCACAGATGTTGGGACCTTTATCCGTGTCGCACCGACACAAACACTTATTGCCTGTGTTAATAAAATGGTATTTGTGACATTGCTGTTCTGTAGGGAATGGTAAAATGGTATTTGTGCTCCTGCTGTTGCTTTTGGTGAAAATGGAGGATGGTGATGATGACGATGACTGGTAATGGTATGTGATTGTCTCCCTTTAGTAGTATATCCAAACCATAATTACCTCCCCTTGGGGAAGTATGTCTGATACTTGATTATTTAGTGATGTTTGTTTGTCTCCCCATATGAAGATAGTCAAATAGACCGGAAATGTGCCCAATACAAATCTATAACAGTGAATACCATCAAATTTAAAATGGAAAGTTAATCCTAGAGGAGCGTACATTCTTATTTATTTTCCACTACTCCAGCCCAGAGACAAGAGGTTTCCGATTGCAAACCAAGGAGTGTAACTCGTGAGAACTGATGTACTGATTCTTTGTATACCTGATTATCTCCCTTTATAAAGTTATTGATAGGATTGACATGGTTTCAATTTTCCAGAGCACAGGCAGCACATAGACAAAAGAGAGGATTGAAAGGAAAGTTTGAACAGCAGGAGAAAGGAAAGTTTGAACAGCTGGCATCATGGTTAAAAACTAAGGTACACCATCTGTTTTAGTTACATTGACAATGCCATGCTAATAGTCATAACCCAAGATTGAGTCACACCCACAATATATGACTGCGCCCCCGCTATGATTGTTTACGTCCCCTATTTGCTGGATTTTTATGTTTTATTTTTTTAAAGCCAATGTCCACTAATAATTCCAAATTATGGTTTGGAATATCAAAATAAGATCAGACGGGTAATGAATATGTAACAAAGCATTGAAGGAGAATTAACTATATACATAATATGTTGTCAATCAATGAAGGGGAAGTAACTGTAATCAATTCATTAACTATGTAAACAAAGCTGAACAGCAAATAACTATGTAAACAAAAAATATAAAAAGGCGCAAGGTAAATGACTTAAATTTTTAACACACCATTAATGAAAATACATATGTAAACAAGACAGTGAGGAGGAAATAACAGAAAAACACTATTGGAGTGATACATATTTAAAGTAAATAATGAAGGGGAATTAACTAAGTAACAACGGTGATTTAAGAAGTAATGGGTGCGTTCAGGATTCTCCCATTGGCAACCACGTCGGTTAACTTTGGATTACCAATGGCCACCGATGGTAACATTTGGTAACGAGGCCACCGATACTAAAACCGGTGTAGTCGCGGGAGTATTGATTACCAACATTCTACCTATCAGCGAATCAAATGGCTAACAACAGTGACCGATGGTTAGCAAGAGTGCTTTCAGTAACAGATGGGAGAATCCTGAACGCATCCAGTGATTGGTCACTTACTCAAATCTGCCATAAGCACGTATGACACAGGGTAAAACTGCCAAATCTCGTCCTTCAGTTTCTCTTCTTATATTTAAGGCAGAAAGCATATAGTGATATCCCTACAATTCTCTTTAATTTGAGACCATTAGCAGACTCGTACTGTGAAAAATAATGAATTCTATACAGGTTCAGATTTCAATAAAACTACCAACAACAGGAAGTAGCATAAAATAGGCCATAGCTAGAATTTTCAAATAACATTTGTTGACATTTTAAACAAACATAGGAATATTTTGAAAACCAGTACATTCTAAACAATTGTTTTAACATTTGAAACCATTTGCAGACTTTTGCTTTAAGAAATGACAATTTCTATTACGAATTTAGAGTATTTTTTATCTGAAGCATACATGGCAAATCTCATGGTGGTAGTGGTGATGGTGTTGATGATGGTGGTGATGATGCTGGTGGTGGTGGTGATGTTGATGGTGGTGGTGGTGGTGATGTTGATTGTGGTGGTGGTGATGATGATGATACTAGTGGTGGTGGTGATGATGGTGGTGGTGGTGGTGGTGGTGGTGGTGGTGATGGTGATGGTGATGGTGGTGGTGATGATGATGATGAAGATGATGATGGAGATGATGGTGGTGGTGGTGGTGGTCATGATGGTCATGTTGATGCTGTGTTTTAAAACACGTTTGTTTTTGTGAGTATTTTGTTTGTCTTGAACATCAGCTATTTTACTTGACCGCTTTCCTCATTCCGCAGGTTATTTTGAATGTCCTGTCTTTTAGAAGTCACTGATACGTCACATAGTAACAACAAATATGGCCGCGAACACACCGTTCGAAATTGTCAAAATTAAATGCAAAGTCCTCTTTGTGGATAATAATTTATTTGTGTTTTATAGTTCATGTTGTTCATTGGAGATAATATAAAAAACAAAAAAAATAGTATAATTGCATCTGCTTCTTTGTTATAGTTGTATCTCATAAGGTAGTTGTAATAAAAAATTAAATAGTATTACAATAGTATATCTCAATGGTAATAGTATATCAATTGTAATTTCTGAAATAGCATTACTATTGCAAAAGTCAATGGTCCCTTCAATAGTCAGCCCTACTGATGATGGTATGGTAGTGGTGATGTTGGTGATGGTGGTGGTGGTGGTGGTGGTGGTGATGATTATAAAGGTGATGGTGGTGGTGTTAGTGGTGGTGGTGGTGGTGATGGTGGGGGTGGTGGTAATGTTGATGTTGATGGTGGTGATGGTGGGGGTGGTGGTAATGTTGATTATAAAGATGATGGTGGTGGTGTTAATGGTAGTGGTGGTGGTGGTGAAGATGGTGGTGGTGGTGGTAATGTTGATGATGATGGTGTTGATGATGGTAATGTTGGTGGTGGTGGTAGTGATGTTGGTGGTGGTGATGGTGGTGGGTGGTAATGTGTTGGTGGTGGTAATGTTGATGATGGTGTTGGTGGTGGTGATGGTAATGTTGGTGGTGGTGGTGGTGGTGGTGATGGTTGATTATAAAGGTGATGGTGGTGGTGTTAGTGGTGGTGGTGGTGGTGATGGTGGGGGGTGGTGGTAATGTTGATGATGATGGTGGTGATGGTGGGGGTGGTGGTAATGTTGATTATAAAGGTGATGGTGGTGGTGTTAATGGTAGTGGTGGTGGTGAAGATGGTGGTGGTGGTGGTAATGTTGATGATGATGGTGTTGATGATGGTAATGTTGGTGGTGGTGGTAGTGATGTTGGTGGTGGTGATGGTGGTGGTGGTAATGTTGTTAGTGGTGGTAATGTTGATGAGGTGTTGGTGGTGGTGATGGTAATGTTGGGTGGTGGTGGTGGTGGTGGGTGATGTTGATTATAAAGGTGATGGGTGGTGGTGTTAGTGGTGGTGGTGGTGGTGATGGTGGGGGTGGTGGTAATGTTGATGATGATGGTGGTGATGGTGGGGGGTGGTGGTAATGTTGATTATAAAGGTGATGGTGGTGGTGGCGATGGTGGTGGCGATGGTGGTGGCGATGGTGGTGATGTTGATTATTAAGGTGGTGAGGATGATGTCTTTATGATGGTTTTGGGGTGTGGGTGATGTTGATGATGGTGGGGGTGGGGGTGATGTTGATGATGATGTGGGGGTGATGTTGATGATGATGATGATGGTGGTGGTGGGGTGTTGGTGGTGGTGGTGGGTGGTGGTGGTGGTGGTGGTGGTGGTGGTGGTGGTGGTGGTGGTGGTGGTGGTGGTGGTTGTAATGGTGGTTGATGTTGATGTGATGGTGATGTTGATTTTAGGTGGGTGTGGTGGTGTTTGGGTTATGGTGTAATGATGGTGGTGATGATGATGGTGGGTGGTGATGAGGTGTTATGGTGATGATGGTGGTGGTGGTGTGTTGATATTGAACGGAAGTTGCTAATGTGTTCCACTCTGGATGATGATGATGATGATTGATGTAGTGTAGTTGATAGTAAGTGAGGTGATACTAAAATGATGTTGATAATGGTGATGGTTGTGGTGATTTGAATTCTTTGACAAAATCCTAAATTGATTCTGAACACGTCTCTAATTTGATAGATCGTCTTACCGCATTGTGTCGGCTGTTGGTCCAGAGAGTAAATATCCTATGTTTGAAACTTCTAGTCTCTCACTCCGCAGTTTTGAATACCACTCAGAGCTCCACCTGTAAGTGAGAAAGTGTTGATTTTTATGGATGATGGGAGGTTGTAAGTAATGGTTTTACCCAAGAATTAAATGGGGTAAAGCAGACCAGTAAAAATCTACCATCATGCATTGTCTAAATGAGCTGGAAACTGATGTTAAACACCAAACAAACAAAACCTATATCTCCATTTCTTTTGCAGTTTATTATTTATATCAAATGTTATTATCAATTTCAGATTGTGGAGAAATTCTGACATATAATGGTGGATGCCTATATACTTAGTAGTGCTGATTCGTAAGTTATTCAGTTATTTATATAAATTTTTGAATAATATTCACATTACAGTAAACAGTATTAGAGGACCACTGAAGAGAAGATCAAAATGTGTCTTTACAAAGTGGTCCCTTAAAACAGGTGTAGCTTAATTTAAAACTCTTGGAATCTATGTGAGGAGCTTATCCGCTGGCTTGTAGAACTTCAGTGGTTTCTAACCAGGTGGTCTCATTAACGCGGACTTATCTGCTGCTATGTGTAAGATCAAGTATTCCAGCCCTGTTGAATATCCTTAACCGGTATGCAAGACATACTGCCTTGTGCTTGAGCAACAAAAAGTTCCCTTAAGGGTTTGTGCCTCAACTTTTCTTATGTGTCATGTGCATAGCATGGGAGGACACTTAGGATCACTTTGTCTGTCGTCCAGTCTGTCGTCGTCATCAACCCTTTAACTGCAGCCTAACCTTGACCATACTTGAAAGTTATGACCTATGTTCATGAAACTTGACACACTTCTTCATTTAAACCCAAGAATCGTCGTCTGTCCAGTAGCTCTGACTTCGATTTTGCAAGAGTTATGCCCTTTTCATAAAACTTTAACCTGCAACCTAACCAAGCTGAAATAAGCACATGACAGGTGACACAAGTGTTATGTCTTCTAGACGACATGATTAAATAGTATCCGGTTACTGAACACCATTAGTTGAAGACCGTGTTTGTGTTTAAGATATGACAAAGTTATGGAAGGGGAGGAGTTACCGCTCGAGGGTTGGAGGGAGGTGACACATCTACATTGAGCATTCTACACAGATGAAACCCCCGTGTAAGTGGCAAGAAATAATGAGTAGGTGTCGAGAATAATGGGTTGGATGTCTAGAAATAATAGGTAAGTGTGTCGAGAAAAACGTGTAGGTGTAGAGAAATGATGGTTACGTGTCAAGAAATAATAGGTAAATGTCGAGAAATAATAGGTAAATGTAAAAAATGCTAGTCACTGCCTGAATATCTTCAACTGAATGAAAATGGTATTCAACTATTTCACGGATTGTTAGGGGAGCAGTGGGGTTTTACGTCCTGTTAACACATTTTATTGGGTTATATAGAGACCGCAACCTCAGAGGAGATGAGAGTATGAAATTTCCCATCAGACTTTGCCTCCACCGGGAGAAAGTGGTGGATGACCAAATAAATTATTTTGCTTAATGGCTTAACAACACAGTATCTGGAGGTTATTTAGAGCCACCTTCATAAGAAGGGCAATGATACATAGGAATCGCAGGCACCATACCAATACTCTTAACTAACTAGAACTTCCTTGGGGTTCTTTTTACGATATTGAACGATATACACAAAGCCCTTAATAGCCGAAATATTAGTTTGAAATATTTTTCTGTTATTTTCTCTAAAATAATCGGCGGTCACGATGTAACATACTCATTTAAATTTGTACAATAAGTTTTCTCATTAAATGAAATTACCTCAGTCACTTACATTACTTTTGTTTAAAAAGTCCAGTATTGTGAAGAATTTAGTTAAGACTTCCACTATAACAGCAAAGTAAGATTATTTTTTTTCTTCAAAATAATTTTGGTGAAATCAAGCAAGATTGCCTTATGTCACTGCATAATGATGACATCTCACTGTGTACCACATTTCTTATTCCACTTATTAACATTTTGTTACAGCTGAACCCTCCAAGCCCCTGTTATACCCTTCTACCATACGGCCACTGAGCGTAGAGAAACTGCGCGACAAGAGGGATAGAAATTCAAGAAGAAATACGACTTGGTTTAGGACCTCCTTTAGAGTCTAAAGTAGGAATGGAGAAGTCATCTTCGAATACAGCTGTCATAAAGTCTACATAAAAATATACTACTAAAAATTTGCTAACGATCACTTATTTTTCCATATAATTTTATTATAGCCCCCGAAACCCCTTTTCGTCCGTCTGTCCATCCATCCGTCGGTCAATCTGCAGTTTGTGTCTGGACTGTACCTTCAAAACCCCTGCATGGGATTTTTAAATACTGATCACCATAACAAGACGATGTGTTGCGTGCAAAACCCAGGGTTCTGTTCCTCAAAGGTCAAGGTCACATTTGCAGTTTATAGGTCAAAAACAGGTACACATTTTCGTGTCCGGACCATAACCTCACAACCCCTGCAGGGATTTTTTAGCCTCGACTTCGAAGAATAAGAGAGCTTATGTAATCACCCCGGACGTCGGCGTTGGGTGTCGGCGTTGGCGTCCCACATCAAGGTTTGCGTGTAAGCTGTGTTTACAAGTCTATATTTCTTACATTTCTTATCCTAGCACAACCAAATTTGTTCATGGGCTTCCTTATAGCATTATCTTAAGGGCTGCATAAGCAATTTTGGTTCCTGTAACCCATGGGCTCCCATGGAACCCAAATTATGATAGCCAATAAAATGTGTCCCATTTCACATCAAATTTGCGTGTAAGCTGTGTTTACAAGTCTATATCTCTTACAATTCTTACCCTAGCACAAACCAAATAGGGCCATTAGCTTCCTTATAGCATTATCGTAAGGGCTGTCTTAAGTAATTTTGTTTCCTGTAACACCTGGGCTCCATGGAACCCACATTCTGATAGCCCTTTAAAATTATGTCTGTTTCACATCAAATTTTGCGTGTAAGCTGTGTTTACAAGTCTATATCTCTTACATTTCTTGTCCTTGCTGAACTAAATTTTGGAATGGTTTCCTTATAGTATGTTGTAAAGGGTTGGATAAGTAATTTTTGTCTTGTGCAAATTCTGGCTCCCATTGAACCCAAATTGTGATGGCCCATAAAATGTGCAATAAAGGCAGATCTAGGTTTTGCATGTAAGCCTGTATTGTATACATCTATAATTTTGGTTTGGGTTTTGTTATAGCATTATGCATCTTATAACTTCACCATATTTGGGGCATGGCTCCCTCCTCCCACCCCCACCCCCCACCCCCACCCCCAACCCCACTCCCTCCACAACTTTTTTTTATTATTCTTTTTACATATTTCTGTGTTGTTTTAGTCAATTTCTTACACATATATGGTGCCCGCTCCCCATCCCACCACCAACATACTCCCGCCTCTCACCCCGCTCCCCACCACCCACCCCTACTTGAAAACTTTTTTTTTTTTTTACATATTCCTGTGTTGCTTTTGTGAATTCTTACACATATATGTTGCCCCCTCCCCTCTCCACCACAACCCACTCCGCCGTCACCACCGCCTCCCCCCCCCCCACCCCACCCCCACTTGAAAATCTTTTTTTTTTTTTTTACATATTTCTTTGTTGTTTTAGTCAATTCTTAACACATATATGTTGCCCCCCTCCCCCACCCCCCCCCCCCCCCACCCCTCCCCCCTACACACACAAACCCACTCCCGCCTATCACCATCTCTCCTCCCACCCACCCCACCCCCATTTGAAAATCGATATTTCTTTGTTGTTTTAATCAATTCTTACACATATATGTTGCCCCCTCCCCTCCCCCACAACCCACCTCCGCCTGTCACCGCCGTTCCCCACACCCCACCCCCACCCCACGTTGAAAATCTTTATTTTTTTTACATTTTTCTTTGTTTTAGTCAATTCTTACACATATATGCTGCCCCCTCCGACCCCCCCCCCCCCCCACACCCAACCCACTCGCGCCTCTCACACCCGCTCCCCCCCACCCCACCCCCACTTGAAAATCTATTTGTTTTTTTACATTTTTCTTGTTTTAGTCAATTCTTACACATATATGCTGCCCCCTCCGATCCCCCCACAACCCAACCCACTCGCGCCTCTCACACCGCTCCCCCACCCCATCCCCACTTGAAAATCGATTTTTTTTTTTTTTTACATATTTCTTGTTGTTTTAGTCAATTCTTACACATATATGTTGCCCCCTCTCCCCACTCCCCCCCCCCCCCACACACACAACCCAATCCCCGCCTAATCACCATCTCTCCTCCACCCACCCCACCCCCATTTGAAAATCGATATTTCTTTGTTGTTTAATCAATTCGTACACACATATGTTGCCCCCCCCTCCCTCCCACAACCCACCTCCGCCTCTCACCGCGTTCCCCCACCCCACCCCCACTTGAAAATCTATTATTTTTTTTTACATTTTCTTTGTTTTAGTCAATTCTTACACATATATGCTGCCCCCTCGATCCCCCCACACTCCAACACACTCGCGCCTCTCAAACCCGCTCCCCCCCCCCCACCCCATCCCCACTCAAAACTCGATTTTTTAATATATATTTCTTTTACCTATTACATACATTTGGTTTCTTACGTAGCTTCTTACACATATATGTTGCCCTCACCACCCCCCACTCTCCCACCATCCACCCCCACCTCTCCCCCACCCACC
>JAWPHD010004569.1:0-184245 GCA_037043455.1 Cyrtodaria siliqua | reverse complement strand
GAGTAGTCGCTACAAGTTTTTACTATATAACTCTATGTAAACAAAGATGGCCGCTCAGCCATGTTTAACGTCGAATCAAAACGATTTTCCACAAGGATCAACATCATGTCATGCTGATCATTTTAGAAAAAGTCCCATATCAATATCACTTTTAGTTTTCAAGAAGTAGTCGCTACAAGACTTGATCCTAGCAAAAATTCATGTTGATGTGAAATCCAAGATGGCCGCCAAAGCTAAAAATAGATTTTTTAAATACAAGTTTGTAGCGACTACTTCTTGAAAACTATAAGTGATATTGATATGGGCTTTTTCTAAAATGATCAGCATGACATGATGTTGGTCCTTGTCGAAATTCATTTTGGTTCGTCATTAAACATGCCTGTAAGCGGCCATCTTTTTACATAGAGTTATATATTAAAAACTTGTATCGACTACTCCTCTCAAACTACTTGAAGGCTTTTCATGAAACTTCACAGGAATGCTAATCTAGCTGTCAAAAGTAGATCTTCAAGGTCAATAACCTCTTGTTTTGTTCCTTATCTGGTGATTATTATGTCGAAAGTGGTAATAAAGTAAAACGTATGTTATTCATTTTAATTCTATTCTATAGTATCCTCTGTTTTATACAATTCTTTTTTTCTGGTTTACTTGTCTTACAAACGAAACCGTTCAGCGTATAGCATAGCATGTTCTTCAAAAGAAAAACGCGTATAAATCGTGTTAATTGCTAATCATATACCCTCATCCTCCCGAACGTCCTTCTCCGCTCTTTCCTCCCTCAACAAGAATCGTTGAAATTGAGGTTCAGTAGAATTATTTTACAGGCAGGGTCTGACACCTACTAGCTGCATTCTGTGCGGGAAAGAGAAAATATTAGATGTTTCATCAATCGATAATGAAGATTGGTGTCACTGCCCTACTTCAATCTCGTGCAATGCGTGCAAAAATGACATAGAAATTAGGTCATCGAAGCAAATTGACTTTGCTGTGCGTTACGAATGTCCCGTCCACGGAAAATACAGACACTATGAAGACGGTTTGATGCGATATAAGGTTAGACATGTAGACTGGTAGATAGTTTCATTTATAGTTTTGAAGATACGTAGTTCCGATCTGTCAAGCAAGATTATATCTACTAGAGAGTTTAGCCAATTAAAAGTTCGATATGTATTTACTCCTGTAAGTAAAGCACATGTGTTGTCCCCACAAACAACTCAAAAATACAATTGAGCACATGGCCAACGTCTGTAGGAACTTGACCTACATATAATAGAAGGTGGCGCTAAACATTGACAGGCGGGACTATGTATTCTTTTGTCGTGTCTGTAAACGTCTATCGTCTGTGGTGATTATTCTATTACATAGTTCCTATCTACCAATCAAGCTTATTGGAGCCAGTTAAATTTTGAACTTGACTCAAGCACAACAGATGGAGGAGATAGACACTGAATGTCGGAATTATGCAAATGGACAATGTTAAAAGCGTACATTTTTTACCATGTCTTACGACTCTTACGATTATCTGGTGGTTTGAAACTATCTATATGATATCATTCAACCATGTTTTATAACTTTAGAGGTAGTTCATGACGTAGGTTAATATTTGCATTATAATACTGATTCTAGAACATTGTTATCATGCAGATATGCCTGCTAAAGGGGTGACGTAATAAATTTGCTTTATTAGGCACTGACGAATAAAGCAAAATCAAAGGGATTTCCTCGGCGCTTATTGTACGTTACACTACTTGTCGTCCTAAAAAGGCAAGAAGAAGAAAAACAATATGGTGGGGTCCTCTACAAGCATAACATTCTATATAAAACTATTAAACCGTACTGAAAATGTGGATAATCTACATGATAAAAAGAATATTCTATCAGTGCCTTTTACTATCTAGTTTATTAGTCTCGGCACGCAATACAGAATGGCTCAGCAGACCTAATAAACATGATAGTAAAAGACACTGACATAATATTCTCTATATATACGATATTTAACGTTGGTTATCTGAAGAGAATATGTGTTAAAGCCATACTTGTATTGATGTTTATTGATATATTTAATTATATATAGGGGTGCATATGTTATCAAAGTGCAAGAACACCATGCCGGTTAGTGCACTGTTGACAGATATTTCGGTCACCAACCTGCTACCTGTTATTAAACACTGGTATATGGTTTACGTCAGTTCTAAGTGACGTTGGTCAATATGATATTGATAATACCTAGTATGATGTTTACCAATAACCGGCACTTAAATTGTGGTCATATGTCATCATACTGGAGTAACGTGTCCTCCAAACGTATTAAATGACGGGTGTTGTTGATTTTGGTTCCAGTTGTAACCAACCATATGTCGCTTATTTACAACTATAGTTTGGGTCTTATCAAAGCTAAACCGCGTAGTTCGTCTCAAGAAAGACTGAATACCGCCACATTTGTAGGTAATTAAGGACTAATTGGTCAGCCATTTTTGAAAAGAAAATCAAAGTGGATGGGGTATGGTTAATTGAAATTCTCATCCATAATTACTCTTGTTTTTGCTATGTTTGAAAAGGTAATGAAGTCTGTGTATCACAAGTAACTATGGAAGCTTTAATATACCCCCCTAGATGACGTGATCGTTCTATAATATATGTCGTTTTAACGTAATATATAGTGTTACGACATCTTAAGATAAAGACTTGGTCGCTGTATATGTGCTTCCGTTGTCCTATGTATGTTTAGATAATGAAAACCATATTCTTTGCCAATGATAATTAAGGTGTAATAACAAAAGGATATATGGATATAGATTTAAACGGCATGACCATATATAAAGGTAGTTGTTGACATGTACACGTCGACATATGTATTTGTTTTACGGAAGATGTAATACATTGAATGACCATAACCGTTTTTGTCTTACCCACGATAGTGGGTAGCGAGACATAGCAGTCACTCGATGTTTTATGAAACTTTGTCAATGCTTTGTTGGGTACATCATCTCGCAAAAATTACCAAGGTCTAGGTCATATTTGGCGTTATTTTTCCAAACCTTAGCCTTGGTTAGGTAACTTAACCTTGATTAGGTAACTGAACCTCAGATAACTGTATATATGTGATTGCCTCATTTTTATTTATTTGATACTTGGTCATATGTATTGTTTGCATTGGTAGACATTACTGAACGACACAAATTACCAAGGTTCAGGTCATATTTTGCATATTGTCCCCAACTTAACCTTGGTTAGGTAACTTAACCTCAGTTAACTTTATGTGATTGCCTCAACTTACGTATTTGATACTTGATCATATGTGTTGATGCCATTCGTGGACATCGCTGTTCGACAGAAAAAATGGCAAGGTCAAGGTTATGTTTTGCGTCATCAGTTTTGTTAGGTAGGTTAACCTCAGTTAACTTTTTACTGATAACTTTAACTTCTTTGTTTGATACTTGGTCATATGTATTGGTGGCATTGGTGGTCATCACTGAACGACAAAAAATACCAAGGTCTAGGTCATATTATACAATTATGGACTTTTCAGCTGTTATACATGATGTGATATGCACCAAAAAAATCATTATTGACCGAGGCGATAGCCGAGGTCAATAATGATTTTTTGGTACATATCAACATCATGTATAACAGCTGAAAAGTCCATAACTGTTTTATTATATAACCCTCAATTTGAATTTGACAGTTTATAACAATTAAACAATAGATTTTTTCAATAATATCACATCTCGGGACAGTTTTATAAAACTGGTCAATATCAGAAAAAAACAGGTCAATATCGCTAGATATTTTTTCTAAAAAATTACTTTTTAGCCAATGAAAACGCGTCTATTTATAGGTTATATAATAATTTGCATTATTGACCATATTCTCATTTTGCGCATAACATAAACACTCACTGGGCATGAACAGACGGATACAACCATCCCACCAGCATTGGCCTCGGGATCCGTCCCCACCCCTTCGGGCATATTACACAATCCTTGGGACATAGTACCTGTGTCATAACGTGGAAACCATTGAGATCCCCACCATATACACCTTAACGCGGGTGCAGGAATTTGTGATATAAGACCAACCATCGACTGCGAGATCTCATTCTGTTATGAATTATAAGCTTTTTTAAAACGGTTTTCATCTTTGCGAAGATAATCAGGTGAGCTTTTCAGTGCCGTTTTGGTCTTCTTGTTTAATATTCTACATGCTTGTAGATGGGCCGTGAATCCAACAATGGCTGTGCTTGCATCTTTTGTTGCTACAGAAGTGAATATGTTGGCATATGTATCTTGTCCAGATAAGAATGTGTGACGCAATATTTCTGTCAACTTAAAGAGATCTCAACATAATTTAAGTCGTCATGCGACATTTTATGTCATCAAGTCGCTGTGTGGATGTTGTGCAAACAATATATTCAACTTATGCTGCTTTTTAATATGTCGTCCTGGCTCGAAATATTGTAGTATATCAACATAGATTATGTCAACATAGGATTATATATCGTGACATGTCGTTCTATTTATGGTCATAAACAACACATCATCTGAGGGGTACATTATAGCTTCCATAAGTAACAGTCATAAGACTAAATTAAAAAGCAGACAACATATCCTAAGGGTGGTTAAACAATACTCAGAGCCTTTAAGGACTGGAGTAGTGGAACCAGCTATTCGAAATTAAAGTAAGAAAACAAAGTAATTGAGAATGTACCACTGTTATCTGTGTATAAATACGGTCTCAGCGATCTGCAAAGACCGGAGCAAATAACAGTTCTGATTGCAAGCACGGAAAACGTTTTACCCCCGCACATGGCACCGGCAACGCTACTATGATATATAGAAAGAGTATGGAATGAGAAATTAGCGAACGCGATAAATATATAAAAAAAATATCGTACTTAATTATGAATTTAAGAAAATCTATATGCATGAATCGATATACCCGATTGCGACGGAGGTAAATGCCCAATGTGTAGGGGTATGTGCGCTTTACCAAAACAAAAAATAAAAATAAAGCCTGCATGTTACAAAGCAAAACGTTACCTGAATCGAGCTCATTTCCGAAATCGATAAAGAAATGTATAAAATAAAAAATAGAGTGCGACTTCTTTTTTTAGTTCTCAGTTGTCAATTATGAATACATAACAACTCTTCACTTTCCATGTAACACCCGGTAGATCTATATGTATTTTAAAATAATGTTGCTGTGTTTTGGGTGTAGTTTAATGATAAATAAATTACAGCTATCCTTTTTCCCCATCACACCTGATATGATCCCTCGAACAATATACCTCGGTATTGATATTGAATTATCCGGATGATATCAGGTGTGATATGGAAAGGGAGAGTGATAATTTATACATGCGCATATGTTTACCATATTTTACCATTTTTAGAGCTGGTGTATGGTATGGATTATTGCCCTCATTGTTCCATATGGCCTGCTCATCTCGGAAACCAGTATGAACGTCAACTGGGCTACCCTAAGCACACAAGTGCTGACCACACCTTTCCTCATCCCGTTATTTATCACCATCGCCTGGTCAAAGGCAACATCGAAGGGAGTTATACTAGGTTTGTATACATCAATTTATTAATTTGTGTAATTTAGATTTGTTCTAGTAGTGTTATTTTGTTTTATGATAATCAATTGATTTTGTTGGACTCGTTGTTTAGACACATACTATAATGGATCCTGCGTTATTTTGCACGTCCATATATACATATTTATAAGCTGTTTATCAATTATGGCGGTGCTAGGGATCATGATATTTTTGCACTTACAAATACAGCATAAGAAAGCAGATTAAGATTGTTTGTTGAGTTTAACAATTTCCAAATGTTCACTATCGTAATATATTAGTATTAGTATGTTTTCTTTCAGGTGCAGTCCTGGGTCTCGTTTCTTCTGTTGCTGGGCTTCTTATTGTAGGTTCTACATACGATGGTGGACTCGCTGATTTTTATGTAAACACAGCACAGGACTACAGTTTATTATGCGCAATGGTCGGTGGTTTCCTTGTCAGCGGCCTCGTCTGTGTAAGTGTGTCGCTCTGTACCCATAACATCAAAGACGAGGCGGATGTTGAGAAGGAATGGGCTAAAACAATGAACATAGACAACCCCATAAACCCGTTCCGACTCATTTATGAACAAGAGTTCCGTAAACACGAAACAGGTCCGATAATTACGGCGAAATTGATGAACACGGTTTTCAGGAAAACAAAAATTGTCGCCTGCATTGGCGGCGGCTTTAGTTTGATTTTGTTCCTCGTCATCATACCTGCCGTAGTTCTCAGCTTTGAGGTCCTAACACTTGAGCAGTTCTCAACTTGGCTGAATATGTTTCAAATATGGTGCTTTGTGGGCACGGTGTTAGTAGTGTTCGTCCCTCCAATAGAGGAGATTATTCAAGTATGGAGGAGACATAATGAGAATCAAAGCGCTGAAATCACTGATGGTCTAGGGGCTTTGGAAATTGAACAATTGGTTTAAACATATTTTATTTCACAAGCTTTTTACAACATATTATTTGTACACAATAGAAGAAAAAGGATTAGAACGAAAGTATGATACGTATGATGTTCTTCTCCTAGGTATGATATTAATTGTACACAATTGATGGCATAGTTAACAGCAATAATTAGATATTTTCACAATATACATTCTGGAAGTATGAGAACTTAAATTACTTCAGTAAAAAAAAAATGTTTGTAAGTTCTTGATATATATATATATATTCTAAAATAATGCTTAGATATAATTGAAATAATAAAAAGTAACATACGAAATTCAAACAGACAAACAATTAAATGAATAAATTCTGCAAATACATTTAATTGTTATTAATATTTATTTATAAATCTCCATTGTAAATCAATTTGTTTGACAAAACAAATAGGGGTGTAGTTGATTTGGGAATTCAACAAAAGAAAATATTTGAACAGTTCTGTTGAGTGTACATGGTGTAAGTGCATTTATGAACATAAGTTCTGTGTTCTGTGTCGAATTTGGTTCTGTGTTGACAAAACTGGCGGAAAGCGTCTTCTTGAGTTCGAAGGGATCAGATTGTAATTATTAAATTCCGACGCTTGCACCGGATAGAAATATGGGCCGTATGAGTTATCCTTTTAGGAAAAATACATCTAATTTTATTATTGTTTACATATTTTTTTTATTGTGGTATGTATTGCATCATTTATTAATTCGGAGCAACATTATTCATATCTGTACAAAGTCGGATTCGAAAAAAATATTCTCCACTCGATTAATAGTGATCGCTGGTCATTAACTTAACGCTTGATCAGTTCAATCTATTGCGTCTGAAATGCCGCTTCTACGGCGTAGTAATACAATTTATAAATTCTGCAATTATAACATTTTGACGAAGACGTTCTTTAAGATTGTCTCCAGTAGGTGACTATGGAAGTTTAATATACCTATGGAAGCTTTAATGTACCCCACAGATGATGTGATAATTATTAGATCACTCTATAATATATGTCGTTTTAACGTAATATATAGCGTTAAGACATCTTAAGATAACGACTTGGCCGTTGTATATATGATTATCTTGTCTTATGTATGTTTAGATAATGAAAACAATCTTCTTTGTCAATGATAATAAAGGTGTAATAAACAAATGTTTATTTATGTCGATATAGAATAAAACGGCATGAGAATATACGAGGTAGTTGTCGACATGAATATGTCGACATATATCTTTGTTTTACCGAAGATGTAATAAATTAAATGACCATAACCGTTTTATTTATTTATTGCGACATACGTTTGACGACATGCGACATTAACAAGGTAAGTGTCGGTATTGAAGTCGCAATGAAGACACAGAAGCCTACCATCATTCTTTGGAATATTTGCTTTCGCGCGGTCATGGACACCAAGGGCGTTGAAAAGAAGTATGTATTTTTTATTTAATCTCTCTCTCTCTCTCTTTCTCTCTATGAGGTCAGTGTCTTTCACATGTACTTACTAATCCGAGCCTTCTCTGACCTTACCAGCCTTTTTTACGATTTTGATATGTCCTCCGGCTGTGTACTAAAAAGCCACACAAAAAAAGAAAGAAAGGATTTTAGGATCAGAGAGTCACAGGATGACCCTAGTGGTTGGGGCTAACTCAGGAAAGAATCAATGACGGTGAATGGATTAACATAAGTTTAATGCAACTTTTAAAATATGTTAAATATATATACAATTATCTAAAAAAACAAGCGAATACACAAATGAACTATGAAAAGAATGTTCTCATGAACCTTTAAGACGTTCTTAGTATTGTAACAAATACTGAATGTATACGACACTAAAGTGTTGTTCAAGTTATAACAGTGTTGATCTATGATCTAGCGCGATAACTGTGATGCGCGAGAGCTCATGAAGATGATGATGCGCGAATCCAATGGGTGATTGTCATCAAATGCCTTCTGTAAGGGTTGATGACGCGATGTAATGATGGTTAACCTCCACTGAGATTGTGGATGATATTCCTCCAGTGAGGACTGATAACGGGCCCACCTTGTGTCCCGGGGGTTGTCGCTACTAAAACCTGTCCATGCTGCGCAGGTACGGGGACCGTCTCCACCGCTCTTTACGTTAACCCTGGATGGCTTAGCTCCAACCCTGGATGGCTTAGGCTGTAATTATACATACGTTTTAGATGTCAGTTGACACACATAACAATCTTGCATAATTATCATTACCCAAACAAATCATTATTCAATAAATATATGTAAGCTGTATTAATGATGAGTAGCAATGTATACATATTATACAACGCCATGTATACGCCATGTACGTCGGTGTTAATCAATGCCCCTAATATATGTAATATAAATCATTATCAAATCACTCGTATATTACACTCACTGAGTTATGCATGCACGCATGTCAACTAATGACCACAATATACAACGCTATGCATATTTATCCTAGTCACTCATCTCATTGTTAACTAATGTTAACAATCGTGTATTACAATCACTGAGTTATACGCCAACGTTAACTAATGCACCTATTATCCACTGTTATCAAATTAATAGTGTTTTACAATTAATGATGAATTACAATAATTACATCTAATAAAGTAACTTCAAAATCATATGCTAGTCTAAAGTTAATGTTTGAGAAACATCAAAGCTAACCAGATGTCTTAACCGCCAACCAAGATGGCGCCGCCCACTGAATACAAATGTACGATAAAAACTAATAAAATAAATACTGACCACATATTGCCTGTGAATTTCGCATTCCAACTTCTGTTCCAAACAAAGCAACTATCAATCAATCCCGGCAAGAACTAGAAGACAATGGGGTTTATAGCAAACAGTACGCCCAAACCATTATTTCCCCCGTTCAGTCCGTGACATACGTGGCTATTCGTAGTATTAAAATCTACACGAGAGGCCCCCTACACATCTTTGCCGTTTAAGGAAGATAGACCTATACGTTTACATGCCTTAGCACAAAACTAAACTTATGACACGGCCTCTCTTGCGGCCACTTAAAATGTGCACGCTTTTACGTGTTACATGAATATATCATGGATATTGTGAATTTGTTTCAGCTCAACAATAGATTAGGGTGTAACAGACAACTTACAAGAGCTATGTACGACCAATACGCTCTACCCGTGACATTGTGTGACACAGAGAAGGCTCGGATTAATGTCCTTACATGTTTCTCTCTTTCGTGTTCTCACAACAAATCATTCCCGTACATGTCCCGATCTTCAAATTAGCAATCATTTAAATGATATTAGATGTGACACAAGCGGTCATGTGTGTCCTCACATGGCAGACGTTTGGATTAGCCTATAGGCCTACGCCTTGTGTTTTGATCGTACTTTCTGCACAGGTATTTAAAGTTGCATCAGGTTAGTTTATATATTATTGCATGCTTGTGTCAAAGAAACATTTCTGTTGATCCCGCCCAGGACAACGTCTCGAGTTTATATGATTCATTTGATAAAGAATAGAATCTATCCCGATTGTGCACAGCTCCACCCGAAGTTAACTTTTTTAATGAAAATCCAAATGCGAAGTCATTATGAAGGACTACTCGACCAAGATGACCCTTATTATACCCCCCGCACAAAGTGGGCGGGAGTGGGGTATACTGGAATCACCTTCTCTGTCTGTCAGTCCGTCCGTCCGTCCGTAGACACAATTCTTGTCCGGGCTATTTCTCAATAACTCCTTCATAAAATTTCGCCAAACTTGCTAGGAAGTATCAATATCAAGTGGAAATGCACATAATATGATGACGTTCCGGTTCGATAATTTTCCACTTTCCGCTGAATTATGGCCCTTTGTAGTTCTAATATATGAGACATAGGTGTTGCTTTTCTTGCGGCGAAGGCGTCAACGTTCAAGTTTTGCGTTTAGTTCATTTTCTCACAAACTGTATACACTAGACCTTTCAAACTTTGCTTATAGTTGTATCTGAGTGGTACATTGCAACGTGACAAAGCAAATGTGGAAGTGACATTGACCCTCCAAGCAAGGGGCAGATAACTTAATATTTTTTACCTTCAACATTTGCGTTGAGGTCAATTTCTCACAAACTGTATGCATTAGACCTTTCAAACTTCGCTTATAGTTGTTTCTTGGGTAGTACTTCAAAACGTGTCAAAAAGCAAATGTAGATGTGACCTTCATCAGCCAAGCAAAGGACAGATAACTTTACTTGTTACATTTACATCACTTTCTCATGAACTACAATTATGCACAAGATGCTTTAAACCTATTTTATAGCCTAATCTTTGGAAGAAAAAACATTCTATTTTGACATAGATTTGTCTTGTGTAGTGCATCTTTTTGGATGCATTGGTTTCATCTGTAACCTTGACCTACTTTTTAGAGCTGATGATTTGTTTTTATAGAATGGCATTTTGTTTTTCAACAAATGCACTTAATTGTCATTTCAGCAAACTGTAAACTCTATTGTTTTTAGTTATTAAAATGTTTACAAACTTTCATTTAAGCATCATTTATCTTTTATTTTTAAGTCCCGCCCCCGTTAGGCGAGACATGTGAATCCGTTGATTTTTTGTACATGATAATAGGCTAGATGTCAAGATATGCTGTTGTTGGTGTAAAAATGGAGCTTATATACCTCAAGTTATGACCCTTAGAATTTTTCAAATTCTGTTGTGATGTATCATTAAATTGGATTGGAGGCATCTTTATCTTTGTCATAGGTCACATTTCTTGTTTCATAAACAATACGCACAGTTGTTGAACCCCGTATTTGTCAGTGTGTTTATAGGTGTGTCTTTGAGCAAGTCGCTGAACTTGTTCTATAGGATGTTATTGTCTGTCTGTCTATTCTCACCCGGGCACATAACAGTCTACGTATTTGAAATCATGGATAATAAGCTATTTAAATAGGATGAAGACGTAAATCAGCTCTATTATGATCTTAGGCGTTTACGGGTTGTTAAACCCAATTTTAATAATGAAGAAAATTAAGAAGGAAATAAAATCAGATGGTCCATTTTGTTTAGGCCACAATCGTTAATGACTCCTTTTCAAGCGTGTTATGCATCGTTAGAAAATAAACAAAAAGAACAAGTGATCCATACATCAAAATGATAGCTGTCACATGACATACATATAACACATGTAACCGCGTGTAAATGTTATAAAATTCAATGGATTCTTCCAGCATGGCATTTTCCGTTCAACATGTATATTTGCCAGGGGCCACCTTAGCGTTGTTTTTACATTTTCGATTAATGTGAAATATATCCATTAAAGGGCAATTAATTTAGACAATGACTATAATTATATGTATTTAAGATGTTCGTCAATGCAGATTCCCCAACAGTATGTATTACAATCTTTAATATATTAAGCATGCATATAAATTGGCATGGGAGTTTACACATGCACTAAGTAATTATAAAAGTAAAGGATAAATATCACTGACATTATATAAATATCACATTCATGAGAGGGTGATAGTAAGAATATTCACCCTGAGGATATGATTAACGTCCGATGCGAAGCCAAGGTTTAGGGTATTATACCGAAATCCCCTCGCCGTCGGGCAAAAATATGATTCATTTTCAGTACAGATTTCACTTTGCCGCATAGACTGATCCACTGCTTGGTTGAGTGAACGGGGGATTTGTAGCGAAGCAATCTATTCCGGATTTATTTAAACGAAAACTTTTTTCCCCCAAAAGTTACTATGAAAGTTGTTTTGTAAATAACTGGATTGGAAATAACTAAACAAAATGAGTGGTAATTTACTGAAATCTTTCAGGTACTGGAATAGTATGCACGCAAACGCGCATCAAAGTTGCGCATGTGATAATTTATTTACTATCTACTTGCGATTTACTATCACCCTGTACTATCACCCTCGCGTCAGATAGTAAGAAATCACACATTGTTCTTTATGGGGATTTAGCATGGGCGTTTTATGTGAGGTATAACAATATAGAATATTATTCGGTTATATATCTATTTATTGAGAATCACCAGGTTTAAATTAATGCACTGTTTTAAAAAAATCAACTTTAATATAAACAGATAACCCTAAATAATTTCAACAAATACTTCGTCAGTAATGTTTGACAATTAATTATTGAAACACTATGATTTATTTTAGGAGTGCATCGTTGTTAAAAGAATTTGACATCCTTTAATAAAAAATAAAATAACCATCAGCCTTGGAAACTCCAACAACTAGAAACAAGAGGCCGAAGAGGGCCTGCATCTCCCTACATGTGTAAGGCTGTATGGTGTTTCTGGTGGGAGTGGGTGAGGGTATAGAACTCTTGTTCGAGTTTTCAATGATATAATCACTCTGACGAAGTTCGTAAAGGTGCTGTGGGAGAGAGATTAGGGATGGTGTGGGGTGTCAGAAGCAAAATTTATTATCCGATATTGGTGGTTTTCGAACTCGTCCGAGCTTTCAATGAAAGTGATAGAGCGTTGACACCAAAAAGTTTGCGGACAACAGATTATGGCATAAGCAAAAAGGAAACTAAAGTCATTGGTATGGCAAGCTAATTACAATATGGTTTATTTATTTATTTATTATTTATTTTTATTTATTTATTTTTATTTTTATTTATTTATTTACTCACAATGATGGGCAAGAAAAGCTTTTAATGAAATGTCATAAGACATCTCTTAGTAAACACAATGCATCTGGTAATGCGGTTGTTTAAAACAATAACACAATATCATGGTTAATATCAGTGTTAATTTTTCATAATTCTTTTTATAATTTTAGGTTAGCTTTCGGCATGACAAGAAGTTATGCACCATTTGCTTTGAGATGGAAAAGACATCGTTTGTTGTTCCATGAGGGCATACCTTTTGCACAGTTTGCGCCGTGCAGACTCAATCAACATCGAACATGTGCCCCCATTGCCGCGGGAAAATGTTCTCGGTTAGGGCACTTTTTGATTAATTTCAATATTTCAATATTTCGCGTGCCTGGTGAAAATGGTCTCTCAATATGTCGTTTGTTCAATTTTAGTTATGTTCATTTTTTGGTGTCGCCTACATAGGATGGCAGACACTTAGGGATCACTTTATCCGTCGTCCGTCATCGTTGTCCGTCACACTTTAACCGGCAACTTAACCTTGGCCATAACTTGAAAAGTATTTGACATATGTTTATGAAACTTCACACACGTATTTATTTTACCACACAGAATATATTTACCCATGACCAATAACTCTGACTCATTTTAGCAGTTATGCCCCTTTTCATAAAACTTTAACCTGCAACCTAACCAAGATCATAATTGGCTATAACTTAAGAAGCATTTAACCTATGTTCATGAAACTTCACACACATATTCATCTTACCACACGGTATATATAATATTACCCACGACCAATAACTCTGACTTTCATTTCAGTTGTGACCCTTTTCATAACTCTTTAACCTGCAGCCTGATTAGCTCAAAACTGGCCATAACTTGAAAAGTATTAGACCTATGTTCATATAACTTCACACACATATATCCAACAACTCTGTCAGACTCATTTTGGCAGAGTTATGCCACTTTTCATAAACATTAACACATTAAAAAAAAGCTCCATTATTCATGAAGGATTGCACCACGTGTCTTCAAACTTGATAGTTAGATTGTACTTGCTGAAATAAGCACACGGCAGACGACACAAGTGTTCCATGGAACATCCTTCTAGTTCTTTTAAGCTAAATTTGTATTGCTATTATCAACCATGTAAAATTGCTGTAACAAACGAAATGTTTTGAATTCCACCCTTTTATGTTTATTAATTAAGCGGCATTGGTATATCATTAGTCCCCTACCGGTGTCATCGGAGTGGATTTTAGGTTTGCCACCCGTCCGTCCGTCAGTCCATCCTTGCGATAATGAGAAACGTATTTAAAGTATCTTTATGAAACTTGTCATAATGGTAGACAGTAATAAGGGGAGTATGCACGTTATTTTATTTTGATTTGATTTGAAATAAAAGTGGATGCTTTGGCAACGGAAATAGTAAAAATAAGCAAAATATATGGATCCTTTGATAACAAATGAAATACCGAAAATAATTTAATGAAAATTTGTACAGAAATTCTAAAAAATACACAAAATGGGTAGGTAGGTTATATGAACAGGAAGGTTAGAATTGCATTTGGAGTCATTGGGGTCAAGGTCACTGTTACTAAAATTGAAAAATGGTTTCCACTAAATATTTTACTTCGGAATGAGTTATTGCAATGAAACTATGGGTAGGTAGCTTATTTGAAAAGGAAGCTTGGGATTGCATTTGGGGTCACTGGGCTCATATTCAAATTCACGTTTACTGAAAAAAGAAAAACTGTTTCTGCTCATTAACTTTACTTAGGAATGAGATATTGGTCTAAAATTTGGTGTGTATGTGGCTTATGGGAAACGCAAGTTTGGATTGCATTTACTAAAAGAATGCCCCGGTAAGGGACGTGTATTGCTCTGCAATACTTGAGAATCTTGTTTTTTATGTTATTATTTTTGGAATTAATAACAGGACTATTTGCTTCTCCAGATATTTCTTTAGGCTAAGTTTTGACTGCAATGAGTATTTACTCATCAGATTCAAAATAAATATGTAACAAGAAAATCGTTCAGAGTAAGCAATTGCCTTAAATATTACAAACTGAATGTGAATTAATACATTTTAAAAGAAACAACTATTCTGATCAATTGGAGTTAAATAAAGCAACACTGTATGACCTTATCATTAGACACATGCTTCGAACAATTTCATCATGTATATATGAAATAAACCGTTCTAAACGACAATACATACAAATAAAATACTCATGATTTTGAAAAGATGAGTTTTGTAAAAATAGTATGAGTAATATACTAAACTCAGCTTATCTACAGCTCTGCAGAAATATCCATTTTGTCAGCTGCATGTATTGATTGCATACCTACTGTTATTTAGCAAAGTGTGTTTCAAGCAGTTGCAATGGACCTAAACTATTGTTATTTTCGCCATACGTAAATCACCAACAGTATTTCTTAGATATTATGCATGCAAGTATAATTTATTTTTAATAGTCACTGTGGATGAGCAAACATTGGAACCTGTACGAGTGACATATTTCATATCAATATAATGCATATTTATTTTCTCTTCTGTAAATGTTGCATCACTTCACTGTTTTGGATAACTAAGCTTTTTTTGTATTTCTACAATTGAATTAAGAAGCTCAATATTTGAATTAAGAATGTCATTTATACTACATATCATGTATTAGTTCGGGCTACGAGTATTCCATTTAAACATATACAATATATGGGACTCCCGGAAGGCACTTTTAAATTTGAACATACACCCATATAGGAAAGGTTCTCACCCATATAGGCATGTTTTCCTGCATACCGGATGTTGGTGCGTACGTGACTTTTATCTTTACCCATAAAGATAAGACTTTCCATCCCCCATGTAAAACATGGATACCTTGATCCGGTATACAAAAATGTTTTCACTGCGTGACCTATGTTCATATCAGTTATTGACTGAATTCGACATTTTTTGTGCAGTTAATACACCCAGGCATGGATGCACAATGTGTTTGCAACTACCAAATGCCCGAACCAAATTCTATAAAATGGGATTCATTCCTAAATTTTTATAATCACAGATTTTTATAAAATTGTTTAAATGGAATAGCCCAGGTTATAAGTGTCTGTTTTATTATTGATGTATTTTTATATGTTTTATAAATAACTGTTTAATAACAAAACAAAAATGGTTAATACATTAATTGTTGATACTGGGGGTAAATGATACTGGGGGTAAATAAATGATTTTAGTAAAATATATGTTGTTGTTTTTCTCCCGACGTTTTTTTTTTAGAAAATAAAACATCAGAAATTATTGCATTACTGATGTACATGATGTATATTAGCCGATATTGATGGTTTTCGCACTCGTCCGAGCTTTCGTGGATATTACGACTGGCCGGCCAAGTTTGGTAAAGATCGGAAGCAAAATGCAAAATGCAATAAAACAGACCATTACGGTGTCCTGTTAGGCCTTCTAACCATCGCATCTTACCATCGACCATCGACCTAGGTCGATGGTAAGATGCGACGGTTGATGGTAAAATGTGATAGTAAGATGCGATGGTCAATGGTAAGATGCGATGGACCATCGACAATCGCATATTACCATCGACCATCGCATCTTACCATCGCATCTTATCATCGACCATCGCATCTTACCATCGCATCTTACCATCGACCATCGCATCTCACCATCGACCATCGCATCTTACCATCGACCATCGCATCTTACCATCGCATCTTACCAAGGTCGATTGATGATGACCATCGCATCTTAGGTCGATGGTAAGATACGTTTGTCGATGGTAAAATGCGATGGTAAGATGCGATGGTCGATGGCAAGATGCGATGATCGATGATAAGATGCAATGGTCGATTGTAAGATGCGTTGATCGATGGTAAGATGTGATGGTCGATGTTCCATAGCATCTTACCATCGCATCTTAACATCGACCATCGCATCTTACCATCGACCATCGACCTAAGATGCAATGGTCAGCTGGCCCTATCAGGACACCGTACACAATAGCATAAACCATATTTTAGGTCAGTAACTAAACACTACTGAATGCTATTGAATGAAACTTGGAACACTGATAGATGGCGATGAAAGGAAGTGCAAGGCACAACAAAATATAACTGTCCTTATTTATAGTTATTTATTGTCAGGAACGTAACTCGAAAACTACTGAATATATTTTACTGAAACTTCGAACAATGATAAAAGGCAATGGGATAAAATGCAATGTACAAGAAGCATAACTATATCCTTATTAATTTTATTGTTATTTCAGAACATAGGTCGAAAATTACTGACAATATTCCACTGAAACTTGGAACAATGATAGAGGGCAATGGGAGGAAGTGCTGTGCACAAGAACAATAACTATCTTTATTTGTATTGGAGTTATTTCCATTCGTAATTTTATACTTGTAATTGTTGCCCGGATTATAACTCAAAAAATGCTTAACATATTTCAGTGAAACTTGGAACAATGATAGAGGGCACTGAGAGAAAGTGCAGAGCGTAATAACCTATCTTTTTTTTCTACAGTTAATGCCCTTTGTAATTTGAAAACGACTATTATTTTCGTAAGTCTATGGTGCTCTGAAATTGTCTCATCAATGTCATTCATTGTAAAACAAAACCATCTTTTAAGCCAAGCTGCATGCGTTGGTTCTACCGATATTCGTGCTGTTTCAGTTGTTCTTTTTACAAAAATTAGCATCAGAGTAGATTTACCCAGGTTTTTTTTATATTAAAACTTGAAAACGCTGGAGGCCACAGATCTAAGGTCTATTATATCTGCGGAGGAACTGAGAACCAGAAAAAAATGGCTTATCAATGGTATGTCTTAATACAAAATCTGAATGCCGGGAATGAGTAATGTATTTTACAAAACGATTTCATAAAGTTTCGACTAAACAATTTAAAATGTGTTAGTAGGTCTGTTTTTCAACGTACACAACTAGTTGGACCCTACTAACGTTATTGTTTATTATTATATACCAAAATTTACAGTCCAATCAGCGGTTCGTTTTTGTACCACGTGATTGTACAATACTTAATGTTGTTATTGGACATAACTGACCCGAATATTTTTTTTCATATTGTACGGTACAAAACAAGATTGAGGATTTTTAAAATACATCAGTAGATATGTCAACAATAAAAACGGAATATCGACAAATTTCCGAGAAATTGAGTGAGAATTAAAACAACAATAGTAAATAAATGATTTATGTATTGCTGTTAAAAGTCATGGTTGTTTAATTGTTTTATTTTCCCCTGTAAATTTAGATATATAATAAAAAAGTTATTTAACAGTGTATTGTGCAAAACGGGTTTTTATTGTTCTCGTACACGTTGTGGTGAAATTCATCATAGCCTTCGGCGTCTCGTCCAATATGACTTTCACCATAACGTGTACTCGGACATTAAAAAACCCGTATTGCACAATACACTGTTAAATAACCTATTACTATTGCATATTAATTCAATTGAAGAGAGGTATAATTCAGCTTAATTAAACCTCTCTTCAATTAAATTAGACCTCTCTTCAATAGACCTCTCTTCAAGTAATTGAAGTGATGTTCAAATAATTGAGTTTGTTATTTTGGCATCCCAACGCCAGATTTACATAAACTCAAATAATTGAAGAGAGGTCTAATTCAATTAAAGTGGTGTATTTCAATTGAAGGGAGGTCTAATTCAGTACTGGAACTGTACCTCCCTTTAATTGAAGTGAACCTCTCTTCAACTGAATTGAACGTCTCTTCAATTGATAAGACCTCTCTTCAATTGCAACTGAATTATACCTTTTCAATTGAATGAGATCAATTAAATAAATATTCAATTTAGTTGAAGAGAGGTCTAATTCAATTGAAGAGAGGTTTTATTCAATAGAGGAGAGTTCTAATTCAATTGAAAAGGTCTATTTGAATTGAAAAAATGTGATGTTCAATTAACTGAGTTTATGTTATGTTAGCGTCCCACAGACAAATTAACATAACTCAGTAATTAAACCTCATTTTAATTGAAGAATGAATGAGACTTCTCTTCTACTGAATGAGATCGAGGTTTAATTCAGTTAAAATTGAAGAGAGTTCTAAATCAGTTGAAGGGAGATTCCATTCAATTGAGGAGAGTTCTAATGCAATTGAAGAAAGGTTCAATTTAATTGAAGAGAGGTACAATACTGACCTAATTGCAATCAGATGATCAATGTCAAAAAGCATTAGAGGTTGTGACGTACATGCTGCAAGTAAAGAGTAAAGAGATGGGTGCGATAACTTTGTATTTTTTATATTCAAGTTTTGGTGAGATTAGGACATTTTTTCAGGAATCAATGATTACTTTAGTTAACATGGTTTAAGATTCAAAAGTAAGTTTATTAAGGGTTATTGCAATGAATATTGACAAAAATTGAATTTTAGCTAGTGTATATGAAACTTAAGTAAATTAGTTATAATAATCACTTAATTTAGTATGAATGATTGTTTCAGTAATGAAACTGTTAAAGGATACACGTGTAATATAAACAAGAGGTCAATGACCTTGAAGCTCTACTGATAGGTTTTGATAGCTAGATCAGATTCCTGTGAAGTTTCATCTGTCAAATAGTTTCAGAGGAGTAGTCGCTACAAGGTTTTACTATATAACGCTATGTAAACAAAGATGGCCGCTGGCAGCCAGGTTTAATGTTAAATCAAAAAATTGTTCAACAACGACCAACATCATGTCATGCTGATCATTTTAGAAAAAGTCCCATATCAATATCAGTTATAGTTTTCAAGAAGTAGTTGCTACAAATATGTTTTTTATATGAATTTTCGGCTGACCTGAATTTTTGCTATGATCAATTAGATATCAAGAGCAACATTTCTGTGAATTTCATGAAAATCCGTCGAGTAGTGTCTGAGGAGTAATCGCCACACATTTTTCCTGTATAACTCTGTGTAAACAATTTCCGAGATTACAGATATCTGCGAATTGATTTGTCATCTTTGTGCAACATGTCTGATTTCTTATTCCACTGGAAGAGTGAGTTTAATGTTTGTTTTCCTTTCCTGGTTTATGAGTTTGTAGAATCTGTTACTTTTCTGTTGTTGTTTTTTTATGTTGTTGTTCTGTTATTTTGTTGTTTGTTTTTTATCTCCTGTCGACTACAATTGCTCAAACATTGTCAATATAATCTGTTAAATGGAAGAAAAGAGCAGTTGCTCCAGCAATAGTACGGGGCACTGGAATGTCAACTCTCTGTTTTCCTGTGACCGCTTCGACTATTTGTACAAATTACTCACAGCAACCATGTTTTGGATATTCAATTGTGTACATGGTGGACAACTTATTAATCATAGCAAGCTAACATGGGAGCTCAAATGAATAGTTTCTTGCATCGATTACTTCTGGTTGATGGAATAACACATTAGGAATTCCACTAGGTGTTTCAGGATGACGTTGTCTCCAAATTCGCTGTAGGTTCCATATTTCAGCAAATGCATCCAGATCTCGATGAATAAGAGGGAAGAAACAAACATTAGACACTCTATATGTACAGGATCACTGTCGTGCAGTGTACCAGAATCTCTCATATCGCTGAAATGGCTTCTCCAAAACAAGGTAAAGTTGCATTTTAAACACTGCCAAATCCGTTCAATGCGCTGGTTTGATGTAGATCTCCCACTGAAGTAGCTATTTATACCCGACATCTCATCACCATTACCATATCGTAGTACTCTTTGTAAATCTCTTATTGCATTATTTTCTGTACCACAATCACCACCAACAACTCTTGATACACTTCCAATTTGTTTAACATAGTTTTGATAAAAGTGTGCGACTATTCTTGGGTCATTATTAGAGTAATCTGCTTTTAGCCATAACATTTCCGTGAAAACCCATCGATTCCACCATGGATTGCTATCCCAAAGGGCTTAAGCTTATCGTACCCATCGATGTGTATGAGATAATTGGGTCCCCTATTGTAATATATCCTCCGGCGTCAACGATGCTGTGAACTGAGTTGTACACCCTCCGGATCCATAACTTTAAATATACACCTCACAGTTTCGTGAGTTACTCGAAGGTTAGTTTTGACATTGATTACCTTCCACTGTGTCCTGTATCCAGAATTGGAATATCCTCGGCAACGTAACTCTGTTATCTTGTAGATTACGTCTGGCAAGGGACTTGATACGTTATGCCTTCTCAGATTTAAACGCTGTCCTATTCTTTTTAATTGCCGTAATGTAACTACCCTATTATGCACATATAGCAAAACCCCGCATATTTCCTTCCAGGTATATCCTTGACCATTGTTGACTAAAGTAGTAACACATTAAGTCGTCCCGGTTTGAACTTTCCTCCAAATGAGGTAGAACTGCGGAGATTGGAACGAACATCAACCAAACCAGATAGACACAAACCTGAAAAACACCGAAAATTGTCTTTTAAATATTGGAAATGTTTATATATACCAGCATACATGCATGCAATATTAGATTTAAACTAGACGGGTGTACCGCGGAACACGTGTGTCGCCCCTGTCAGCGCTTTGTCAGTGTAACAAGGTTTTTGGACCCACATAATTTTACAATTGAACTGAATTGGGGGTTTTCGGCGCACCAACACAAGAAATGTCATACAGGATAAACTGCCAGGCTCATCCTCCATTTATATCTAGATAAAATATGGAGAATGGGCCTAGAACCTTCTAACCTGCAGAACTGCAGAGTTGCTGCAAATTCTATTGTAGACACTCCATTTACGATGGAGCCACGTTTCCACATCTGCATATGCGGTGTCATGAAGAAGACCTTGAATGAGCATGATAAAAAAATGACAAATGTACCCCTCTGCCTCTAGTGGGATTTGCAGTGGTTGTATTATACCCCGGCAACCACACGGGGATCATAATTTGACAAACTGGCCAATTTGACAAAGTTTTCGTGAAGAAAAAGAAAAAGAGTTTTTAACCCATATAATGACATTCAGTGTGACCTTGACTTTTATCTTTTAATAAGGTCATATCGATGTTGTCATGATGAATATATATTGAAATAAATACTGATAAAGGTGATCCTTTGAGAGCAACAAACACAATTAAGAGAATAAAGCAGCAGACTCGGTTTTATTGAGTCTGTTCATGAGAAGTAATGAACGAAGCAACACTTCTCACGCCCCCTAGCACCGGCTTAAGCGGTATTCTACTACAAAGCAACCTATATTGAGCTCACTGGTCTCAAAGGACCAGTAAAAAATAACACTATTGATTCGTAGCACGGGGAGACGTTTTACAGCCGCCACACTGCACTAAACGAACGCTAGTGTGAATGTTAATAAATACTGATAAAGGTGATCCTTTGATGAAGAAACATGAAGCAATTATAAAAGTTATAGCCAACGTTAAGTTTTCCTGACGGACTGACTAACGGGCGGACGGATGACAAAATGATCCCTATGTATCGCCTTTTTCTTAGAAAAGTCTACACAAAAACTAAATCAAAGATATTGGGCTACAAGTTATAACAATGTATAATTGGCCCCCATAAATCTGAACATCATAATTTACTACCCTAGCTCTGTACCGGATGCCAGTGGGCTGTTTGTGCGACTATAAAATCCAATTCAGTTCGGAGGCCAAACTCATATCCGGGCCATAACTCAGCAAAAACTATGGATCAACACTCTATATATACATATGCCTTATGGTAGACAGGTTCATCACATCGAGATTGAATGTTGCGTACAGTTCCAGCCTACTGTGGGAGGAGAAAGACACACAATTAACGGAATAAAGGACAGTAACTAAGATTATACAGAGTAGATTTTGACGCCGATCCTTTTGGCATATCCTGACATAAAAGGTAAGGATCCTGTAAAGTTTCAGAAACAATCAATTGAAAACTGTGGAAGGAGATACACACATACTTTTCTGGACGGGCGGACAGACGCTTGGACTGACATGGCTAACGCTATAAGTTCCCTCACCATATGGTGATGGGGGCATAAACATGGTAAAAACACAACAGTTGTGTCACTTCAGTTCGATTTTAGTGTTTAGAATTGTTAAAACATATATATACAGTCAGCATACGTGATAAGATACAGAAAACATCAAAATTTTAGGAAAAAGAGACTTTTTACCTGCTTTTCAAAATTCGACATCCTTGTAGATCGGCCGTGAATTCTACTATGGCTGTGCTTGCATCTTTTATTGCAACATAAGTGCGTATGTCGGCATATGTACGATATCTTGTCCGGATAAAAATGAGTGACGCAATATTTTAGTGTCGGTTTTTATTAAGTCGTCATGGCTAGATATATTGTAGTATACAACATAGACCATGTCAACAAAGGATTATATATCGTGACATGTCGTTATATTTATGGTCATATGGAATAATAAAAAAGACGTATCGATATAGATTAAAGCGGCACGATAATATATACATGTAGTTGTTGACATGTACATGTCGACATATATCTTTGTTTTACGGAAGATGTAATAAATTGAATGACCATAACCGTTTTTGTCTCGCCCACAAAAGCGGGTAGCGAGACGTAGCAGTCACTCGATTTTTTATGGAACTTTGTCAAATGCTTTGTTGGGTACATCATCACGCCAAAATTACCAAGGTCTAGGTCATATTTTGTGTTATTTTCTCGAACCTTAGCCTTGGTTAGGTAACTTAACCTTGATTATGTAACTTAACCTCAGTTAACTCTATACATGTGATTACCTCATTTTCTTTATTTGATACTTGGTCATATGTATTGTTGTAATCGGTGGACATCACTGAACGACACAAATTACCAAGGCCATGGTCATATTTTGCTTATTGTCCCCAAACTTAACCTTGGTTAGGTAACTTAACCTTGGTTAGGTAACTTAACCTCAGTTAACTTTATGTTATTGCCTCACTTTACGTCTTTGATACTTGGTCATATGCATTGTTGGCATTGGTGGACATCGCTGAACGACAAGAAATGCCAAGGCCAAGGTCATGTTTTGCGTCATCAGTTTTTTTTAACTTTAATTTCTTTGTTTGATACTTGGTCATATGCATTGTTGGCATTGGTGGACATCACTGAACGACAAAAAAATACCAAGGTCAAGGTCATATTTTGCAATATTTTCCCCAAACTTAACCTTGGTTAGGTAACTTAAGCTTGGTTAGGTAACTTAACCTCAGTTAACATTATGTGATTGTCTCACTTCATGTCTTTGATACTTGGTCATATGTATTGTTGGCATAGGGAAAACCCTGAAACCTGTTCTTCTCTAAAAACTCACGGCACAGAGCTTTCATATATAACCTGTAGTATCAGATTATGGTTCACTACCAAGCTTGTTCAAATGATGACCCTGGGGTCAAATTCGGCCCAGGAGTCACGGTTTTACATATTTTTTTGTTTTGGAAATCTTAAACAAATCTTCTTCTTTGAAACTACATGAGCTAGAGGTTTAGTATTACGCATTTACCATTAGTCCTCTAACAAGTTTTAAATGGCGACCCTGACGTTAAATTTGACCACGCCCCAGCGATCACTTGTGTTATATAGACTTATATAGATACAAAATGAAAACATCTTCTCCTATGAGACACAAGATATAGAGCTCTCATATATTGCATGTAGTATAAGAGGTACAGCTAGAGGTCTAATATTGTGCATGTACCATAAGCTTATGATTCTCTATCAAGTTTATTCAAATCGTGACCATGAGGTCAACTTTTGTACCAATGCAGGCGTCACATGTTTTACACAAACTTGTATAGGGAAAAACTTTAAAATAGTTAACATTCTTCTCTGAAACCGCAGCTATACACTTACTGAGCATAAACAGATGAATACATCCATCCAACCAGTATCGGCCCAGAGTCCGTCCCCACTAGGGACATGTAGCACACTGGTCTTAACTTGGAAACCATTGAGCTCCCCTACATATAAACATATATTTATATTATACGCAATGTGAGAATATGGACGATTCCGGAACTGCTCTGCGCAAAGTAAGAATTTTTAAAATGGCTAGACGATTCCGGAATTGCGCAAGGGGTTAATAGATAAAATATGCACCAAGTGTCGGCGCAATTTGAGAATGTTTTGCGCAAAGTATGAATTTGTGTTGGGATTTGAAGAGGAATATAGTATTTTGAAACCTATTTATTTCTATTTACATATGCTTAATTGTTTCATCGTCTGTTATAAAAGATGAAATGCATCAAAAAATCATAGTTTGGTTTGGTAAATAATTAACATGAACTTAATTATTGAGAAAACAAACTGAAGCCCGAAAACAATAAGGAGCGGATTTATATTACTGAAATAAGGAGATACATTATGGTTAAGAACATATAAACAAGTGAAGCACAGTGGTGCAAACGCCGGATTGCGAATTCACAAATTTAATTGAACGTGTGTGCCAAGTTTCAAAGCTTTCTGGCAATTAGTTTTTGAGAAATGAGGAAAAATAAAAACTTTAACCGAAAGCGTTTACCAAAACGTCAAAACGCGTAGGCGGACACACGGACGAACGGAAGATAGACGGAAATCGCCAAATCATAAGCCTTGATTTGCTACGCAATCCGGCTAAAAATATAAAAAACAAAACGCGACACAGACAATAATATTTCTAATAACGGGTCAAACTGGGCATTCCATATATATTTTGGAGATTTTCCTATGATTTCTTTATATAAACATGGGACCCTTGTTTGTTGCCACTGGCATACTGGCATATACAAAAGAAGTCAAATATTGAACATCTGTCAAATAACAAACACGCCAATTGCTCAATAAATGCGTCAGGTTATAAAGCTACAACTACTACTACTTATTGCATTTGCATGTTTTAAGCATATGTATTAAAGCGTTATACTGATAAGGCATACAAATATGTTAAATGTCAAATTGTCTTATTGTCCAGAACATTTGTCATCTGCCAAATGTACTTAAAACAATCACTTACACAGACCGTTTGAGAACAAATTACCAGTTTATGGTATTGCTATTAATGACATTTGAATATTTGAATGATACTTAATAAATAGTAGATATTAATATACATTTTATAGACAATGAAGAGATAAACACATGTTGCATCATGCGTATACTTGCAATTTAAACAAACGTTATTGCTTTTATTTTACATACAAGCAAAATGTTTGAGCCACAAGTTCTTCCACTTTTATTAACGAAGGCCTTTGCCGTCAGTATTACAATTAACCACTAGAACCAAAATATCCCTAATGTGTGCTAATTATTTATGTTTTACTGACTCGATCCGGTGTCGGTCGGATACAAACCTTTTTGTATTCGGTTTTGTTATGTCGGTTTTGTTATAAACATAAGATTAATGTTCAGTTAGGAGGCGGTTTTGGGCCGACGGAGACAGTATTTATGCTTTAAATACCGTTTATTTGGTATAAAGTGTCAGTTATTATAGTTTCAATATAAGAAAGGTTCTTGTGTCGTAATAGCGAGAACACATAAAAGCACGTGTCCATGCAAATCCTTAGAAACGTAGAAATATAGTACAACAATTTACCGCAAGGTTGTTAGTATTCCTATGGGTAATAACATCATGCGACTTATTGCAGATTTATGTTTATGTTGTTATGAAAATGATTTGATGTTTAGTTAGTTCTCTGCTAGACAGGGAGAAATTATTGACGCGTTTGATAATACATTTCGGTATTTAAATGATGTCGTGCTCAATATTAATAAACCGTTCTTTGCTCATATGGGTACTTATATGTATCCACTAGAGCTCACGTTGAATAAAGGCAACATATCGGATACCATTGCATCATTCTTTTATGTTCATCTCTCAATTTCAAATCAGTAAGTACACGATAACATCTATGATAAGAAGGGTGACTTTAATTTGACATAGTTTACTAGTACTTTCCACATCTGAAACACTAAGAAGGGAAGGTAGGTGTATAAAATTTCGTCCCTCATATTTTTCGGTCGTAGACTAGATTAAATTTGTCTATGGCTGCGACTGCTCAGTGCAATTCTGTATACATCCGGAGGTGTTCTAAATATATAACATTTAAAAGTATTGTTTGCTATTTTCTCCGGATGTTAACTTTATTTTTTAGAGATTTCCTTTTAATGGGAAATACTTTTTATTTACAATGTATTGTCAAGTTGGGAGCTGAAGACAAGATACTAGCGTTAATAGTCTACACATAACATCTTTTTAAGCTTATTAGTTTGCCGTATTGTAAATATTTACCTTGTCCGGCCAGATAACAAGTAACGATACTATTCCAAGAAAGCGTGTTATTGACACCTTTGTCTCGTCGCATGTGGTGAAACATAGACACAGTGGCATCTTTGGGATTCCAAACAACAAGAACAATCTTCCCATGATTGTCCACGTGCTCGCGTGGCAGACGATCAAATTTGAGATGAGTCGCTATAGTTCGGGGACTGGCAAGAGAGTCTAATTTCTCTGGTTCGAATTCGAGGATAACGATACCTGGCCCAGGTATTGATTCTATTGTCTCAGAACGTTGAATGTAATGTAGCAAATTAGTCATCCAATGTGTGCCTGTAAGGTAATTTAACAAACGAATACAGTTTATAACAAGCTACGTTAGAAAATTTGAATTAAGAGAGAAAGGGAGAGAGAGAGAGAGGTTTTTAAAATAAAATATATGGTGTATATTGTAATTTTCTCCCTTCCTAGCGCGTTAATATCCATAGCAGGATTTTTTTCCATAGGAAGAGTAGGGAAAAATTCCCGGATTCCTTTGTAACCTTCCACTCCCTCTGGGATGGCTCGAAATAACATAATTAGTGTGATAATTAAACAACATTCATTTCATTGAGTTATTGATCAGTATTTATGTTATTTACCTGTCATTACATATACATGCGCATTTACCACGAATGTTTTACAATGATGAATTGAACTATTGTAAATCGATATCATTTTGTCATTGCGATATTAACTGGCCTGATATGTCACGGTGGATATGTTGTTTATCTGTTCAATAAATTTAAATTAGTTAATTATTAACACGAGTATACGATATCTACCGGTGACATATGTACACGTTTGTAATAGTTATATATGCCAGTCTATGAGATATGTACCTGTCTTCGGATAAGTGCAAAGCATGACATCATCCGTTTTCATTTTGAGTGCTTTCATGGACTGAAGATTTTTTACAAAGTTCATTGTCATAACCCCTTCAGGTACAAGTATATCCTCCAACTGCACGAGATTCATCCTCTCGTTCTGATCGTTACGAATCTGAATGTATGCAGCCGACATCTGGTGTGCGCAAAAAATAATGGTAGGAACTGTAATACTTTGTCTTACTAATACACACTTAAGGTCTATCAGAACTAGAAGATATTGAATTCTTCCAATAATGGGTTTCCTACTACAATCCATGCAGTGTTTGTCTGAAAATGAAACAAACTCCTTCTTGTTAAACGGATTAATTTGATGAATGAAGTTATTCTCTCGCTCATTAAAATCCCGCCACTAGTTCAAATGTATGAACCGGACACGGTTATAACCACTTTTGAAATTTGACTCTTCAGTGTTACCTTGACCCTGTTAATAGGGACATATTAGCCGTTGCTCGCGACATATCATAATGACCAGGCTCGAAAATAAGACCAACAGTTGAACTTTGACCATGAGTGCCATTTGTGATAGAGTGTTTTCGCGACACATCATCATGATGGCATTAATCTTTCCATGATTTATATCTTATAGTTTACAGCCTATGTTAGCCGTGGTGAAGGTGGGAGAGCGTCATCATTACATCAAGATGGCAATGACGAGAAATTGTTATTTATATAACTATTTTCCTTTAGATCTGAAAGAGCTCTACAACAGTGTCAATTCAAAGGAAACGTCGAACGTCATACAGTGAAAAGACACCACAATATAATAAAAAGAAGCTCCGGTGGTCGAGAGTTAAGCATACTTGCCTCTCGACCTAGACGTCCTGCGTTCGATTCTATGTAAAGTGGAGGATGTTTTAAAGGCTCCCATTAAGGTATAAAATGTGAGAAACAACATATTTATTTTGATGAAAGGGAGGTTAAATCATCGGTTTCCTATACAGTGATATAGCCCATACCATATCTCCGTGCAAAGTACGAAACACAGTAGGCAAGCCATTGTCGTTAAACTAAAGATTCACGCCCGTATCACGATGATCTGATTAGATTGATAAACATATTTATAAAAGAGCTTAACGTTCATAAAGTGTAATACAGCAACAACATAAAGAAAACTTATGTATAACCAGTCCTGACCCTGTATAAGTTACCCGTTAGTTTATGTCAATTGACTTTATGAATAGTATTATATTATCATGAAAACACCATGTTCACGTTTCAATGTCAGCTTGAATTCAACTGTTCATTTCTGGAAAATACACACTACTAAATATGTCTGCTTAAAATGTGTGATATAGAAAAAAGAGGTACCTACTGTGTAAAACTGAAATGCTTGCGGTCCGTCTTAACACTGGATCCATATATCAAATGAAATCTAGTACGTACAAGTTTATAAAATAGAACATGTCCTATTTATTTACTAACTGGTCAACTTCAGTGACGTTTGATGTTTGTCTGCAGTCTTGTCTTATCGTGCCTTCAATGGTTTATTCTCGTGTTGCTCTGGCATCTGCCAAGTCACTGAGTACCTTCTTTGTGGCTTTTTAGGCTGTTGTTGTTTTTTATTATTTTATATATACACGCGCATCTTTGTGTTTTACTTATATTGCCTATTAATGCTGCAATGTTGGTTAAAGAATAGTTCAAGACGGGGATTTTTTTATTTACACTGTCCCGTTTTATTGGGTTGACGGTGGGGCAAGTGTGAGGTTTGGTGCACCCTAGAACCTGGTTTAAACCCCCAGCGGCCTTTTTTTGTCACTGACCGTTCCAAGGCGGTAGCCCTATTGTCAACCCTTTTGTGTTTGTGATGTCTTATTTGGGCCTTTTATTCATCTTTAAATTTGTTTTTGTTTCTGTGTGTGTTTGTGGTTAAGGACTATTGGTCAGCCAATTTGAAAAGAAAATCCAAAATGGATAGGGTATGGTTAATTGAAATTTTCATCCATCCAAATGCATATTATAGGCATGAACAATGTCAATGATATAATAGATGACAGTAATTCAATAATATTGATGTGAACATAATATCAGGAACAATATTTATTTGGCAGAAATAGTGCCCTTTATATTCGAAAAGTTTAGTACAATTTTACTCGAACATGTTTTGTTTTTTATGTTAAATAAATTTGTACATAGAATTGTCCATTTATCTAAAAATGGCACACGAGACATCATTTTTAAATTGAATACGACATGTAATCACATCATCCAAATTGTAAAGTCAATCATTGTAAAAAAAACAAGCTATTCATTCATTGGCATGTACTTTCAAAATAATCTCAATGCTATAATATGGTGGCACTGACGGGTTTTAATTGTCAAACTATTATAAATGGCAACTATATTTTTGGATGTATTAAACACAACTGAGTGACTGTTGTGAATAGAAACATGGCTAAACAAGAGTAATTTATTATTATATTCGAACAAAAACAGCACAAACTAAATACTAACATATGAATACGATCAAATGACCTGTTTATCCGAATGTTTCACCATACCGCATGTTTCAATTTACAATTCACTTGCCTGCTTTTCATGTGTATCATGTGTGTGTGTTAAAGGCACATGACGTGTAAAGAAAATCTTCATTTTTAACAATGGTATACTTCGAATTTTGGATGATGTGATAACATGGCTTACTTTATTTAGAAATGATGCCTCGTGTGCAATTTTTAAATAAATGGACAATTCTATGGGCAAATTTATTTAACATAAAAAACAAAACATCTTCGAGTAAAATTGTACTAAACTTTTCGAATATAAATAGCACTATTTTTGTAAAAATAAATATTGTTTCTAATATTATGTTTACATCAATAGTGTTGAATTACTGTCATCTATTATATCATTGACATTGTTCATGCCTGTAATATGCATTTGGATGAAAATTTCAATTAACCATACCCCATCCATTTTGGATCTTCTTTTCAAAGATGGATGACCAATAGCCCTAACTGTGGTCCTTGAATGCTGCTTTTCCTGTTCGATTTTTATATCTATATTCACTGACCGTCCCATGGCGGTAGCCAGACTGTCAACCATTTTTGTGTTTGTGACGTCATGTGCCTTTATTATTACTATTGTCAGTCTTTTTGCGTGTTTTTTGGTTTACTGTGTTCTGTGAAAGCTGCAATTCCTGTTTGACTTTTATACTTACTTCTATTAAAACGAACTAACCTAATGATTTCATCTATATATGACTAAATGAACAAGGTCTGGAAAATCTATAGTGCTGTCCTCAGAGAGCTCTTGTCTTGTTATTAGCTCTACTATGTATTGTCGACTGTCCTTGTCATCTTTATCGATTTGCCTTCGACAGCAAACCCGACGTGTATGGTAGCGGAATTATTGCCCTGGATCATTGAAAACAAACCAAATACTATCTTTTATCTAAGGAAACATAATCTGATGTTCACCATGTGTTAAGGGTTGATTTAATAAGATCAAGGTTGAGTTTGACAAGAAGAAACATTGATCATGCGTTGCGGAGTTATTTCCATTGATTATAATTCCAAATACTGACGCGATAAACATAATCTAATTGTCACCAAAGATCACGGATAAGTTCAACCATGACACAAATGTCCTTGGTTGTGTCAAAAACAGGGATTTCAAATTTGTTTGCATGATAATTTGAGTAAACGGCTTTTCGTCATTTATTCTATAAACATCGAGTTGTGCATATTGTACCTGTACACAGGTGGAATAATTATTTACAGACAAAAGCAGTTTGTCACCTTCAGGCAGGCGATCTACAAACCACTGAATTATGGCGACTTCTTGAAAAAAATTGCATATTTATTACCATTTATTATGATGCAAAATATGTGTACCCATCGCACTGAATGTATGTAATCCACCATGTCGCACATGTAAATTAACCTTGCGTTGTGTACTATATTACGCATCGATTCCTTATATACCGACTTTGTGGACGTATGCCGAATAGAAGCTACTTCACCCGTGACCCATTCATAAGCATCAGTTAGTACCAGTTTAAGTATAGCGTCTGAAGCTTTAAGACAACGGCTTCTGATTTAAACCAAACTCGGTTTGAATGTTTATTTTTGCGGGATCTCAAAACAGTTTGTTTCATGGATTATTGAAAATTAAGAGAATTTCAGACTGTGTGCACATTTAATTTAGTAAAATGTTTCCGATTTCTAAATTTCAGTTGAAAGTTTCACTAAGTTTGAATTTTCACTAACCTTAATATGAAGATTTGTTTCAGTAATAATGCGTCGTAACATATTTGCTTCAATTTCAAGGTCACGGTCACTTCTTGGTTTTTGTTCATTAATCATGAAATATTTGAGATATTGAGACGAAAGTTAGTTGCCAATTCGATATTTGTATCATCGATATACAGTGTGTTACACACAAACTTACAAATCATGAAATGCGTATCATGAAATGCGTTGTCAAGACCAGAAATATTTGGCGTGCAACATTTTTACAAATAGAGACATACGTGTTGAACATCAATAAATAATAGATAAACAAAACACTATTTTTGAAATACAAAATACTTTTACATCGAAACATTGATATTATGTGGTCGTAAATATTGACGTTTGATAAATTTTGTCGACATTATTCTTTAATAATTGCAGTCACGCGAAATGTAATGAAAAACAAGCACTTTGTTTGGCTAATAACTGTAATTGCTACATTATTCAGCAAGTGCAGTTATTTACATGAACAAATAATAAATAACCTGTTTTTCAGTTGTAAGAGCGCTCAATTGGCTATAAATGTGGAACATATCCTTTATAAAATAACGACAAATTTGACCTAGGACAATGTGTATTAGTTAACCAGAAACCACACATGTTAATGCACGCGTTTATCTAAAATACGGTTACCAATAGTAATATCAGTGGGAAATAACGTTCCACTTTGTTTATTCGCTCTTCGGGGCATAGACTTTTATTAGATACTGGGTCCATACGCCGCTGGACATGTAATAATAGCAGTAAATACGGCATGTCCACCCCTATATGCATGCCATCTTCGGGATGGTTAACATGCTCTACTATTGTTTTTATGAATATTGAGTTCTGCTCAACCCGGGGCTAGGGGACGTGAACGATAGCAAGCACATTTCACTACCGTTCATGAACAGTCTCGATCAAACCGAGACTGCAATATTTCGTATTTATCGAGTTCGGCCGTTTCCAAAGGTCCACTATCATACTCTTTTTTTAAACAGCGATAATTGTACCAAAATAAATTATTTGCGGGTTTTCTAAACGTGCTAACATTATCGCTTTAAGGTCACACATTTACTTGAAAAGGGTACCAAAGACTTTAAAAATGGAGTAGTTACTTGTAACCCATGCCTGACAAGCAACTAATGGGTAGTACAACGTCTGATTAACCCGGTGTCAGAATAATGTGTCTGGGTGGGGTATCATGTACTACGACGTGGTATTCCAGTGTGGCAGCACTATATCTGCTTCAAGTAGATTTAGATAGATACATAGCACAACACACAATCACTCACACAATAGTCCAGACATAATGCCGAGTCAACGGGGGATTATTTCCGGGGGCTCATATGGTAGAGGGACTTTAAACCTTCGAAATCATCATCATCATACACTATGTATATGTGAAAACTCACTAAAAATTGCTTGGCTTCCATAACTCAAAAACAGCTGGTATTCAAAACTTGTCAGTAATGTTTTGTGTCATGGTTGTTGAAGCGGGGCATGCATGTTTTACAAACATCTCTTGTTTATTAATGATCGGATATCCATTTTACGTTCAGAATGAATGAGGACAAGGTGTATTTGTTTCAGATGAAATTGAAGATATTTTAGCGCTAATGTATGCTGATGACGTGTCAAGTTTTGCTGACACAGTCATCAAACGTCCACGTCAAATTAATGTTATTGGGAATTTTTGCAAATCTGCTAGCATAAAAATTAACTTAAAGAAAACCAAAGTAATTGTTTTTCGAAGGGGTGGTATTATTAAACCAAATGAGCGTTGGTTTTACTGAGGTAAACAACTTGAATGTGTTTCATTTTATATATTTATCTTGGTATGTATATTACTCCAAAACCTTCATGGTCAAAAACACACGAAAAATAAACAACTAAAGCAATGGCATGTATTTTTCAATATCAACGTAAATTTGGAAGATTTCAATCCAATGATTTAAATTATTTGATAGTATAGTCGAACCAATTATTAGTCCCCTACCGATCCGGATCGGAGGGGACTTTAGGTTTGCCCCCCCCCCCCTCCCCCCCCCCCCCCCCCCCCATACGCGTCCTTCCGTCCGCCAATCTGTCTGTTGTCTGTCTGTTTAATTGTCCGGACTGTAACTTTGTCATGCACTGTGGGATTTTTAAATAACTTGAAACAAATGTTCACCATAATGAGACGGCGTGTCGTGAGCAAGACCCAGGTCCGTAGCTCAAAGGTCAAGGTCACATTTGGAGGTTCAATGTCAGAAATAGGCTTTCCTGTCTGTTTTATTGTCCGGACTGTAACATTGTTATGCATTGTGGGAATTTTAAATAACTCAGCACAAATTTCACCATAATGAGACGGCGTGCCGCGCGCAAGACACAGGTCCGTAGCTCAAAGGTCAAGGTCACATTTGGAGGTTAAATTTCAGAAATCGGCTTGTCCGGGCTGTAACTTTGCCATGCATCGTGGGATTTTGAAATAACTTGACACAAATGTTACATTTTGAAAAGTAAGGTATTTTATTTAAACCTAAAATATCTGTTTCACTGATATACTGATATCGTATTTAGGGATTAGTTGAAATTTATCTTAAAGGTCAATAAAACCATTTGTTTTACAATCGGACTAAGAAGCATTGTTCAACTGTGTATAGTTCATTGCTTAAGATAACATATACAGATGCGAAATGTTTTACTGAACTAAAACAGTTATAAACATAAAAGATAACAACAAAAATCAAATATAATACACATTGGACCGAAACATAGTCTTGCTATTATCGTCGTATATGTCTTCCATTTAGCTTTTATCTTTTTTGTATACGGACTATACGAATATCGCCTAGGTCTCGGTGGAGATGCATTCCAGCCGGGTCTGGATTTTGTGTCCAGGGGTTTTCGGATCGTAAGACTACCCTTTCTCTGTTGGTCCTCCACAGCTGGCTGAACCAGTATAGCTGAAGGACTTGTGATCACGGGTATATCTGGTATGGTCGATTTGAGACTCGAACTAGAGCTTGTATAAACCGCTAGTTTTGGTATTTTTAGGTCGCGCTCCTCGTCTGCAGATGTTGCCACTTGTGTTAATCCTTTTTTGCGTCTATGGTGGATTATAACTACAAACCCGGCAGCAAAGCCTATATATACAAGTGCACTTAAGACCTGCAATGATGATCTGACAGCAGGGTTCACTGCGTTTTGTGGTGCATCAGTCAGGCTGTCTGGTGGAGCAAATACTTCTATAGACAGAACTGCAACTCTCTTCTTTTGCTGAGGGGAATCTTCTTTTGCCTAAAACGAAACCCTTAAGTGTTTGTATTTTATGATAATCAAATATAACTCATATTAAACAAAAAGCAGATCTCACTCAGTGAGTTGGTTTGGTGAATTGGTTTCAATCTGAATAATACAAAATAACGTTTTTCATTAGCAACGTCAACTGATAAACATGTACCGTTTGCATTACAAACGCAAACGCAAACAATAATGCCGTATTTTGTGTACAAGTAAACAGATGAACATATTTCACATGTTTTATTTGAATAAACAGTTGAAACTATGCCGTGTTGAGTATATGCCACATTATGTGTAAGAGTAAACAGTCGAACACATGTCATATAAGTGCAAGAGTAAACTGTTGAACAGATGTCGTTTTTTGTGCAAGGTAAACAGTTGAACACAGTTGAACATATGCCATATTTTGTGTAAGAGTAAACATTTGAACATATGCCCAATTCAGTGTGTAAGATTAAACATGTGAGCATATGCCATATTCTGTGTAATAGAAAACTGATGAAGACAGTTGAACATATGCCGTATTTGTCATTGTAAGAGTAAAACGTTAAACATAATTATGCGTTATCCAGTGTGTAAGATTAAACAGTTTAACATATGCCGTATTTTGTGTAAAACTAAACAGTTCTGCATATGCCGTATTTTGTGTAAGAGTAAACAGTTTTGCATATGCCATATTCCGTGTGTTCATATTATAACTAGTGTGTTTTCGGCAGCTTAAACGAAACCATGAAAATGACCTAGAGTTTTACAAAAGTCCACCAATTCCAGCTACATAAGAATTGAAGAAGAATAGCTTGAATGTTTCAAGTTTGTGAGCATAATTTCTTTGTCACAGTTAAGTTTGCATGTAATGGCATTATCGATTTAACGTGCACATATTGTCATAAGATATGAAAAAAAGAATTTTGAAAGTTTTCATTCGTGTTTGGAATGAAACAAATTACTCTGCTAGATCGCTTCCAATTCGTTTAATACTCACTTCGATGAAGAGAACATATTTGTTTGGATCACTGCCATTCATTAGTCTGGTCTTGTTCACGGTGCCCCCCATGACATCCAGGTAGAAATATTCATCATAGTCCTCAGGTTCCGCTGAAAGATAGTTCAGTGTAGGTAATTGAATGTTCGTGGAGAAATATTACTAGGAACGATTTTTCTTGGCAAAGGACGGCGTGCTTGCGCCAAGAACAACGAGCTCCATTGCAATATATTTATATTTATGCAACTATTCCATTACCGAACTTTCCTCGGTATGTCGCGTTTTGCTGTAACTGTTCAGCTATGTTGGTCCATTATCAAACTTACCCCGTTATGCCACGTTGCATTGTAACATGTTATGTTAATGGTGATTTTCCATATACGTGCATCAGTATGTATTATTTATCTTGTTGTGTGCCATTATATAATATAAGTATAGTGATGTAAATTAATACTCAATAATCGAGCGTGATTCTATATATAATAGTATGTTGTGACGTTGTTGCAAATATTCATTTACCGTGCATTACTTTGTTGTGGCGTTATTTGATGACCGTGCCCTACCATGTATAAAATGGTGTGTTGTGATATTATCGGATGTAAAATAGTCATCTACAGTGCAATATTTACACTGGGTATGATATTGTGATGGGACGTTATTTGACGTAAATAGCCATTTACCGTGCATTCTTCTGTTTGTTTATGATGTTGTGTTGTGACACTATTTGATGTAAATAGCCATCTACCGTGCATTACTCTTTACATGACATTATGTTGTGACGTTATTTGATGTTAATATACAATTACCGTGCAGTACTCTTTATATGACATTCTGTTGTTACGTTATTTGATATAAATAGCAATTTACCGTGCATTACTTTGTATATGATATGGTGTTGTGACGTTGTTTGATGTAAATAGCCATAATGATATACCGTGCATTACTCTGTATACGATATTGTGTGTTGTGGCATTATTTGATGTAAATAGCCATTAAACGTGCATTATTCTGTTTGTTTATGATAGTGTGTTGTGACTTTATTTGATGGCCATTTACCGTGCATTATTCTGTTTGTTTATGATATTGTGTTGTGACATTATTTGATGTAAATATCCATCTACCGTGCATTACTCTTTATATGACAATGTGTTGTGAAGTTGTTTGAAGTTAATAACCATTTACCGTGCATTATTCTGTTTGTTTATTATATTGTGTTGTGATGTTATTATATCTGATGTAAATAACCATTTACCGTGCATTACTCTGTATGTGATATTGTGTTGTGCCGTAACATCCCCGTCTACGGCTTGTATCCTTCCCGGCGATATAGCCAACTCACCCTGTAAAATAAAACAATGTATGCATAAATGATGCATAGCTAAATGCTACTGTACATACAGCAATATGAAATCAGAAAAATATTGATGCAAAGCATCAATTCGTCGGTAGTATTTATAACAAAAACTCTCGGAAATAGGAGGTGCTCGGGTCGGAGATTATCGAAGCTTATAGCGTATACCAATAATTTACGATGTAAAATTAAAGTAAAACACATGCCATATATTACATATGCAATAATGTTAATAAAATAAAATAGTATATGTAATATAAGCAATATTTTGGTGATAAATGCCTCCCATTATCAGACCGTACCGTACATTCCGTTATCATTTAGTATAACTTTACAAATAGATGGATGTACGGCGCGGATTCAGTTTCTTACTTATTTTCTAGTATGTAAGTTTAAATATACCTTTGATGCATTGTTAATTAAAAAGTATGCAAATCTATGGAAAGCCTCGGCTGCCTTCTGTTGAACTTTTGCATTTTGTGCAGTACGCTTTGTAAGTCGTCTTGTGCAATTTCTAAGTAGTCGGATTACTGGTACGAGAACCCCCAAAAATAGTCCGCACAACTATTTTTTCAGATTATGTATGTTTAGGATGTCCTTAATCCAAATCTAAATGATGCCACATTGGCAGCCTTGGGGAACTTGACATATTTAAGATGGCGGTCAATATGGCCGCCGAAACATAAATATTCCAATTGCACTGCTTCTGGTGAAGATACAGTCATGATCAAGGTTTTCTTTTATAGGTTTTAGGGGTCAAGGAAGTGATATTTAGCATTAGTTTATGTGTACAGGTGCAATTTAGTGACATAATATAGCATTAGATAACATATCATCGGGGAAACTATGATGATTTGATGTTAGGGAAAAAAGCCGCTCAAAGTAGGACAACCAAACTTTGGCTTGATTGTCTTATCAAATCAGTCTTGATTATGATGTTGTTTGTCTGAGTAGAACGGGAAGCTCAATGGGCCTTACATTTGTATACTGTCGCCTCAATGATGCCTTACTTATTTGCTGCAGGACATGTAATCTATGCAAGATATAGAATGTATTATCTGAGGTCCATGGAAAACTTTCCACAGGAGGTTCAAGCAAAAGGTGAACATGTGATGCGGCACAATGCTGGTCTTTGGAACGCCATTTGGCCAAACATGTTCATAGAAACCACATTCATGCGGTATGGTCATGGTACAGGGGCACTGATAGGAATAACACTCAGTCCATCTGCTCTATAGCGTTGGGCTCTCAGTCTGCATACATGCAGTCGCCTCCTGAAAGATTTGGATGGTATGACAGATATCATTGAGTCACTTTACGTCACTAAACACAAGGAGGAGGCAGATGCAAGAATTAAATCAGATGCAGCTAACAGAAAGAATATCCGCTAGAAGCTTGACACCTGTATTGACCCTCTGATCCCAGAAGAGCACTCTGACGGTATCCTTCATATTGTCTCCGGTAGAATAAGCACAGATTCAGTTAATGTCGATGATGCTGTCAACCTTGGAAGAACACAAATGTCTGCATATGAAAGATCCTGGCCTGATGGTTTCAACGGACCTTTGTCCAACACTGTGATGACTATAGCAGTCAGTAGAAAAGGTGTAAAGTGGGGATCTGTCACTGTCTATGACATACAGTTGATCTACTCACGGGTAATGGGATTGGTGACAGCTCGATACATTGACTTGAAAGACGTGTTTAGCCATGAGCTTGCTCCTCACCCAACCTCAATGTTTGATGATAATGGCAACATGAGGATAGCAACTTCAAAATCCATGCAGAAGAAGAATCTTCAATTTTTTCAATCAGCACGGGCTTCATTGAAGCCAGATGTGATCATTATTGATGGTTGCGCAATCTCTGGTGCATCCATTGGCCTTCCAATGCGACTGTGCAGGATTTTTCTGACAGTTACTGGCGTTATGTGTCACAACGACTCAATACGTGTGATGTGCATCTGCTATTTGACCGATACTATGAGTACAGCATCAATAGTGGCACAAGAAAGAGCCCTTAATTAGTCAGAAGTCTGGTATGGGCATAAACACTAAAGCTAAGTACACCGTTACCAGCGCAGCAGACGGTCATGACCAATACAGAAATCAAGGTTCAGCTGATTGACATGATTTGTGAGCAGCTCAAAGACAAAGTCATGAACATCCCTGCAAGTGAGAAAGGCTTCAATCACAAGTTGATGATCACAGATTCCTCAGCGGTTCCCCGAGATATTTATTTGGGAGTTACCATTAATAGAATGGACTTGAGGAGAAGTCACGAGGAAGCTGATGTTATCATTCCTCAGCAAATGGTATATGCTGATTCACAGGAAGCTGAACGGTGACAGTAATTTGTGATGACATTGATGTGTTCGTCCTACTGCTTCACTACTATGTGCTCAACGACTTGACCTGCTCTCTTCTGATGGAAGGAACTAGTACCAAACGAAGGGTTATAGACATAGCAGCGACAGGTAAGAAACAATCAGCGATTGTACCTCAGCTATTAGCCGCACATGCTCTGTCTGGCTGTGATATTGTAGCTAAACTAAGCGGCCTACACAAGGCAACAGTTGTCAAGAAACTGCAGAAGGGTCACAAACTGGAGAAACTTGGTGACATAAGTGCTGATACACAGGACGATATTGCAGAAGCTACCTGTTTTGTTGCCGCATGCTATGGGAGGAAATGAAATGGCAGCATGTCTGATATCAGAAACGATGTTTGGTTGGCTAAGACAAGAAGCAAGAAAGTCAGGAAGACTGCAAAGCTACAATCCGTGCCACCAACATCAGAGTCCTTCTCCGAAAATGTCAAAAGGGCACACCTTCAGACATGTATCTGGAAAAGTGCAATAAACGCAGATCCACCTGACGAAATTTGAATGCAGCAGAGATAAAAATTATAAGTTCTTACACCTGTGACAATCCCTGCAGATAAACAGCCAGCACCTGTAGGTGTGCTTCAGATGATTTGCTGCGGATGTTCGTCTGACCAGCCCTGTGCAACATCAAGGTGTGGATGTTATGCAGCTCAGCTAGCACGGACAGTATTTTGCAACTGCTTCCTGACAAATAACTGAAAAAATTGATGGACAAAAGAGGCTGCAGAATTTAGCAATGAAGAGGCAAATAGTGATACCGATAATGAAAATAATGAATAAACAGCTATGTTATTTTTGGAGAATCATTCGTGAGACTGTTTTGGCGTACATCTGCACAGACAAGTGACTGAACACTGAAGAAATATAAAAAGATCGGACAGGGAAAGTAGCATTCAAGGAGGACAGTCAACCACAAAACACAGAAACAAACACGCAAACAGACAAAAAGGAAGGCAAAAGTAACAATAAATGCAAACGAAGCCAGAGCAACAATAGAATAAACCATTAAGGGCACGACCAGAAAGATCATAGACCAACATCAAAAGCCACCTACCCAATGGGCTTTAGGTAGGCGTCATTATAGGGTCCACAGCCTGTCCGGTCATCTTACAATTAAAGCGTAAAGCATAGTGGCGAACTGTATGAAGCTCATGCTGGGTTTTACGTACATAAGGACCTTCCATGACCAGTAAACAAATTTTGTTTGTATTATGAATAAAAGTCATTCCATTGTTTTGGTGTTAAAGTTGTTATCAATAAAAAAAAATCATTTTGAGAATAATTTCGCTCTTTTATGTGGGATTTTTATCGGGTAATAATTGCAATGGTAAACTATAAGACCGCTAGACATTTATTAATACCAAGTACGGTTTCCTTGATTGCAAAAACCTATATGTCGACACAAAAGTCATGTTTCTTGCTCATATAATACAGAAGATATGGACATTTTATGTTTCGGCAGCCATCTTGTCCGCCATCTTGAATTTTTCAAATTGCCCAAAATTCCACTTAAACATTAAATATGGTTTCCTTGACCACAAAAACCTATATGTCGACACAAAAAGCATGTTTCTTGCTCATATAATACAGAAGATATGGAGATTTTATGTTTGGCAGCCATCTTGTCCGCCATCTTGAATTTTTCAAATTTCCCAAAGGTGCCATGGTGGCATCATTAATTTTTTGAGTTAGGACATATTGTAGATCATTGTTATGCAAACACATTTTGTGCGGACTGTTTTTTGGGGTTAGGCCAAACATCTGCATTTGGCAACCGGACTAAAGTTGTTATGTGCAATTTCTAAGTTGTTATGTACATTTTCTAAGTTGTCATGTGCATTTCGTAAGTTGTTATGTGCATTTGTTAAGTTGTCTTGTGCATTTCGTAAGTTGTTATGTGCATTTTTAAAGTTGTCTTGTGAATTTTCTAAGTTGTTATGTGCAGTTCGTAAGTTGTTATGTGCGTTTTCTAAGTTGTTATGTGCATCTGTTAAGTTGTCTTGTGCATTTTTGAAGTTGTCTTGTGAATTTTCTAAGTTGTTATGTGCAGTTCGTAAGTTGTTATGAGCATTGTCTAAGTTGTTTTGTGCATTTCTTAAGTTGTCTTGTGCATTTCCTAAGTTGTTAAGTGCATTTTCTAAGTTGCCATGTGCATTTTCCAAAATATTCGTCGGCTTCGACAGTGTGCCATATATATCATAATCAAATAATTTGAATTACGAAATACTTGGTTAAACACAAATCATTTATTTTAAAATGTTGTAAAGCTCCCAGAGATATCATCAGTATCAAATGTTTAATACATATACTGTATTGTAACATGTCTGCAATAAAATATTAATAAACAAAAGATATCATCCTGTGTATGTCTAAGTACAGCCCTACATCCTAAACACTTTCCAACTTACTTTCTTACTTACGTCCTACTTTTGAACAATAGGCTGGATTCGACGATGTACAAAAAATACCATACCTCGTGAGTCATTACCATATAGATGATAGGTCGGTACTTACCATATAAGCTTCGCTAGTGTCTGCGATATACATGGGGATGACACAGCCTGCGTCTGCCTTTGTATTTTGAAATACTGGCATACAATCGTCAATGTCCTCCACACTCACGTTCACGAGTCTAGGCGGCACCTGATATGCAAGTATGTGAAATAGTAATAACTTAATTTTTTTATTCATAAATGTTCTTTTTTCGAAAAGAAATGAAGGCTCAGGAAAAATGCTTAAGTTCCATGCCATGCACATTCTAAACCAGTAAATATCTAATAACTACTTAAAGATGAATTTCGTAGTAGTATTTTTTGTAGTATTATCAATTAATAAATTTATCTCTTAAACATCAAATGAACATTTCTTGATAGTCTCGGAGAGAAACATATATGTAAAAATAACTATTATTTGCATGACGTATATATTACTTTTACCACTGCGTGACTGCACGGGGAAATGAGGCAAATTTGAATTGTATAGCTGCACAACTATTGCCAGATAATTGACGAATACATTTACCTGTGGATTAATTTACCTGTTCAAAGTTGTCTACGTCATCGGATAAAATCTTGTTCTCACAGATATTGCAATGTGTGAATTGTAAATATATATTGTTGTGTATTGATTTCGATTTAAATAAACATAAACATACATGTTTATCAAACAAAACATGGCCGGAGAATTTTAAGGAACACATGGGAATCTTGCAGTTGTTATCAAACATTAAAATTACGTCTCGATTTATTATTCCAGTATGCGTGCACCCTAGGAGTAAGAATGTTACATTAATTAAATAAAAGTCTTAATAGTTCATTGATGCAATATAACTAAGATTTAGAAATGAGCAAAACAAACATTTGTTCTGAACTATTATAATAATAACAAGTAATCATATGCAAATTTGAAAATTTTGAAGAAAATCTAACGTCCCACTATAGTAAATAAAGTCAAGATTGCCGTGTGTCCATTCATTTAAAATGCCAACACCTTATTAAATTGCCTAAGTTTGTCTAACATCAATCAAAATTTACTGCAAAGTAAATAAAAGATAAACTATACAAAGTATTCCCCCCTCAATTAATCGAGTAATTCGGCCTATACAGTATACACTTTACAGATTGTTATCATTATCTAAGACAATTTTGTTTAAGACTAAGTCACTTATATTCTTTATACATCAATAATTCTACATTGCAATTGATTGTATATATCAGGTTGTTGGTTTAAACAAGTTATATCTCAATACAGAATTGCAAAGGGTTGTGCAACAAGTTCTGCAAACATTAGTTAATGTCTTTCACGATAGATTTCGCCCCTCACCGCTAAGGAGTTCGACTTTTAACTGAGAATAGGGCAACTCTTACGGGTGGCGGCAGGTATACAGCAGTGGCTCTACCCAGGAATAAGTGGATGGTCTGCTTCCACCACTGAAAATAGACCGTCATACATAGACTAAAATGTGATGAAAGTAACGTTAAAAATGCCATTCATTTATTCACGGTCAATTTCGGTTTGACAAATGTTGCGAACTGTTGTTTACTTGTCTTATAAATCCAGACTCACAACTATTCCTTTATATGTAGATTCAAAACAGTTCACCATCAGTTGGAAGCTATGAACATCCGTGTGGCCAGCCTGCAAATATAATAATAAAATAATAAATACAAAAGATAATAATCTTGCATAGATAATGAAATACCAAACAGACACATGTAAACTGAAAATTTAAAAAAAATGGTATGTGATTAAGTTCGTACAAACAACATTCATTTAAAAATAGGTTTTTATAAGTGGAAACGTAGGTTAAGAGAAATAATTAGTATGTGAAAAGGAGGTCCAAACAAGTCACGTAACGCCATTTCCGGAAGTGAACATTGATAGAAAAGCAGTCATGGTTCGAGAAAATAAAAAAGACAGCGCTATATGTCCAGATTTTCGATAAATGTAATAAGTATACACCCAAGTCTTACACTTACTAGCATGGATGCAATCAGCTACCAAATAAACAGTTATTATAATAACTTAAAAGTTGTAAATTGTGTTCATGAATGTATCGGGTAATATTTTTACTGATGGCTTACCGCGCGGTCATACAGGTCTTCCAGGTCAATTTCCTTATTCAGCACAAGTGAGTATACGTCCCCGGTTGCTGATATGTTAAAGTATCCATCCAACAGTATTGCCAACTCTGATGGACTCGTTACACGTACATCAAATGTCACATTTTCTATATTTTACATCTCAGCCAATACAAAACCTACAATTGTTATATAAAAATAAGTATGGTTTCTTTACTGATATATATACACACATGTATTGTCAAAAGAACCATTGTAGAGATACATTCACTTAAATAAAACATTAATGTTATAATAGCGTTAACTGATGATTGTTTACACGAGGTATGCCAATAAAATAGGCAAACCTGTGTGTGAAGAATTTGAAAACTGCAAATGTATCCTTGATTTCAGCAAGTACTCAGGAAGCCATCGGACTGATTATTATAAAGTGGAAAACATTATTTAGCAATCCATATAAAACAAATACGTTTAAACTAATGAAGAGCTACAGACCTGCCGGATCTGACTCTTTAAAGTGAATGTGGCTAAAAAGTTGGTCCAATCCATCTGTACAACATCCGTTTATACCGCACTGGCCAAGTGAAGGTGGGGCAGGTGTTGGCATGATAGGAGTTGATTTCAAATAAGGAGACAAAACACTAGCCTGGAAATACTTGGACGAAGTGGTAGGTGCGATACCTCTTGTGATATAGATTTGTGTTGAGCTCTTAGTAGAAAATCTACTCGTATTGGACAATGATGAAGATATGCTACGACCGTCTATGCGTGTGGTCAGTACATTATGCGATCCACTTGACGATGTGCCTACAGCCCCGGTGGCACTTGGTGAGTAGAAAGTAGTAGTGTATACCGTATCAGTTGAATCGCTTATGATTGATTCTTGCGAGGAATATGCGTCGAAAGACACAGCGTCACTAATTTGAGAAATAATGGTTGCAGAGATAGTGTTTACAACATCACTAGATCCAAGTGAGATTAACCCATGCACAGAAGATGAGTCTGAAAGCGTCGTAGTTGTCTCACTTTGTGGATATATGTTAGTAGATACATGTATATCATTCGACCCACTTGATTTCAGATGTATAAAGGAAGATGTCGCAGCAACCGAAGCGATACTTTGGTTTGGCGAATACATGTTAGTGGTATATAATTTAGTATTTGAGACCCTTGAAATGTGTACGGTGTCGCATGAAGTATCTAATCGTGTAGTACTTTGTATAGATACCATATTTCCTTTTGTAAGTGAATCAGTGGCTATAAGAAGTGATCCAGAATCGGCAACAGAGTAACTGCCGTATAGATGCGTCTGAGACACTGTGTCAGATAGAAAACTTGGCTGGACCATTGATACTTGTGCGTGCAAACGTTTAGCATTTTGTTTTGCTGTCGAAACTACAGCTGAAGTACCTGTAAATGGGACATTAGACGAAAATACACCAAATGTAGATACATTCAAATCTTGATAAAATAATACAGACAATACATCAATAGTTAAATACACGGCTGTGTTTAAATTACGAACTATTGTCAGTATTATACGACACGGATTTATGTTACAGGAAATGCGTGGTGAGTATTATTTAAATATATTATTTTTATAGTTATATAGTTATATATGTATATAATTACGTGGTCCCGTCTTAATTCCATTAAGCGATGAAAAAGCTTATACGAGTATAAGCAGGATTTGCAACGAATATTTCGACAATAAAACATGTTTAAACATGTTTTACTAAAAAACAAACTTGACCTTTTTAAAATTACCAATTTGCAAACTTTTTAAGCCAATATTAAGGTTTTATTTTATACCCTAGCCAACCCCGTTTTCGCTTCTTGGATAGGGGGTTGGATAGGGTATGAAAGTTAATACTCGGACCACGTAATGTATTATATGTATATAACAATCAATCTTAGCCAAAATAAGCCTGTAGATTTATTAAATGTTTAACTGCAATAAAAAAACATCTGGCATAAAAATGATGAGATATTAGTTTTTGGTAAATTATTGAGTATTATAATACATGTTTTTTATTTTAAGAGAATATATTTGTTCATGTGTCCATTTAGAATGTTTACTGTCTGCCAGTTTAAATATTTTGCATATAAACGAATTTACTTTTTTAAAACAAAACGCAGATCCATTTTTATTTATTAATCAAAGCATATATGAACATGTTTATGGTTATTTAAATCGAAATCAATATACAACAATAGATATTTACAATTCACGCATTGCAATATCTGTGAAAGGCGAGAATAAAATTTAATTTGATGACGTAGAAAACTTTCAACAGGTAAATTAATCCACAGGTAAATTTATTTATCAATTATCTGGCAATAGTTGTACAGCTATACAATTCAGCTTTACCTCATATCCCCGTGCAGTCATGCAGTGGTAAAAGTAGTATCTACGTCATGCAAATAATACTCATTTCTACATACAACTTTGTAGCGGAATTAAATATATGTTTTTCTCCGGGACTATCAAGAAATGTTCATATGATGTTTAAGAGTTAAATTTGTTTATTGGTAATACTACAAAAAGGGTGGCCATTCATCTTTAAATATACGCAAGTGGATACTAAGTCGATTAGGAATAGTATGAAAGGAGAAATTTTGAAATCGCCGAAAACAATCAATACAAACAATATTGCAGTCTCGGTTTGAATGACACTTTCATGAACGGTACTGAAAAAGTGCTTGTTACCGCTTACACCCGTGTTGAGCAGAACTCAATATTTAATTTTTCAATAATACGAACATTTTAGTCATCCTAAAGATGGCATGCATATGCCGGTGAACATGGAAACATCAATGTGGTATTTACATACCACTTCATAACCATTGGCATATGGTCCCAGTTTCTAACGAAATGATTAGCCCTAAACGAGAAAACAATGGGCGAAATAAGCAAAACGGAATTTAGTTGGGAGCAAAGGTTATGAAGCCTGCATATCATAAATAACAGTTAAACAACTAAATTAAAAAAAAAAGCACCAGAGAACATAAGTAACCTGATGATGATTAAACAAATACTCAGAAACTTTAAATGCTGGAGTAGTGGAACAAAGTACTTGACATTAAAGTAAGAAAACAAAAGTATTTGAGCATGTACCACCTATATCTTATAAACTCGTACATATCGGACTCAGCGATCTCCAAAGTTCGGAATGAAAAACTGTTCTGTAGCATTTAACGCACTCAAGACAAAACACACATTTAAAGAATAATAATATCAAAACGAATATGCATCGACTCACAATTTCCATACCCCTACCTCCCCGTGTTTTTTCATAGATTAATGCAATATGTTTAGTAGAGAAAGACATGTTTTAGAACAGGACAATATTTTAAAAAAAGAGTTCAGTCAAAACATAAGCATCTGTAACTGTGAACATTGTCACAAACGAATTAATATGGATAAAAAAAGAAAGGACACTTAGAAGTAATTTTAAGAAAAATGTTACCTACCGCAGTTTATCATTAAACTGTTAACTATTATCACACATATAATCTTCATCATGTTATTATATGGTTTCACATTTATGTTTCGCGGTCCATTTTTAATATACGTACGTTATACACAACGCTATACATTTTACAAACTAAACAAACTAAGGGGCAGTTTATTTTGAATGACTTTCCGATAATCCTAAATAACTGGTGGAGTGGTCAATTGCAGGAATAGGTATTAAATGCATTACTTTGCCTTTTATGTAATTTATCCAATGCTATCAGAAAACTGATGCTCCTGTTGATATGATTCTTTAAAGAAGGCTCATTTGAATTGCGAGTAGGTTTATAATGCTAGTTCAATGGCATTAATCTTGTGCCAGCATTCGATTGAGTTTGATTCCCCATATTTTCAGGACCAACATTGCAGATAACTTATATAAAGCAAACTGATAATCGTTCGTAGTCCACCTACAAAGATTTGGCAGGGCCTGTTTTATAGGTATGAGTCTGTGTTTGTCACCAAAGTGTAATATGATATGGGTTTAATTAAAAGTACATGTCAGAAAAGGGTTTTGAATTATAAAGGACATGGTGTCATTTAAGCGCTAAGGGACCAGGCAATATTTATCGGAGGTTTGGGACCGATGTCAATAAAAATGTTATATAAAAACAAATGTACGTCCCATGGCAAGCAAACGAAAAAAAAGGTATCGTCCCATGGTTTGTCGCGACAAAAAATGTACCTGTCCAATGCCATTTTAAACCATTCCCAATGGCCAGATAAATATTGCCTGGTCCATATGCGGTCTATCCTCCGAGCACGTTAAAGAACCATAGAAATCTATTCGATAATAGGAGTAGGGCAGGGCACCGGATTCCTATGTATCCTTCCCCTCTCTCTGGGGCGGCTCTAAATAACATATACTGTGTTGATGAGCCGTTTAACAACATTCACATATCAATTGGTCCATTAGCACCCTCCTTTTCAAATGAGGTTTGCTGCAACCTCGCAGCGAACAATTTTGTTCATCATAACAATTCTTAATTGTTCGCCAATGTTCGCCACTAGCGGTGATGTTGCCGCAAACATCATCATAATCTTTGGCGAATATGCCGCAAAGTCGCCAAAAAGCTATACATTCGCCAGAAATATTTATTTATTTGGAACGTTCACCATAACATCACCACAAACTCATTTGCATATTTTTTTGTTCGCGACAAATTTTACCAATCCGTTTATTTTTTTCATTGCACGGCATAACATCACCACAACCTTCTAAATTCAGATTTTCCGCGGTTTTTTATTCACAGAACAAAACGACAAACTTGTCCATTCTGATCTGCTGTTAGCCAAATCATCATCGCAAAACTTAAGACTTTTTACAGAATTTTATTATTTCCATCTACTTTGCATTTTTAAAATATGTCAAAGGACGTATCACTTGAACAAGTAATTTATCCAAGTGTAATTTGTTTCATGGAACCTTATTTTTAAACATTTATTTAATTGTGGTCATTGCAAAGAACATTTTTAAATACCAAACACTATGATAACTCCAACATTTAAAACCAGAACAATTAAAATTGTATCCCAAGTGTAAAATAATATGGTCAGTATGACCTCAATTGGTAGATGTGTGTATATATACGTTTGTTGGTTTGTCTGGTGTTGCCTATTGGACTGGTACAGTTAGTGACATGTCTATGAAAATGGGAGTAATGCAGAAATGACAGAACACGACATCTCCATGAAAATGGGAGTAATGCAGAAATCACAGTGATCAACATCTCCATGAAAATGAGAGTAATGCAGAAATGACAGTGCTCAACATCTCCATGAAAATGAGAGTAATGCGGGATGACAGCGTTCGACATCTCCATGAAAATGGGAGTAATGCAAAAATGGCAGTGCTCGACATCTCCATGAAAATGGAAGTAATGCAGAAATGATAGCGTTCGACATCTTCATAAAAATGGGAGTAATGCAGAAATGACAGTGCTCGACATCTCCATGAAAATGGGAGTAATGCAGAAATGACAGCGTTCGATATCTTCATGAAAACGGGAGTAATGCAGAAATGACAGTGCTTGACATCTTCATGAAAATAAATAATGCAAAAATGACGGCGTTCGACATCGTCATGAAAATGAGAGTAATGCAGAAATGACAGTGCTCAACATCTCCATGAAAATGGGAGTAATGCAAAAATGGCTGTGCTCGACATCTCCATGAAAATAAGTAATGCAAAAATGACGGCGTTCGACATCGTCATGAAGATGAGAGTAATGCAGAAATGACAGTGCTCAACATCTCCATGAAAATGAGAGTAATGCGGGATGACAGCGTTCGACATCTCCATGAAAATGGGAGTAATGCAAAAATGGCAGTGCTCGACATCTCCATGAAAATGGAAGTAATGCAGAAATGATAGCGTTCGACATCTTCATAAAAATGGGAGTAATGCAGAAATGACAGTGCTCGACATCTCCATGAAGATGGGAGTAATGCAGAAATGACAGCGTTCGACATCTTCATGAAAACGGGAGTAATGCAGAAATGACAGTGCTTGACATCTCCATGAAAATAAGTAATGCAAAAATGACGGCGTTCGACATCGTCATGTAAATGGGAGTAATGCAGAAATGACTGAACTCGACATCTTCATGAAAATGTGAGTAATGCAGAAATGGCAACACTCGACAACTCCATGAAAATTAGAGTAATGACAGTACTCAACAGTGCTCGATATCTCCATGAAAATGAAAGTAATGCAGAAATGACAACGCCGATATCTCCATGAAAGTTGGAGTAATGCAGAAATGACAGTGCTCGACATTGACATGCAAATGAGAGTAATGCAGAAATGACAGTGCTAGACATCTCCATACAAATGGGAGTAATGTAAGAATGACAGCACTCGACATCTCCATTAAAATGGGAGTAATGCGGAATGACAGCGCTCAACATCTCCATGCAAATGGGAGTATTGTAGGAATGACAGCACTCAACATCTCCATGCAAATGGGGGTAATGTAGGAATGACAGCACTCGACATCACCATGCAGATAGGAGTAATGTAGGAATGACAGCACTCGATATCTCCATTAAAATGGGAGTAATGCAGAATGACAGCGTTCAACATCTCCATGAAAACGAGAGTAATGCAGAAATGACAGTCTCGACATCTCCATGAAAATGGGAGTAATGCAGGAATGAAGGCGGCCGACAGCTCCATTAAAATGGGAGTAATGCAGGAATGACAGCGCTCGACATCTCCATTAAAATGGGAGTAATGCAGAAAAGACAGTGCTCGACATCTCCATGAAAATGAGAGTAATGCAGAAATGACAGATTTTAATTTTGAGAGGATTTACTTAAATAGTGTCAGTTTATTTAAATTGTGTCTATTTATTTAAACATAGTGAATTTAATTAAACTTTTGCACATTTAGTAAAACGAAGGTCCATTTATTTAGAATTCACAAACAATTATTTAAATCAAAACCATTTAGTTAAGTCGTATGAATATATTTAAATCGTGAGGATAATCTAAATCGTAAGGATATACTTTAAATCGAGAGTGTTTATTTAAATAGTGTCGATTTATTTAATTAATGTCATTTAATTTAAATCGTGTAAATTTATTTAAATATGGTGCAGTCCATGTTAAATAGTGAAAAAAAAAAATGTTTTCGAGCTAAATATTTTATTTTTTTTACAAACGGCGCACCATTGTTCTATTTCATAATTTCAGTCCATTATTTATTTTGAAAAACATCACCAGAACATTGCAGAGAAAAATATTATGCAAATGAAGTTTGCTGCAAAGTATTTTACTATGTAAATGAGGTCTGCGGCAAAGTAGGAGCAAACATCGCCAAAAGATTACAGCTAAAAGTGTTATGCAAATGAAGTGTGCTGAGAAGTTGCCGCACACTTTTACTATGCAAATGAGGTCGGCGGCAAAGTTGCGGTGAACATCATTAGAACCTCAGTTGCATATTTGTTTGCTGCATAATTCACTTGCATGCTAAAAGTGTACCGCAACTTCGCCGCAAACTTGTCTGCCGCAGCTTTGCAGCAATGTTTGCCGCAGAGTTGCAGCAAACAGTCGCCAGAAGCCTATATTTTTGGTTAGGGGGCCTTTTATGATCTAAGATCACTGCTTCAATATTTGTAATTGTTTAAAGTTTTTTGGTGGGAAAACAATTTGACTTTAAAAAAACGTGTACGTCCCATGGCAAGCTAGCGGAAAAAAAAGTATCGTCCCATGGTTTGTCGCGACAATAATTGTACCTGTCCCATGTCATTTTGCACCGGTCCCAACCCCCCCAATAAATATTGCCTGGTCCCTAATAGCCGAGGACCAATAAAGTTCGGTCTATAGAGGTCATGTAATGGAAATTAGCCCGTCGTCTGTATCAGTTAATGTTTTGTTTGTAACTACTCTAGCACCTTCATTTTCCTCCGATCTTTTTCAAACTCGGCCAGATTGTAGGTTGATTCTTTTGAAAACAATTTACGTCCAATAAGTAACACCAGATTTATGGCCCCTTGGTTTTTAAAAATGTAAGGTCATCATACAGAGCAACATAATATGTGTAATCAAAGGGAAACCAACTCATACTTGATTCAAGTTGATATCCAAATAGTTCGAGGAGTCGGACAGGCTGTGGACCCTATGATGACGCCTACCTAAAGCCCATTGGGACGGTGGCATTTGATGTTTGTCCATGATCTTTCTTGTCGTGCCCTTAATAGTTTATTCTCTTACTGCTCTGGCTTCTGCAAAGTCATTGAGTACCTTCATTGTGGCTTTCTAGGCTATTGTGTTTTTGTATTATATTTACACGAGCATATTTGGGTTTTACTTATATTGCCTATTGATGCTGCTTTGTTGGTTAGAGATTAGATCATGACGGGGATTTCTTTATTTACACTGTCCTGTTTTAATGGGATGACAGTAGGGTAAGTGTGAGGTTTGGTGACCCTAGAACCGGTTTAAACCCCCGGTGGCCTACTTTGCCACTGACCGTTCCAATGCGGTAGCCCTATTGTCAAACCTTTTGTGTTTGTGATGTCGTTTGCATTTATTATTGCTTTTGCCTTCTTGTTTGTCTGTTTGCGTGTTTGTTTCTGTGTATTGTGATTTAATGTCCACCTTGAATGCTACTTGCCCTGTCCGATCTTTTTATATTTCTTTTCACGAGTCATGGACTGGCTACAATAATTGCATGATTTTGGTAGCGAACTGTTAGGCAATGTATCATCACAGCTTATGGTCTCCTTTTATTTTGCATTCACTGCATGTCTAGTGAGTGCAGTCTGCTCAAATAATGTAGTTAGAGTGAGGTTCGTGCACTCCTGAAACTGGTTAAACCCCCAGTTGCCTTTTTGCTACTGACCGTTGCAGTGCGGTACACCTTCTTCCATCTATTTTATGTTTGTGGTGTCATAATTAGCTTCTCTTTGTCTTTTTCGATTGATTGTGTTCCGTGGATGCTACATCTTGATTTTGCTATGTTTTAATATCAATGGCCATGACTTTGAAATGCATACATTTATTTTTTCATTGTCGAACTCGTCAAAGATCTTATAACAAACCTATAAAACACACTTGACAATTTTCGGAAATTTAATAACCTTACATTATACATAGTGTAAATAGTTAATACTAATGCGTAGTGCAAGTAACCAACTTCACCTTGGCGAACCAATTGCGCATTGCGCATTGCATTGACGCAGTTGGTTAGCGCGACGTCTATTACTTGTCTACTGACCTAAAGGTTCAGGATTCTAGCCCAAAATACGGCAACTTTTTTTCATAAACCATAAACGTTAAACATATTATAGATAAAATATGAAGCTACTATGGAATAAATCGGATTTTTTCCTATCGTTTTGCATGTGAGTACTCGGTTGCCTTCAATTTATTCACCTTAAATCAACAAATAGTCTATATGTTATTTGCTCAGCTTAAGTAGTGTTTATCTGAACTGTGTTTATCTCAGGTGACAGGTTTTGTTACAGATAACATAAGAGACTCTTTACTTTAAAAAATAGTGAATGCAAATAAAGAGATACGCATAAGTAGTTTAATAAATAACCCAACTGTCATGTCAAATTCAATATGCGTGTAATTAGACACTCAGACAAAGTGCATACAAATAGTGTTGTGGACGACGGAGGTGTGTGTCAGAGTGTGTCGTATTAGGATGATGTAATAACTGAATTTTGTTTAACGGCTCATCAACACAGTATAGGTTATTTATAGCCGCACCAGAGAGAGTGGAAGGATACATAGGAATCCGGGAAGCGTGCCCTACTCTTATTATCGAATAGATTTCTTTAAAGTGCTCGGAGGATAGACCGATAGACGGGACGTCCCGGTTTACATCCCCATCCGACGAACGAGGCTAAGGGAAACACGAATAATCTGCACACTTATGTTAAACACATGTTTGGAACAATCTTCATCGTTATATAATGTTTGCTTATTGGCGACGACTACCCGATGTTTGCATATTTATCATATATGGATATATTTAAGTTATTATATAGCCAGTGTTGTTATAAAAAAGGTATGCTTTACAATATATTATTTTCGCATTTTTTAAAAATATTTGTTATCTTTTTTAATATTTTCTATTTAAAGGTGCCAAACTGCAATTCATAGTTTGTAATAATAATAATTTAAAAACTTTTTGCACATCAGATATCGAGCATATGTATGTGCATGTAACTAATATATGTTGAAAGAACTCACTACAGACGACTAAAACAAATCTATATGTGTTTTTGCCTTCGGGCATTTCCGCAATTTTAAATTATGATGAGTTGCCAAATAAATATTAAGGGATACACGGTAGTCTTGAACATGTTATCAATCATTACAATTATTGTCTCGGTTTATTTATTCGGTATTATTTTGACTTTAAACCTGCTTGCATATAATTTAAAAAAAAATCCATTTTTTCTTCGTTATTCTACCTTATTCTACCTTGTTTAAATATATTAGTGGTGTATTATAATCAACAGTTTAGTTATACACAGAAACAAATAGATGATACTATTCTTATATTAATATTAACGATTAAAAGATGGCCAATGATGTAGCAAAGCTAACGGAACGCCGTGAGATTTTAAGAACAAAAACAAGATTGTCGTGTGTGTTCGTAACTGTATGTGATCAACTGAATGATGTGTTACACATAGCATAGGTTAAATCTGTTAGAACGGTGTTGTTGTGAAGGTCAGCAGTTTAGTTACTTTAAATATTTAAAGCGGGTGAAAAGTACAGCAGTTCGTCTAATGAGCCTTAAATATAATCGCCTAAATACCCGAATTCGGCATGAGCCGGTGATAATGGACTTACAAATAAGGACAGAGGTTGTTGTTGTTTCCTATCGTAGAAAAGTAAACACATGTACATTATATGTATGTAAAGAGAAATTGAAAGTGTTGTCTAAACTAAGATCCTACTCGCATCCAGTGACATAATCTATATCTGTCTGGTACCCATACAAGTGAATGATGGGCCTTAATAGGCCTTGCTAACTGGATGGTCCGTCCGATGTATATTTTCCATCTCTTTCGTTAAATCAGAGGTGTATATAATACATTAGTAGCTGATTTGTGAATAATTGGTGATAATGTGTCAATTAGCTAAGAATAATTCACTACGCCCCGCCCATTCAAACTAAGCTGAGAGGACAATAGTCAAATAGTATAACATTTGAGTTTAAAGCTACACAGCTATAAATACAGTCCCTATAAATACATGTTCTTTTAACGAAACCAAACAAAGTGTACCGTAAGCTAATGTTGCTAAGCTTGGAGTATCTTTCTTTTTTTGGTTGTATACATATTTTGTTCGCGCACATTTAAAGTAGGAGGTGGTTATCGTTTCAGTAATCAGGAAAATATCGGTGTCGATTCACCAGGAATACGAATATATATAAAGCAAACGTTTTGTAAAAGAAAATATCTGTCACAGTAAAAACACTTGGATGAAAATATATGTTGACAGTGTGATAAGGACAACATCAGAATGGAGAGGAACACATTTATTAAGGTAACCGTTTTTAGTTTCATTTCGATCTTGATGTTCTGTGTTTTCTATATACCTATTTCATTCATATACAAATTGTATATACCGGCCAATAGCTATTCAGTTGTTTGATGTTTAACGTCATTTTTAGCACATTTTAGGCTATTTATGACGGTCGATGGCAATTATTTTATGTTTACTTTATAAACAAAGAAGCATAGGAATGATTCGTATGTTTCGTTAATGATTATTCGCATGTTTCGTTATATGTATGTTATATGTAATGTAAAATATATATATTTAAAAAAAACTCCACTAAATCAAACTATGCACGTTAATGTATGTCTTGATCTGGTTTTTTCTATCAATATCAATGGAAAACCTTGCATAAACACTTCAAATATGCGCTTAAAAACATAAGTGTGCAGATTAAGATTTCTCTAAATTTTCCATTTAAAACATTTAAAACAGTTACTGTTCTTTGCTGTTCTTTACGCTATTTAAATCTTTAAATCTTAATTTAAAAAATCTCAATATTTTGTGTTGTCTTAACCTAGGATAATAAGTAAACATGGTATGCATACAAGCACTAACGTAAATACTTAAAATTTCACCATAGACCACTTAATGCAAATATAAATGTCCTTTGCACTTTTGCAGTTTAATATACATTATAAATATAGCATAATAATCATTAGAGCTCTGTAAATACCATTATTATAATATGTATTCTACTTCTTACTGAGTGGCCGCGATGGTCTAGTGGATAGCACAATTAAAGTCCGCTAATCACTGGGTTACTGGGTCATATAATATGCTTACCCGCTGATCTGTTGGATGAGGGCGTAAACCGGGCGGTCCCATTATGTTTGTTTGTTTTGTTTGTATAGTGTTTTACGTCATTTTCAACACATGCAAGGTTATATATGACGGTCGATTTTTTTTGGTGGAGGCAGACTACCCTCTTTTCCTCGGTAGAACCAGTACTGTACACCTCCCGCCATCTGTAAGAATCGACACTTCCTCACTTACAAGTCGACCTCCCAGTTTGTGTTTGTTGCTTCCAAGGGTTCCACTTTTCAGTAGTTATTGGCATTCACACTAGTGTTTGCTTAGTGCTGTGAGACGGCTGTAAAAAGTCGCCCCGACTACAAATCAGTAATGTTATTACTTACTGGTCCTTTGGGATCATCAAGCCCAATTTGTGAGGCCGTAAGATTCTAGGTCATGATCACTTTCATACTATATTTGTTAAACTTGTTAAAAAGTTTATCAAAAGAGGTTATGACCCTATCATTTTGCAACGTACTGCATGCTTGGTGGTGGACCCTTTTACAGTTCGCCACTATGCTTTCCTCTTTAATTGTACGATGACCGGACAGGCTGTGGACCCTATGATGACGCCTACCTAAAGCCCATTGGGACGGTGGCGTTTGATGTTTGTCCATGATCTTTCTTGTCGTGCCCTTAATGGTTTATACTCTTACTGCTCTGGCTTCTGCAAAGTCATTGAGTACCTTTATTGTGGCTTTCTATGCTATTGTTTTTTTGTATTATATTTACACGAGCAGATTTGTGTTTTGTGTTTTACTTATATTGCCTATTGATGCTGCCTTGTTGGTTAGAGAATTGATCATGGCGGGGATTTCTTTATTTACTCTGTCCTGTTTTAATGGGATGACAGTAGGGTAAGTGTGAGGTTTGGTGCACCCTAGAACCGGTTTAAACCCCCAGTGGCCTACTTTGCCACTGACCGTTCCAAGGCGGTAGCCCTATTGTCAACCCTTTTGTGTTTGTGATGTCGTTTGCATTTTTATTATTTTTGCCTTTTCGTTTGTCTGTTTGCGTGTTTGTTTTTGTGTTTGTGGTTGACTGTCGTCCTGGAATGCTGCTTTCCCTGTCCGATATTTTTATCCTTCTTTACTTATATTGCCTATTGATGCTGCCTTGTTGGTTAGAGATTAGATCATGGCGGGGATTGCTTTATTTACACTGTCCTGTTTTAATGGGATGACAGTAGGGTAAGTGTGAGGTTTGGTGCACCCTGGAACCGGTTTAAACCCCCAATGGCCTACTTTGCCACTGTCCGTTACAAGGCGGTAGCCCTATTGTCAACCCTTTTGTGTTTATGATGTCGTTTGCATTTATTATTGCTTTTGCCTTCTTGTTTGTCTGTTTGCGTGTTTGTTTCTGTGTTTTGTGGTTGACTGTCCTCCTTGAATGCTACTTTCCCTGTCCGATCTTTTTATATTTCTTTTAAAGTATAATGTTGCTTAAGTCGGTGCTAGGAAGCGTGAGATGTGTTGCACTTCACAATATCTCTCATGAACAGACTCAATATAACCGAGTCTGCTACCTTTTTCTCTTGTTTGTGTTTGTTGCTTCCAAGGAATCCATTTTTCAGTATTTATTGACATTCACACTAGCGTTTGATTTAGTTCTGTTAGGCGGCCTTTAAAAATTGCACCGAATACAAATCAGTAGTGTATTACTTACTGATCCTTTGGGATCATCAAGCCCAATCTGTGAGGCTTTAAAGTAGAATATTGCTTAAGCCGGGTCTAGGAGGCGTGAGAGATGTTGCACTTCACATTACCTCTCATGAACAGACTCAATACAATCGAGTTTGCTACTCTTATCTCTTGTTTGTGTGTGTTGCTTCCAAGGGATCCAATTTTCAGTATTTATTTACATTCACACCAGCGTTTGTTTAGTGCATTGTGGCGACAGTAAAAAGTCGCCCCGCCTTTAAATCTGTAGTGTTATTATTTACTGTTCCTTTTGGATAAATCAAGCCCAATCTTGGTCCAAGGGTTCCACTTTTCAGTCGTTATTGACATTCACACTAGCGTTTGTTTAGTGCTGTGTGGCGGCCGTAAAAAGTCGCCCCGACTGCAAACCAGTAGTGTTATTACTTACTAGTCCTTTGGGATCATCAAGCCCAATCTTTGTGGTTTTAAAGTAGAATATCGCTTAAGCCGGGGCCTGGAGGCATGAGAGGTGTTTCACTTCACATTACCTCTCATGAACAGACTCAATAAAACCGAGTCTGCTTTTTTTATCTCTTGTTTGTGTTTGCTGCTTCCAAGGGATCCACTTTTCAGTAACTATTGACATTCACTATAAATAAGTCAAAACATGGCAAAAAAAGTATATTTATTAATGTAACTGCCTACATATAGTCATCAAATGATTTGTTTGTCGCTACGGTCTGAGTACAACACCGAACAACCTTTAAAATATCAGTTTCCATAATCCAGTATTTTAATGTTAATGGAAGATGAGGTGACAATGCGCTTGCACACCAAGTTTATATGTGATAAAAATATAATATACAAGGTTAATAATGTACAAGGTTAGGTTGCTCATTAAAGAGGCCGGACAAAGTGATCACTAAGTGTCTGTCATGCCCACAAACAAATATATATTATAGGGAGGTAAATTGTAGTAAATATTGGATATTCTCAGTTCAGTGTCTCAGTGATCATTTGTTTAATAGTAGATACGCATGTCAAACATCAAATACAATTGCAAGGTATACCAGTAATGACAGTGAGTGAAATGTACATATTTACAAGTTCCAAAAAATTAAAGATATTTGGTTTACTTTAAACTAGTTCAATGAAATTATAGTTGTACCCTCATCTGCTTTTAAAGGGACACACAGCAAACTTGAAGTTTGTATCGAGTATTACTTTTTTTATTAATTCAGTATCCATTTCACTTTAAACTTGCCTGTATATAATTAAAAAACATTTTGAGTAATAATGCTTTTTTTCTTCATTATTCTACGAAATATTTGAATAAATTATTGGTGCAATATTATCAACAGTTTAGTAATATATAACAACAATTAGCTTGTCACTAGTCTAGTAATTAATATTAATGATTGCACAAATGTAGATGTATGCTCGGGTATGCACTATTGGTTCAGTAAAACTATGTACTTATTCACCTTCTCGAACGGATGGTGTTTTTTTTATCGAGTACGAGATAAACAAAACTACTATTTTCACATTACTCTCATTGGCACGGATGACAGTGCTAAACATAAATTGAATTTATGTGGGACCAGCATACATTGATCCTGGATAAAAGCATGAGCCCCAATTACTGTTCAGTGCAAGAAAAATTGTAAGGTAATTTTTCATGTAGATGTAGTTCAAGATAATTTGTCAACACTTGGCTCCATTACAGATGTATACCGTAAACGTGTGATTTGTGAAACTGGCAGAAACTTGTATGACAAATAAAGAAAATGCAAACACTGAGTATTGTACCTTAAATGTCTGCTGTACATGAAATACTAAAATTGGATCACTGTTACTATTAAATATACAAAATATAATTTTATATAGAACCTCTAATCAGTTACAGTAGGCCAAATAAAATAATACCCGTGTTTACTGTAACATCGTCAATACAAATGGGTCAGTAGATATCAACTATTTGTTATCATTTTTTGTTTACTCCATGAGTTGTATTTCGACCACGAGAACATTAAATAAAGAAAACATTCAGTGGCTGTAGATTTAAACATGTTAAAACATGTTTAAGACCCTTATCTTGCTTTAATATATGTTTATCAGTTCCACTTTTCAAGATTTATTCAATAATTAATTATTAATTATTGAATAAATCTAGTTAAAACACTTGGAAACATTGCCTTGAAAAGCATAATGTATACATATTTTTTGGCGTTGAGGTGAAACGCTACCCCACCATATAAATAAGCTCTGCAAACAACAGCTGGTACTTACCTCTATGAAATCCATGTTGTGTTTGTGAGTTCCTTCAACCGCACCTCATCCAACCAATAGTCGCATTTCAGATCAGAATATATAAGAAGCAGGCATCATGTCTCCCTATGAAAAATAAAACAGTGTATTAGCGCAAATGCCAATTTTCATTTGGATCTAAGCATTTCGTTGACATTAAATAGATCAAATTAATAATTATGCAGAGCTGTAGATAATGTTTGACAGAAATGAGTATGTACTCAAAATATTGAAAATGAATGAGTAAAACATTTTTAAATAGATCTTGCTTCCAAAATGGATGTGATTTTAATACATTTTAAAAGAAACGACCATTCTGATTCAATGGATGTTAAGTTCAACGAAACAGTGTATGTATGGCCTTTGTTTTTAATAGCGTGTGGTATGTATAAGCCATATAGGGGTCAAATTGTGGACTCCCGGTAGAAAGCTTGAAACGTTGCATGGTTATACCTTAGGATATGTTCTTTAAACAAAATACAGGAGACAGGCGTGAGGACCCCTCTATACCAGTACAACAAGGCCCTAAAAGGGGTATCTGATGTTTTCCAGATAAAAAACCTATATACTGGATCTCTTATCGAAGTAATGTTTACTCTTTACATTTACAACATTGTAAATATAAATATCAAAAATCGAACAGGAAAAGCAGCATTCAAGGACGACAGTCAGCCACAAACACACAGAAACAAAGAACAAATTTAAAGATGAATAAAAGGCAAATAACACATCACAAACACAAAAGGATTGACAATAGGGCTATCGTATTGGATCAAAAAAAGGCCGCTGTGGTTTTAACCAGGTTTTAGGATGCATCAAACCTCACACTTACCTACCTTTAACCCAATAAAACGGGACAGTGTAAATAAAAAAATCCCCACCATGAACTATCTCTAACCAACAAGGCAGCATTAATAAGCAATATAATAGGTGTAAGTACCATTTAATTATTGTACTATCATTTAAAATATATATTTGTCACCATAGCAACACCAGTATGGCATTGGGGCCCAAAAGGGATGATTTATTGATTAAACACCATTGACAGATAAAGACATATATTTTTAATTTATAAAAATAACTGCATCTTCGCAAATTATGTTTTTTACGTACTTATTTAATATAATACATTGATATCTTCATAGAGGATGAATACAATATAACTACAATGCTGCTGCTATAATGCCAGTATAACATCACCTGGTCTGTATGAAAGTGTAATAGTCATATTTCATGGAACAGCACTAACATAGATGTGCATATATTTGTTAAGCTTCAAGTTTAAAGCTGTTTAAACAAGCTTTTAATTGGTTTAGTAATACCACTTTAACAAAAATGTAACCATTGAGGCCCTAAAGGGGGCATTTCCTGCTTAAACACATTATTAAAGGAGAACAACTTTTTGCTTTATAAAATGATTCTTGTTTACAAATTATATCATTCCACATACTAATTTTATGTTTTCTGTGCAGTTCAGTTAAAGCTGACTCAATAAGGGTTTTGTTTGTTCTAATACTATTTGAATCAATATAAATACATGATTAACAAAACGGTACATATAACAATATTGTTTGCGAAATTACATTGTATTCACTCATATAAATCAGTGTGATGTATTATGAGAAACATTACAGTTATAGTTTAAAAGTTTAACATTATTATTAGCTCTACTTTTCGAAGAAAATGGAAGCTATTCTACTCGACCTGGCGTCAGGGTCGATTAACATTTTACGTTAAGCTCACTTCGAATAAACTGTTTAAGGACTTCACACATGTATTCACTTTTGTGCCGTTAACCTGTTATGAATATTAACAGAATTATGCTCCTTTTTCAACTTAGTTCCCCCCCCCCCCCCCCCCCCCCCCCCACACCAAAAAAATAATTCAATAAATAAATAAACAAGGCCTCAATAATCAAATGCACTGTCCTCCGTCAGCTCTTGTTATATCTTTTGTTTTACTATTTTATTATAAATAATTTAGAACAATGTTTCATTTGATAAGATTTTACTTTGATGAGTGCTTTGCTCTATATTAATGTTGCGTCAATTCTTCCAATTCTTTGCTAATGTATTCAACCTTTAATAAATTTATTCGCGATAGTCATGACGGTTACCTTGGTAGAACCAATATGATAGTGATAATGCCTGTTCTTTAATTTCAACTTACATTCACACTGGCCATTGTAGAAGCATAGCAGTGGAGGTTGGCCTTCAAGCACCTATAACGACTAGAGCAGGTTATTTTACACCGAATAAGTTCATTATATCCTCTTGTTGTCTCAGCTAGTGTTCTCCAAAAATGTGATTCATTTGTGTCTGAACCCAACCTTAGCCTGAGGGCACTGGAGTTCCGGCGCAATTTAAGGGTGCCCTCTGCTGAGGTTTTGGATTTTTGCACTTCCGGAAATTTACATTTGTTATATTTCAAAAATTATAATAAAACTGGAAAAAATAATTATACAGTAACAAACTTATGCCCAAAAGGGATATTTTAGTGCAAAAAAAATAAAAATAAATTAGATTTTTTTTTTTGACCTCACATGTTGTGCCCAAAATTGACAATTTTTAACATAAGCCAAAATGGGGGGTAGGGGTACAAAAGATGGTATTTCCCAAAAACCATTTAAGATATTCACTTAATTTAAACTTTATTACAAAGACATGTGTTAGCATATACATAGACAGGAATAAAAAGTATTTTCCTATTATTTGTTACAGACCTATGCCGTTATATGTCAGAGCTCGTCGAAATCTAAAAAAGCACATTTTTTTCTCAGTTTTTATTGAATATCTTTCTTATATGCACACCGACCCCCAATTTTTATTTTTTCATTCTGATACTCAGGTCTTGTATATATTGTAGACAAAATATCTCAAAAAGTTATCTGTTCCTTTATCATGAAAAATTTATGGATCACAAATTTAAAAATGCAATTTATAGTAAACTGGGTGGGGTAATGACAAGGGATGTACTAATTTTTCAGATGGTGATAAAAATACCCAACCCTTAATTTTTCGTCCTAAAGTATGATCTATTACATTAAAAAAGACGGAAAATCGATACCTGTTCTGCAAACCACACTACACACATGTAAGTTGCCATACACAATTTGCAGCTGATTCAGAATTAAAAACCGCACTGTGAGAGTGTATTACTAAAGATTAATTTTGCGAAAAAGTTAAATCACCGACCCATCATTATTTTTCCAGAAACTAACTAGTAATATGTTAGTCATCATAAAAAACAAGGGAAATAAAAAATTCTATCTGTTCTGATATTCACCAGAGGGCACCCTTAAGAGCATTTAGCCCAAAATATGACGAGCTTGGTAATCCGTCCTTCTGATATGTACTAGTTGCTCACTTTGTGGGTATTATATCAAGTTGAAGTAACAGCTTTTCTTTCATACCGGATACGGTTATCCATGTTTAACATGGGTGGTGAAAGCCTGATCTTACTCATGGGGGAGATAAAAGTCGCAAGCTGATATCAACAACGACAGTTGCATGACGTCATTGTGTAACTAAGATGCAAAACGTTAGTAGTTGGCGATTTAACGCACAGAATTTAAATGATATTCAAGAAAAAGAATCAGTCTTGGGTACCCAGTTCTGATAGGACATTCCAGCCCTCGATATAACTGTTTTAATCGGAACCGAGGCTCGAACCTTGGAAGAGCTACGGTTCCGATAAAAACAGTTTATTCCTCGTGTTGGATTTCCATATCTTCACCGAATACCAATGAAAGATTCTTATAATCGCATTGCTGCTTTCTTGTAGTAACGACGTTGCAATGTAAATTTTCGCCTCTCACCGCTGCGGGTTCGAATCTCACTGGGAGGTCGACTTGTAAGTGAGAAGTGTCGATTCTTACGGATGGCGGGAGGCGTACAGTACTGGTTCTACCCAGAAAAAGTGGTGGTCTGCCTCCACCACAAAAAATCGACCGTCATATATAACAATACATTTGTTGAAAGGGACGTAAAACACCATACAAACAAACAAAACAAAATAAATAAACTTTGGTATTGTATTAGTTGCGTGATCTGAATTAATTAATGGATTTGTTGTCCTAGACGTTCATTTTTTTAAATATATTAATATTCTAGAAGTAATGTAACTCTTCATGACGAGAAATATGTTTGCTTTAGTTGTCAATCAATTTGCATATCTTTATATTCAATGCAATAGTTGAAGATAACCTCTACCTGTTGAGATAACCTCTCTATGACTACACACATGACGTGATTCAATACACGAGTCAACATAAATTAGATATACGTACAAGGCTTTTTTGCACATTACTTCATTTAAGGTTATATCTTGCCTACCAATAAAAACATTACGACATACCGGAGACAATCCGTACCCTAAATTTGTCATTTTGTAATGACAATCGGTTAATAATTTCTTTGTTTGAATTTTTTTGAATGATGTTTTACGTCACAGCATGTTTTAATCCATATATGCCGTTCGATTTGTGTGTGGTAGAGGCAGACCATCCCATTTTTCGTTGGTAGAACCAGTATGGTATACATCCCACCATACGTAAGAAGCGACACTTTCTAACTTTACAAGTCGAGCTCCCAGTTAATAATATACATGATACTATACAAGACGTATAATGTAGACAATAATGACAATACTATCACATAGCTTTGGCGTAAGAACGGGGTGGTGGTTAACAGTCCCCCATTGATATGAAAGAGGATGGAGGTTTCCAGATTATGGAGTGTGTATCCCCTCTCCCCACCACTACCAATGTCAAAGAGTATGTTCTTGTTCACTAACAGACAAAAGGACGTCTCCATCCCCAATCCCTCCCCCACATAAATATGACAGGGGTGGAGGGTACAGAGTACGAAGTATATAAACTATACAAACCCTGGACCCCACCCTCTCCTTACTCCCCCGTCCACTGTGTGTGGCCATTGTTTGCCACTACATTGAAAAGGCCTGATAGTTTATTACCTGGGTATCACTTTTAAAACAATATCTGTCGAAAACAGTGTTTGCAGTTTCTGAGAAGCTGTTTTATTGTTATCTACTATTTTTAGTAATAGAGGCCATCTTGTTGACCCAATTTTTACAAACTTGAATAGAAACAATTGAAACAACCAATTTTACAAGACCCTCTATATGACTCAGGTAATTCTTTAGAACAAACGTAAATGTGTTTATTACTGGATCTGAAACGGTCATTTGCTCGGGGTATTATTTACAATTCCTACACTTCTACTTTTAGCTAGAATCTTTATTTGAGTAAATCTATTCTTAATAGATTTGCAAGAAGTATCTCAACATGAATATTTGACTGGATCTCTAGATTTTCGTTATTATGCAAATTCTAGCAGGATATTAATACTCCTCGTTATGACAAAGCGGAACAACGTAACTCATGTATCCAGTAATGTAAACAAGTATATACCTTTCGTATTGGATAAAACGTATGCAACTTTGCTAGACCAACACTGAATTTCTCATGAGATTAACACCATCCACTTTTTATTTAGATTTTAGCATGAGTGTTTTCATAAATAGAATCTTGCATTTGTGCTTATTCTGAAGTCTTTGGACAAATTGATATACTGTTGGGCATTTATGAACTTTCAGTTCGTTTTTAATTTGCCTTTCTTTAATAGTTGTAATTCACGTTATATTACGATTCCAAACGCTTAATAGAAAAATTATAAAACAACCACTTATATAAGACCCTATATATGTCACGCTGCATTAGAACACGGCCATCTGCCACGGCCATTTCCTCCGTGTATTATTTACAATTCATACACTTCCACTTGTAAGTAGAATCTTTGTTGGAGAAAACCTCCTTCTCAATAGACGTGCACGTTTGAAGAAACCATCCAGCACAACTACTGCATTCGAGCATTCTTTCTTTACCATTCTCTGGGAGTCGGCAAATGCAATAGAGTGGTTCTTCTACAGTTCTTTTTACACGTTTAATAATTGACTTTGGGTTGACTATTGGGTTGCTAGGAAACGCTTTCATGTCTTTTTCTTTAATACATGATACCAAATGTGATCGCATCAAAGTTTGATCAAAGTGTAGTTCTGTTGGATCAACACCCGAGCTTATGGCCGTGGCAGCTGCAATAGCAAACAAACCACAGTCTTCACTACCTTTCTGTCTCTGAAATCTCTTAATTCGATTTGAAGATATTCGAACTATTCGCCAATGTTTTCCAAACCGTTGGAGCAACATTTATGTCTGATTCCGCAGGTCCTACCAATATGCTCGATATCAAATATCCCCGAAGTTACTTAGGGGTTATGTTTAATTCCCTACCTCTGGTGTCATAATTTATATTCCCAAGGTTACGCCGCCACACACCGCTCCTCGGCCAACACCAGCCCCAGTGTGTGTGTGTTGGGGAGGGTGCGTGGCATTCATATATGCACTAAGGACGCTATATAACAGTGTCATGTTTTTATTTGTAATGGGAAGAGGGATCGTGTCTAAAGAAGATGGAGATCAGGGATTGTCCTACCTTATTAAAGGGTATGGGGGTGGGGGTGGGTGGGGATGGGGTGAGGAGAGATTTCGAATTGGGATGGGCCCGATAATTGGCACCAAATCGACCTAAAAAATCACGGGTTACGGGTGGTGTGGGTGTTGTGTGGGTATGGGTTTGGGGGTAGGGGGAGAGAAGAAAAACATTGCGGGAATGTTTGTGCGTGCAGAGATTCGGAAGGAAACTTGTGTGGAGGGATGTAAGTGTTTACAACTTATGCCTACCTCTGATTTTATCGTAAACCGTGACCTTTTGTTTTTTTCTCTTATTTATTGACATTGGTATTGAAGAAATCGGAAATTCAGCCTCTCGTCATATGAAATTTTGAATTTTTTATTTATAACTTTTAGTTTTGCTGTCTGTTATTGTATATTGAACATGTATTTCAGTGCAAAACTTCATTAAAAACACCTCGAATTCTTTAAAACTGTCGAACTCGATTCCTTCCTCCATGCTGGATTTTGCTAAATACCCGTATGTAAGGATTGGGTATGGGGTGGGGGTTGGGTGGGGTCTCATAACAGGATAACCGCAAATTGTATTTGCAACTAGAAATTAAAAAACAACATTGAAACCAGAAATAACCCTTGCGCTCTCATCACTCTAAGTCTCAACAGGACCATACCATATTACAAAATGATTTACATAACGTAGAACAATGGGCTCCTAGTTGCGGCTTGAGATTTAATGTTAAAATGTTACATACTGGTACTTAATATTAGAGGCAGGCCTACCATAGTTCAGAGACAAAACGACTGAGATTTGGACAATTATATCGTTGGTTTCCTTAGACGGACATAATTTAAAACATTGCCCGATAAACAGTAAGAAACAGGCATACGTGTCTCTGGTACGATCTACTAGTGAGTAGAGAAATTTATTCCGTCACTGGATCTACTTTGGAATGCGGATCAATTGTTTGGGACCCTTATCAGCAACAAGACATTATTGACCTTGAAAAATCCAAAGGAATGCAGCGCGTTTTATCCTAAACAACTATCGCGCAAGACAAGAAAGGTGCGTCTCAGACATGTCAAATGATCTAACATTGCAAACACTTTAGCAGCGCCGACGTGAGGCAAGGCTAACGATGATGTTTAAGTCCGTTGTGGGTATGTTACCGGCTCTCAAGGCTGACGACTTCTTCATTCTACTTAGGAACAAACGCAGAATTTCGCAAAAAAAGACATTCACAGACTATAAAAGCTCAAGTTTTGTAAACAAATATCTAACCAATAACTCTGAATGTTATAGTGCATCCATCTAACACTGACCTTTATACAAATTCATTCTTCGTGAGAAACGCTAGTGAGTGGAACCAGCTGGATGATAGTGCAGATACAGTTTTAAATTCAGCTGTCCAAAAGTGTCAACTGCTTGACTAAGCGCATCACCTGCGGCTGAGATACCAGTATTGGTCACTACTGAAAACTCAAAGGTTTCCACTCATGCTATATAAGTTTGCTCATGTCTCGATGAATTCTTCTATATTCTATTAACTCTTAACCATGTTAACAAACAAATACCCTCTATTTATTGGCAAAACGGTCGTGCGGATAAGGAATATTATGTGAATGGTGTCTAAAGAAGATGGAGACCAGACGTTCTCCCTTTCTGAACCAGGATCCCGGAGCTGTTTGAAGTGTGTGGGTGGGGGAAGTGGGGTGTGGGGGAGGGCTCACGTGAAACTTTCAAATTAGGGTAAAAAACGAAAAAGTAAACGTCTTTTGAGGTACTTGATAAGAACAAACATTGTTAGGAATAGTTCCAAAATCGAGTGGTTTATATACAATAATGCAAACCAAATCAAATCAAATTTATTGTATTGGTCTAAATGCCACATGTACATTACAAGTAGTATATTAGATAAACACGCAGGTATGAAACATAATATTACATTAAATGCAACAATATCGATACACTGGCGCGACGGTCGTGAGGATAAAGAATATTATTCGCACGACCGTCGTGATGATAAGGAAAATAAAAGCACGACGGTCGTGCCGACCGATAGACATTCCCCTGATTCCTTAAACAATATGCTTAGCAAATTTCAAATTGAAAACACTGCGCAAACAAACAGAAACAAATGGAGTTACACATTTACACAAATGAACTCACGTGTTATTTGTCTGCAGAGTTCTAAGACAGTCAACTGGTCCGGAAAATAAACGGTAAAGGTAATTCTAGTTGTGTAAATATTTTAAAACTGATAATGATGATATTACGTCTGTAAAAGATGCTACAAACACTTTGGCAAAAACTTTTTCTAAAAACTCTCCTTCTGAAAATTGTCTACCAAATTGTCTAAAGGAAAGAAGCTAAAAGAACAGAAAAAGCTGAATTTCAAGTCTAAAAATTGGAGAAATACAATAAACTGTTCACTCTCAAAGAACTTCGAGAATCCCTTATACATCAGCTGGTCCTGATGATATCCATTATCAATTATTAAAACATTTACCTGAAACCTGTCTCTCTGCACTTCTTGATATATTTAATAAGGTTTGGACGACCGGAAACTTCCCCGATTCTTGGCGGGAAGCAATCGTTATTCCAGTCCCCAAACCTGGAAAGGATTATACGGACCCAATAAATTATCGCCCTATTGCTTTAACGAGATGTATATGTAAAACCATGGAACGAATGATTAATGAGAGACTCGTTTGGTACCTGGAATCCAACAAGCTGATAACAAAGTATCAAGGTCATACTACACCAATTCATTTTCCATAGGCCCACCTTATAGCTCTAAGCTCTGTACTGGGTTCCCTAATATAGGAAGCTATATTTCATATTACTTGTTTTGAAAGATCTATCTTAGTTTTATCAAAAAAACATGCACAAGCCATACGTTGAGTATGTTTTGAAAAAACTGTTTGGGTCGGATGGTGCTGACCCACCTATTTGCATGTAGAAACATGAGGAAAATGTAAAATATACCTCTTTTTTGATTATGCAACACATTATGAATACATTGCACAAATGTATGATTTAACCTGTATAAGTACTCTTCAAAATTTAATTTTTTTATTTTTTAGCAAGATTTTTTGGTTTGTTTACCTTGTCAACCAATCAAAATTAATAGATTCTATGTAATAGCTCCGAATTTACCCTGGAACTTTTTCCCTTCCCACTGATTGGTTGGAAATTGGTGTAGTCTGATCTAAAAGTGGATTCCGGCGCCAACAAGGCACAACAGACAATCTCATTCGATTTGAATCATTTATTAGGGAAGCTTTCGTAAAGAAAGAACATCTAGTCGCTGTATTTTCTGACTTGGAGAAAGCTTATGATACTGTATGGAAGTACGGTATCATGAATGATCTTTATGACCTTGGTCTTAGAGGCCGATTACAAATTTTATAGAGAATTTCTTAGATGATAGACAAGTTCATGTCCGAATGGGTTCAACCCTCTCTGACATTCATGAACAGGAGATGGGTGTGCCACAGGGAAGCATACTCTCTGTCACTATTTTTAACATACAAATTAACAGTATAGTTAAATGCATCAATCCTGGTGTGGATTTCTCTCATATGTTGACGACTTTGTTATATGTTATCGTGCAAAAAACATGAACACTATTGAGAGACAACTTCAACAATGTCTGTATAAACTTCAGACCTGGTCAGATGAAAATGGTTTTAAATTTTCTAAATCTAAAACTAACTGTATGCATTTTTGTCAACTACGTTAACATCATGAAGACCCTCATCTAACACTGGATGGGTCACCAATACCAGTAGTGAATGAGACAAAATTCCTTGGTATTATTTTCGACCGTAAATTATCGTTTATACCACACCTTAAATACTTGAAGCCCAAGTGCCTTAAAGCTCTTAATTTAGTTAAAGTTGTTGCAAACGCTAATTAGGGAGCGGATCTTAAAGTCGTTTTTTTAGAACTTTATAGATCTCTTATCAGATCCAAGCTGGACTACGGCTCAGTAGTATATGGATGGACTCGCAAGTCATACTTGCAGATGCTCTATCCTATACATAATCAAGGATTACGAATCGCCTTAGGTGCCTTTCGTACATCACCAGCCCAAAGTCTATATGTTGAAACTAATGAACCATCACTGTCTCATAGACGGGACAAATTAACCCTACAATATGCCTTTACATTAAAATCTAACCCTTCAAACCCAACTTTCGATAATGTTTTTAATCTTAGTAATGAACCTCTTTTTGATCGAAAACCGAAGGCCATTCGACCATTTGGTCTTCGTATGAAACCAAAATTAAGAGACTCTGAAATCGACCTAAATTTGATTGTCAAGTACAAAGTACCACAAATGCCACCGTGGACTTTGGAAACACCAACTATTATTTTTTATCTTTGTAATGGTAACAAATCCAGTACAGACCCTACTGTCTTTCAGAGCAAATTTAATGAAATTAAATCGAAATACAGTAACTTTCAACATATATACACAGATGGTTCTAAAGATTCAGATAAGGTAGCTGCAGCAGCTGTTATTCACAAACACATCATAAAGAGCCGCCTGCCTGACAAGGCCTCTATCTTTTCATCTGAACTTAAGGCCATTGAACTTACCTTAACTTATATTCAGGAATCTGATGATGACCATTTTGTAATAATGTCTGATTCCCTTTCATCTCTTCAAGCACTGATTAATATGAAACATGATAAGTTAAACCCAGTTGTGCTTCAGCTTTAAGAAAAGTACAATTCTCTTATAGTTGATAATGTTATTATTTTTTGCTGGCTTCCAAGCCATGTATGAATAAGTGGTAATGATAGAGCTGAGAGTGCTGCTAAAGCAGCATTAGGTTTACATATATCTAATGCTTAATTACCTTATACTGATTTTAAAAGTTGTATTAACACATATATTCGTAACTCTTGGCAAGCCGCTTGGGATTTGTCAGTTAACAATAAACTCCATTCAATTAAATCGTTACTTGGAGAATGGCGTTCTTCTAGTAGACTCATTCGTCGAAAAGAAGTTGTCCTAGCCCGGTGCAGGATAGGGCATACATGTTATACTCATTCATATGTATTACAAGCTGAGCAGCAATTACCAGAATATATACCCTGCTTTGCACCGTTAACGGTCAAACACATCTTGTTGGAATGTGTAGACTTTGATCCTATGCGTCAACAGTACTACAATGTTAATACTATGAAAGAGTTATTTGATACTATAGATTTTACATATGTTGATTTACCTATATAGTTTATATTACTACCATATCATCCCTTATGTTTTAATAGTTTAATCTTGATATATTTACATTAATTTTTAATTTCTACTTAAAGGGACACTGTCCTTAACTTTTAGCTTATAAAACACACACTAATTATGTTCGCAAACATTACACACCAGACATTACTGAATATTTACTAATTAAAGCAGGATTGTTTGATGGAATTCAGTCGCGGTACAAAAAAAAAAGAGAAACCATTTCGGGCGTTTGAACTCGCAGCCCAAACTAAAATTCCACTCGCGGTAATAATAGTGAACGAAAAGTGGTCGACCTAGCTCCCGACTGAGCTAAGCAGGCTATACATATTACGCACTAAATACTATGGTCAAAACCTAATGCGCTAATGGAAGTCACGTGATCGCAGAAAAGGTAAATACGGTGGGTCCCACTTTATTTACAAATAATAAATTAAGCTTCTTTTTTTTTCAAACTCACGAATGTATTACTACAGACTTCTTAGTGTCTATGCTCATGTTTACATGTATATATTTCAATGAATAAAAGTCACACAGTTATTTGGTTATGCTCAATATCTGCTTACTTACGGACAGTGTCCCTTTAATTCATTCTGTTGCCTTCATTGTATATGTCCAATTGTTTATCCCAGCGTGACCACTCTGCATCAGATCACATTCTACGTAGCATATTGATGACGTAATTCAAAACTGATACTGAGCTGACCTCTGTTTACATATATGTACTCACACAAAACAACGTTCGAAACGCTTGCGTAAACTAGTGACCAAACGTTTTTTTTTCAAATTTTCAAATTTTCTTGAAAAATGTAATACTGCCAGAGGAAGGATTAAACTCATCGTTCATGTTCTGGTCTTTTTTCTCGCTGTTAAAATCTCCATAAAAAGTGAATTACAAAATAAAAACACCTGTTCAAATTCGATCGATAAACAGTAGGAGATAATTTTTACAATAACACAACATAGGTACATTTTTAAAAAAAGTAAAATATGAAAAAAAATGGTTATTTTATAAGGCAATGGCTTGAGTAAATTATTTATGAATTTTAATAATAATAAATTATTAAACGAATAATAAATTATTAAACGTGTAAACTGCATTTTCCTCGGAATATATACTGTATGACACATTCGTGTCATAGTTTGCTAATATATATATATATATATATATTATCTGTTTTTAAAACATATTTACTCACATTTGGAGGTACTCCAGATTTTGTTTCGGTGTCAACCCGACGAGTAAATTACAAATACGGTATTCCTCGGAATACGTGCTATCATAAGACACATTTAAGACGGTATCAACCCAGTCGTGTCTATAAATCTTGCTGCATTTTTATTAAAAGACATTATACATGTTATATGCGGTATCAACCCGACATGTCTTACGGTACTACTGTACTTTGAAATATAATTTTCAATAAAAACCGCACATATATAAAGTATTCAGTCTATGTTATAATCTTATTAGGACAGATTGAATAAACTATATATACTTATTTGGTCTATCACAGTGTACCTTCATAAAGTAAAACCTCATTACATTAGTTAATGAGAAAACTCATACGTTAAATAAAAATCGATTAGGATTGCATGTTGCAACTGAAGAAGGTCAATAGACCGAAAGCGCTCTTGCAGTCCGGATTATTGTCTAACCGAGTGGAATCAGAGATGATTTATGTGCTATTAACACACGTGACACATATAGAGTGTGTCTAACATACGTGTTACATAGAGTGTGTATACATAATATGCACATACAAACATTAAAAACTGTTAAACTAATTGACGGGTTACCTAATGCAAAAGCAATCATACATGGTTATATAATAGCCATACTATACTGTCCATAATTATACAGGGTAGTAAGTAACCGTAATCAACTGGTGTTGGTGATAAAAGCAATCACAAACACATTGTACCACCTTTTTGTACAATATGCATAAGAACAACAACAAACGCAAAATCCTGGGTGTGAGAAATTCCCCCGTGCGTAGTGTAATAATGATATTTTGCAGGCTTGGAGAGGAAGATTTTTCTTGACGTTAGTGCTTTCGTCTGTCAAGTTTCTCGCTATAAGAACAAATTGTAATTATCAATTTGATTAAAAGCCTAAATTTCACTTAAATTTTCGTAACAGTCGGCGATTTGTTAATGCCTAGAAATCGTGTTTGTAATAAAAATAGTATAAACAAACACGTAAAAGCTTAAAATCCACTGTGTAACAATTGAATACATGTATTTGTTTATGTGCGTCATCTTTGTACATTTTCAGCTGAATACAATTTACATCAATGGTGTCATTTTGACCGCCATCATGAAATCTGCTCAAAACGCAGTTTGTTTACGTTTTTGCGCGTGACGTTTTTAAGTAAATATCCCTCCGCGGCGGCTTGGCGTACCCATAGAAGGTATTAAATTACAGTGAAAATCCTAGCGGCAGCACGGTTGACCTTTCGTATCAAAAGTTAGCGGTTAAGCTTATCATTGAAAAGAACACACTGCCTTTTTATCATAAAGCCAGTAAGTATGTAGGGGAGATAACCATGTAAGTAATGTGGCAAATATCGACAGTGCTGCCGCCATCGTACCGTTTCACTTTGCACGTAATGAAATCAGTTTCTGTCGAACGTATTGTGTTTACATTGCACCGACTTTGTTTTCGCGTAATCATTTTACCACCAAACTAAATGTGTTTGCGTTAAACTGATTCGTATTGCATCGTACTGATTTACTTTGTTGTGTATCACTTCACATTTTTCGATGAATCTTTTAAGTTTTCATCGTACCGACTAGTATTTCATTGTATTGCATTAGGTTTTTTGTCAGATGGTTTGTCATTGCACTGAATGAGTTCTATTTGCGTCGTATGGTTTGTAATTTTACACCGTATCATTTCACTTCTAACCGTATTAATTCACTTTGTAACGAATGAACATGTTGAATTAAACGGCCTGTCTTTGAATGGTTTGTAAATATCCACATTTTGCGGGTTATGGCTTCCCATAGTTATCTTGACAAAGCTTTGGTTGTTGTAATTACTATAAATACATCTTTGTTTGTCATTTCTTCATATTTACTTATTTTTCTTTGCTTCCAGGGTTTTGCGTCAAATGTGACCTACTTATGTGTTTATTAATTAGTTCATCCATTAAATCATTCATTACATGGGGCCTTAAAACACCATTAATTATTCACTGACTGACTGGTTCGCTCGCTCACTCATTAATTCATTTATTACATGGGGCCTTATGACAACTGCGTTAAAAAACGGTTGCTTGTTTTGTTTGTATGGTGTTTGCGTCATTTTCAACACATGTAAGGTTATATATGACGGTCGATTGTTTGTGGTGGAGGCAGACCACCCACTTTTCCTGCTTAGAATCAGTATTGTACACCTCCCGCCATCCGTAAGAATCGATACCTCCTCACTTACAAGTCAAGCTCCCAGTGGGATTAAAACTTACCTTTGAAATTAAAACAATTTGTTTGACTGCATACATACTTACTTTTTACGAAATGGGGTGGGTGGGGCGGATGGGGTGAGGGTTAACGGCTCATCGACACAATATAGATTATTTAGAGCCGCCCATAGAGAGGCAATGCTGAATAGGAATCCGGGAACCTACCCTACACTTCTTAACGAATTTATTCCTATGGTTCTTTAATGTGCTCGGATGATACACGGGACCGCGCAGTTTACGTCCCCATCAAAGGCACGAAGTTAGAAGTAAATAATTAACCGTAAATAATTTAAAAAAGTTTAATGGGCGGAATGAAGTCGGCGTTCAGCCGAATTGGAATTTAACGGCACGCCACCACAAAAAGGTTATATGGCCTCAACAGAAATGAACAGGCCCGCTCTCCGTTTACTTCTAGATAAAACATATGCAGAATGGGCATAGAATCTTCTCATCTGCAGAGCTGCAGAACTGCAGTTGTTGCAAATTCTATTGTAAACACTCCATCTTTCACTGGAGCCATGATCATTGTTTTGTGCCACCACTCAAGTAGCACATGAAACAATACAGAAATGACGATTAAGTATTTTAATGAACATGGCAAAAATGACACATTGAACACGACTTCGGGTGAATTTTACCCCATCTATACATGTAACGTTATCAACACACGCCAATTGGTTAGCATCTTTGCAACTCTTTCAAAAGGTTTCGGGTTCGAATCACAGTGCAGTCACATCTCAGATGTTTAAAACATACTCCCGCAGTAGTTTACTCGTGCAAGGTATTTTGAAACTATGCCTTCTTTTAAGTGGAGTGTAAAGTCGTCGATCCCATTACAGGGAGAGCCATACCCCGTGCACGTTAAAGATTGCATTTTCACAACCGTAAACCTAAGCCTTATCCCTGGGTCATGGTTTCATATATCCCCAGTAAAGGTTTTTAAAAGAAAAAAGAAAAAAAAGAAGAAAGACAGAAAGTGTAACATGAAGTGTAATGAACCCCGGGCAATAGACAGTAAAATCTATTTATAGTAATACACGCTCGACTTCTGTCTGTTACAAACAAACAAAACATTTATTGAAACCTTTGTCATATTAACGCGGCCTTTTGCTTTACGAGGTCAACTGTGCCGCCGCTAGGAGTTTACCTGTGTATACCATTCAATGATGACATTACTTGATTGTGACCGTGGTCTAGTGGTAGCGCGCATAAACAATTAAATATATATATTCTTCTGGAATGAGTCTTGGTCTTTGATTTATATCAGTATAAACTGAGAACAAGAAATCCTTTAGAATGACTCCAGTTTCCAGCATTTCCATGAATAATTTTGACAATACATCCAGGTACATTGCATATTAGGCTATTATAATTGTGTGTATTTTTTAACTAAATAAGAATTTAAAACGCAATATAACCTTTCACACCCCCGATATAAACTCACCATATGCATCAGTTCACATAACATTAATAAGCATCTTGAACAAGCTGAGAACGTTTGTCGTCATACAGCGCAAGCTATATGACGTAAGCAATTACTTAATTGTTTGTCACGTGACTACCAGTGTATTTAAACATTGTGACGCGCAGAACTTTGCATACGGGGGCGCCCAATGGAACAGCCGGTAAACATAGCAGCCTGATTACCTTGACCTCCGAGATAATATATAGTGCCCTCATAATAGCGTACACAATGGTTTTATTGTTGTGTTAGAATCGAAATAACAAATAGGTACCTGTGTTTTATCGGTGAATAAAATACAGTTAGTCGTTCGGATGCGAGTAAATAAAATCACTCGTGCTAACGCACTCGTGATTTATTTACATCGCATCAGAACTCCTAACTGTATTTTATTCACCGATAAAACACAGGTACGTATTTATTATTTCTTAAATACCAGTCTCCTCGTGCTGTTGCATTAACTGTATCAGGTCTCCTGATTTTCCATACCACTAAATGCAAACAAAAATCTATTCGGCAACTTCTTTCAAACAATACAACGCTTACATTTTTTTTAATTTAGATGCTATGTCGCTGCATGTTGTTAAGATATATCGCTAAACAGGTAATCTGCATTCTTGTTTCAGCTTGGCTTAGCACTGGTTGTATTAGTCTCTTGGACTGCAGCAGAAACCACAACACGCAATTATGAAAGTTCATCAGCAGTCGACACCATGTGTCCCATATCATTACAGACACATTCCGGACCGCCAAAGTAAGTTTAATTTACCTAATTTAATAAGCATTTTACATGAACAAGTTGTGGTGCCCTTTATTAACTTGTTTAAAAATATTAGACTTCACGAATGTTTGAAGGGCTAAGCGTTCTGAAGTAGAACAGGCTCTATTTAATAATTATTGTTATTCAAACACAAAATGGTGAGTAATTATATAAATAAGTTATCTGCTTGAATAAGTTTTGGAATGAAAATGGCCATGGCGGTTAAGATATAGAATAATTCAAATATTGCCAATGGCAAAACAAGATATAATTATGAACTAATTATTTTACTACAGGCACCGGTCGCAAAAAAATGTTATGCTAGCAAATGCCAAAAATGGTCTCGACCAAAGTATATTTTGAGGCTCTGTTGGTGTGTAAAAATACCCAATTCCTCTTTCGGTTTGAATAACAGGTTTAACCTCGAACGATTAAAAGTAAATCGAAATCGAACAGGAAATGTAGCATCAAGGACCACAGTCAACCACAAATACGCACAGAAACAAGCAACACATACAAAGATGAATAAAAGGCAAGATATGACAGCACAAAAGTCAAAGGCCTGCCAATAGGGCTACTGCTCAGTGGCAAAAAGGCTGCTGTGGATTAAATATAGTATTATATATACAACATGTACAAAGGAACAATACTGACATCATTGACATGCGTAGAGAATACATACTTGGCACTATGCCGTACTAATAAAATGTATGTAATTATCTGCCATAACTACTGAAACACAATCAATAACAATTTAAAATTAATCAATTACTTTTGAATTTAAACTTAACAACTATTATGTTCAGCTTATACATATGTATTACAGCTGTGTTACTTTCATATAAAATACATATGTGAGATACATGCTTACTTCAAAGTGTGTAATAACTCTAAGAGGACTTACATTTGATAAGTTATAAAGGAAAACGAAATATCCTAATATATGCAAGAAAGTTAGGTATATAAAGTCGAACAGGACAGGTAGCGTTCACAGAACGCAGTCAGCCCAAAACACATATTTAAAATAGACAACAATAAACAACAATAACAAGGAAATATTGAAGAAATTAAAAAGAACCACAAATATTAATGGGTTGACAATAGTGGTTACAGCGTTGGTACGATCATCGGCAAAGACAAAACTGCTGTTGGTTTAAACCAGGTTCTAGGGTCACCAAATCTTACTATTGCCCTAGTGTCGTCCCAATACAACGAGAGTAAATAAAGAAATCCCCAATATATCTTCTAATAATCAAGGCATAATTAATAGACAATATAAGTATAACTCAAAGATGATAATGCATATATGAATATAAAGAGGACTCATTAACCTGGCAGAAACTAGAGCAACGCGATAATAAATCGTTAATGGCACATAAAGACAAAATTACATATAACCTTACATTTGTTGAAAATGACGTAAAACACCAGACAAACATACAAACCATCCCGAAGATGGTATGCATATGGCGGTGAACATGAAACCTTCAATGCGGTATGTTCACATCATTCCATGGTGAGCGGCGTATGGTCCTACGTATGTAAGGTTATATATGACTGTCGAATTTGTTTTGTGGAGGAGGCAGACCACCCACTTTTCCTGTGTAGAACCATACTAGTACGGTACAGTGAACAATCTGTATTTCTGATTCTTAAGTTGCTGTAAACCATCTTAAACAAGTAAGACTTGATTAATAGTCTGGCTTTTTAATAATTATAGTATGCTTGATTTACTATATAGCAAAGTTTACAACACTTACTGGTTGACTGTACAGGCATCGCTGCATATTTCTTCATGCATTACAAAACGCACACGATATTTGTGTCCTTTTACATCATCTGAAATAAAACGTACATTTTATTGTGCCTTAACAGAAGCACTTGAACGTGTGTAAGACAGGTTCATTTGATAAATAACATATTCCTACTTATATGTTTGAGGTTTATTGTCCCGCCGTCATCACCGTTGATTTATTTACTATTATTCTCTTTTTTTTCTTTTTTTTCATAGCGGAATGTCAAGTTTGAATCTAATAAATGTTATAAATGTTAAAAAACAACTGGATAATATTCACTGATAACTCATGTATTTGTCTCCTGGGGAAATTAATTTGATGTATCGTATTAATATTTTCTTATATTACATTCTTACTACAGTTTTATAGAAATTTCCAGGTATCAGAAATTTAGTAATAACTTCAACTGTACTGATATATATCTCCCTAGGGAAATATAGCTTCCTAGCCGGAACTACATTTTTTTACCTATATAAACCTAAATTTAAAATACAGATTAACCAATTGTTCTAAAAAATAAACACTACTACTGAGAATTGAATGATGGAAAGAAACAAACATAGTTAAAATAAATAAATAAATGAACAAATAATAATAAGCATTGAATTATTCATATATTTATATTTTTCAAATAAATGAATTTTATATAACTACACAGAATAAAACCAGAAATATCCCAATTTACAAAAGCCGTCTGCTTCAAAGTTTATCTGTCAAAAGATGGCAGAATTATTAGATTTCATCTCTCAGCAAGCCATTGAAGAATTTGTACACGAGTCTGAGTATGAGGAGCTGCCAAACACACACCAACCCGTCCAGCAGCAATCATCAATGAGGTTTGCGCCTGTAAATACAAATAATGTGATGGATTTTATTCTGGCCAGGCAAATGCCAACACAATCAAAAGGACAGGGCATGACATGGATCTGTTTTCGTCGTTCTTGCATTCACAAAATGAACAGAGGACAATTGAAGTACTATCAACAGTAGACTTAGATCTCAACTTTGGAAACTTCCTGGTAAATGTTAAAAAAAAGGATGGATCCGAGTATGAGCCCTCCACGATACGCGGATTTATGTCGAGTTTTGACAGGTACTTGAAAATGAAATGTATGCCTCACCAAGTTAACAAGAATCCTATCTTTCCTCATAGTAACGATGCGCTAAAAGCTAAAATGACGTATTGAAAGTTGTTTGAATGCGGTCAGCTAGGTCACGACTCTCCCCAAGAACTGGTCAAGCTGCTGCATGTGACATTCTGTCTTGTCCTTGGCATGCGGGGAGGAACCGAGCAGCGTAACCCAAAATGGGTAGATATCGAATTATTAACAGATGAAGACGGTGACGAATATTTGTGCCATATTAATGAGAGCCAGACAAAAACACGTGTTGGTACCGATTCGAGAAATGTTAGAAAGTTTAAGCCAAAAGCATGGGTAAATTCGGAAACCAGTCGCTGTCCCGTTGCGGCTTACAAAATATACAGAGATCAAATATCAACTGATATGATAGACACTGAATCCCCATTTTTTCTAAGCGTAAATGCCAAAGAAGACCAGGTTTAGACCAGTGTTGGCTCAAAAATGTACCAATGGGCAAAAATCACATAAACAAATTGGTCAAAACAATGAAGGAAAACTGCCCGAGAATCAATGATCAAAGAAAACTGACCAATCACAGTATTAGGAAACATCTAATTCAGAAATGTGATAACATAGGCCCAGCTCCTACTGCCACTGTCCAAATAAGTGGACACAAAAATTTGCAAAGTGTAAACAATTATTCCAAAATGAACCAAAAACAACAAAAGCAGGAGGCTACAGCATTAATGGACACCAAACAAGCTAATCTTGTCCCAGTTCAACAGCTTCCATAAGCCTCTACTTCCACTGTCACTGACGAACAAATTCATGCACAGCCACTGTGCATTCAATTGTCATACCATCAACAGAAGGCAACATCTACATTTTCATCGGTATTTCACGACACAACAACAATTCATGAAGGTACATTTAATTTCTTTCCTAACGTGAATGACGGATCACCCAAGCCGAAAAAATTCCGAAGTAGTCACAGTATTCTCGACTCAGATTCCGACTATCGTTCGTTATATATACTGACACTTATACACGAGTGAACATCCTGAAATGACGTCATACTATGTGTAAACACACAAGGTTGACCGAAAACAGTACACGTTGTTAACATTCACATTGTTATTATTTGAACTGTTTTGATGGTTATAAGTAACTTTCATAATAAAATCGTTGAAATATTCCTACATAAATGTATTTGGGACACAATAAAATAACTGTTAACTATTGAAATTCTTTGTTTCCGTCGCCCTTATAAATTATGGCTGAATATGCAAACTCAGTGACACGCCACACGGCATGGCCTGTTAAAAAAACCTGCCAATTTGTATTCAGTTTACCTTTCAGTGATAATCCAGCTATGAATTCTACATTTTCATTTAGTGAATGAAAATGTATCCTGACTTTTCACAAGAACGCCGAATAACATGATCGAGAAATCCATGTTTATTTCAGTTTTGACTTTTCTATCGGCGAGCAAAATGCATAAAAATGCAGAGTCGGTGCTTATCACGTGATGTCAAAATACGCCCTTCAAGCGCATATCAATGCGCGTTTTCACAGAAAGAAAGAAAAAGAAAAAATACAGTTAGCCTACACATTTTAAAGATTAAATAGTTAAGCTGGAATGTAATATATAATTTAGTTACCATGAATTTTTCAATACGGGAATTTCTATCCCTCGTAAAAATATGTCCGAATAAACAAACTCGTCCTTACGCACTCGTTTGTCTATGCGGACGTATGTTCACTCGGGATAGAAATCCCGTATTGAAAAACTCATAGTAATTAAACTCTATATACACTACCAAAATTCCTTAACGTGAAATTCACGTGGAAAAAAAATAAGGTGAAATTCACGTTAAGTTCACGTGAAATTCACGTGAAAAGGTAACAATTCACTAACGTTAACTAATGTTAAATTATTTTCAACGTGAAATTCATGTGAAAAAAGAAATAACATGAAATTCACGTCCAATTTACAGGAAAAGGTAACAGTGTACTAACTTTAAATTATTTTCAACGTTAAATTAACGTTCTTGCTCGTTTCATGTGAAATTCACGTTAAAAATTCACGTGAAATTCACGTTATTTAAGCGTGATTTAACGTTAAGATATTTTGGTAGTGTATATTGTAGTTGCCTGTTTCAAATAGTCGATTAAAATATATCTAAAAGCAATACACCAAACATTTTTGCAAGGTGGGTGAACACGGTATAAAACATGATGATCTTAAAATCACAAAAAAAGAAGAAAAAATGTGTAAATTAGCTCATTACACCATTAGTTTTATATTAACGAGGAATTATTCTATTTTAGAACAAGTCCATCAATAGAGAAAAGTGAGGTTTCCCTTTTGTTGCTGCTGGGCTTTTGTGGTTTTTCTATGATCATTGCTGCTCTGTACAAAGCACTACGTAGACACGTTTACCACGATGAGCACAAACTGGACACAGTGTTCGACGCCGGTGGTAGCGTGAGTCTTAGTCTTACCGCCGTCACCGTGACGTCACAACTTTTATGGCCGGTCGATTTTCTGCAGTCTTCAACTCTTGCTAGCAAGGTACAAACCTGAAGAATGGTACATGATCATTGTTTCTTTGTTATTTTAGAAAATCATTCGAAAGTTTTTTACTAATGTAGGCTTTTGATTTAAACATTTTAAAAACTATATGAACAGATAAATTATTATATTATGTTTACATTGAAATAAAACGTAATCATAACCTAACTCTTGTTTATATTTCAACACAGTCTGGTCTGGGTGGAAGTCTCTGGATGGGCATTGGCGTCGTGATTGATATTCTTCTCTTCCCTGCTCTTTCCATCTTCCTTAAAACAAGAGCACCAGGAGCAAAAACATTTCCCCAGGTAACTACACTGAATATGGATAGAAATTTCCTTGAATAACTTTTTGAAACGGTCAATAATCTCGGGCAAACAGTGTATTACTTACACGGTATATATTTCGGATCTTACATAAATGCCAGTTTAATACTGAATTTATTTAACGAGTTGGATAATGTATGATATGAGGTTGTGCCGTGCATCATATCAGATTTAACCAACGAGTTTAATAAATGCAAGATTAAATAGGCAAGAATGTGAGATTCTATTTATCACATAACTTAAAAATCGATAAGGAGCAACATGAAAAAGTGTAGCTGTCTATATATAACGTTGTTGTCCGATGACGTCCCATGTTGACTCGGTATTCACAATACGAAACGAACAACGGAACTAACTCGTCGAATTCCGTAATCCGGTATTTTAAAAAGGTTACGGAAATCGACGAGGCAATTCCGATGCCCAGCGAGCTGAACGGAAAAAAACGAACGATGATTCGGCCTTCTTTTGCATAATTATTTCACTAGTGTAATATGATATCTATATCATGGCTTTATTACACTCCCACACCGCAAGTTATATATAATGTCGGACATCCTATTCATCAAAACCGAAAGCTATTGCTTCGCAACTTGAATGATATTGCCTAAATATGTGTTATGTCATAATGTATGTGATGTCATTCACAATATAGCAGGATAACTATATAAGGTAAAACAGGTGTTCGTATTCATGTGTTCCATAAAATACTTTTGAGGATATCAGAAATGTATTGTATGTCATCTTGTAATGTATAGACATATTCTAGCTCGTTCATCTTACATTTCTTTGAACCTAAGCACTTTTATTAGTCTTCGATGTATGTATATTTAAGTATCATTACGTGGTCCGATTATTAACTGTCATACCTCATTCAACCCCTTCTTCAAGAAGCGAAAACGGGGTTGGCTGTGGTATGAAATAAAACCTAAATTCAGCCTAAAAAGTTCGCATATTGTAAAATTAAAGCATTTAGTAGATAATTTTAAACAAGTTATCGTATTTTGTCAATAAAAAATATTTTTAAACGTGTTTTATTGTCGCAATATTCGTTATAAAATCCTGCTAATATAAGCTTTCCCATCGCTTAATGCAAATAAGGCGGGACCACGTAATGTAATCCATCAAAGCAGAGTCGTTGGCAATTTTACAGACTAGCATGTACAATTTAAAGAACTTAACGCGTCATATTGCATTTTCACCCTAATACACGTTTTAGTATACATTTAAACATGTTAAACACGCCTAAAGCTTGTGATTATTTCCCACTTTTGAAATTATATTATTGATTCATGCTGTTCAGGATTTAAAAATCTCGAAACCCATACTCCCTAATTACGTTGTATAAAATGTTGCTCATTACGTTATTTTGTTTTTGTTTTCAGATAGCTTATGCTCGATTTGGGAAGATGGCACACATCATGTTCTGCATTTTAGCTCTGCTCGCCAACCTTATTGTATGCACCAGTATGTTACTAGCCGGAAAGTCTGCAATGGAAGTCCTATGCAAGGATTCAAACAACGAGTTCATATTTTCTCGTTCTCGCCGTCTTGTTTGGATCGTATTGTATGATTGGTGGCCTCGGAACTACTTTTTATGTATCGTACTTTAACACAGCCCTGACCTTTATTTCCGTCTCGGTATTTATTCTGTATACACGCTATTATCCTTCCGATGAAATCAAACAAATATCGTCTACCGAAGCATTGTATGATTCAGTTTCTTGTATAAAGGGTCCGGATGGAAACTTTGGGAATTCATACCTCACGTTCAGATCGGAATCTGGTTTAATCTACGGCGTAGTCCTGCTGTTCATGGCTACGTCTATAAGCTTCTGTGATCAGGCCAACTGGCAGAGTAGAATTGCAGCAAAGCCAACGCAGGGTGTAATTGGGTTCTTTCTTGCTGCGTACTTGTGGTTTGTCATTCCAACTTCGCTGTCGTTCACGGCAACTATGACTTACTTTCCATGAGTTTCCAGAATGGAACACACCTTTTGTCGGCGGCGGAAATCGACAACGGTAGGTGTTCACCTTTTACAGTTTAAATTTCAGTCAAGAATTCATTTTGTTCCGATAATTAATAAAATATATGAAATTTATCATACAGATTCAATAACAAAAACATGTATGATGAACATTAGCAAACTTTGCGATTATGACCATCTTCTCTATTGTTATTCCAGAGGAAGGTCGGTAAATGTTTTGTTTTTACATTGATGAATAGGCATATGATTCCAATAAAAACAAGTCAGCATGACTCTAAACACGTTTATCTTTGGCTTCGTTTGACATGATACATTACTACAAACGTTGCATTCTTCTAGGCTACATAACACCGTTCGTCATGAACTCCCTACTTGGAACGACAGGCGGCTACCTTTTATTGACTATGTTGATGATGTCACTAATGTCCACGGGCTCTGGTGAGGTGATGGCAATATCATCCATCATAGTCTATGATATTTACAAGACTTATGTTAACCCGTATAGGTAAGGACACATTTTATTTTCCATCGTATTCTAATATTTACAAGACCTATATAAATTGTATACACAATTTGAGAATATTGACGATTTTGGAACCGCAAAGTAAGAATTCTTAAAATGCCCGACGATTCCGGAATTGCGCAGGACAATTCAGGAATTGCACAAGGGGTTAATCGATATAAACTATGCAACAAGTGTCTACGCAATTTGAGAATGTTTCGTGCAAAGTACGAATTTGTGTTGTATTTGAAAATGAATCTTGTGTTTTGAAACCTATTTATTTCTAATTACATATGCTTATTGGTTTCACCCTCTGTTATAAATTGATAAAATATATATAGAAAACCCACATAGTTTGGTTTGGTAAATGATTAACATGAACTGAGTTATTGAGAAAACAACTTGAAGCCCTCAAACAATAAAGCGCGGACAGTGGTGCAAACGCCGGATTACCAATTCATCATCTTAACTGAAAAATCTAAGTAAAAAGTGTGTGTGGGTGGGTGGGGGGATAAATCAAGTAAAAAAAATGACAGCGTTATGGTGCTTATCATAAAACAGTGTGTAATAACAAGTAAGCTGTTTGCCAAGTTTCAACGCTTTCCGAAAATTCCTTTTTGAGAAATGAGGAAAAACAGAAAGTTTAACCAAAACATTTAACCAAAACGTGTAGACGGACATACGGGACGGACGGACAGACAGACAGACAGACAAAAAGACAGACAGAACGACGGATAGACAGACGGTCGGACGGATGGAGGCGGACGGACAGACGGACGGACTGAAATCGGCCAAACTATCAGCCTGGAAATGGCTACGCAATCCGGCTAAAAATAAAAAAATAAACGGGTCAAATTGGGCATTCCATATATAATATATTTTAGAGATTTTCCTATGATTTCTTTTAATATACAAACATTGGACCCTGATTTGGGTCATATTCCTTCGTATATACTTGTATATACAAAATAGGTCAAATATTGAACATATGCCAAATAACAAACAGCCAGTGGCTCAATACATGCATCAGGTGTTATGCCACTATATTACTAATTATTACAATTGCATGTTGTAATCATATGTATAAACGTAATAGACTGATAAAGTATGTAAATATATTTAATGTCAAATTGTCTGTTCTCCAGAACACCTGTTCATCAGCCAAATGTACTAAAAACAGTCATTTACACAGACCGTTTGAGAATAAATTTCCAGTTTATGATATTGCTAGTAATGACATTTGCATATTTGAATGATCCTTTATAGATGGTGGATATAGAAAATGAGTTCTTCCAGAGTTAATGAAGGCCTTTGCCACCAGATTTAGAATTAACAACTAGAACCAAAATATTACTACTTTGTCCAAATGCTTAGATTCCGGAATTGTTCATATTCTCATTTTGCGCATAACATATCAACTAGTATAGATATGTGAGGAAAGCTGCTAATTTTCAGCTTAGTCTATTGATTAACCCGTACAGGTAAGGTTTCACTGTATACTAATTGCAAGGATATATTAACCCGTATATGTTAGGTTTCACTGTATACTATTTGCAAGGGTATTTAACCCTTATAGATAAGGTTTCATTGTATACTAGATGCAAGGGTATATTAACCCGTATAGGTAAGGATTCACTGTATACTAGTTCAAGGGTATATTAACTCGTATAGGTAAGATTACACTGTATACTAGTTGCAAGGGTATAGTAACCCGTATAGCTAAGGTTTCACTGTATACTATTTGCAAGGGTATATTAACCCGCATAGGTAAGGTTTCATTGTATACTATTTGCAATGGTATATTAACCCTTATAGGTAAGGTTTCCCTGTATACTAGTTGCGAGGGTATATTAGCCCGTATAGGCAAGCTTTCACTGTATACTAATTGCAAGGGTATATTAACCCGTATAGCTAACGTTTCAATGTATACTATTTGCAAGGGTATATTAACCCGCATAGGTAAGGTTTCATTGTATACTATTTGCAATGGTATATTAACCCTTATAGGTAAGGTTTCACTGTATACTAGTTGCAAGGGTATATTAGCCCGTATAGGCAAGCTTTCACTGTATACTAATTGCAAGGGTATATTAACCCGCATTGATAAGGTTTCACTGTATACTATTTGCAAGGGTATATTAACCCGTATAGCTAACGTTTCACTGTATACTATTTGCAAGGGTATATTTACCCGTATAGGTAAGGTGTCACTCTATACTAGTTGCAAGGGTGTATTAACCCGTGTAGGTAAGGTTTCACTGTATAGTAGTTGCAAGGGTGTATTAACCCGTATAGGTAAGGTTTCACTGTATAATATTTGCAAGGGTATATTAACTAGTATAGGTAAGGTTTCACTGTATACTAGTTGCAAGGGTATATTAACTCGTATAGAAAAGGTTTCACTGTATAATATTTGCAAGTGTTTATTAACCCGTATAGGTAAGGTTTCACTGTATACTATTTGCAAGGGTATATTAACCCGTATAGGTAAGATTTCATTGTATACTATTTGCAAGGGTATCTTAGCCCGTATAGGCAAGGTTTAACTGTATACTATATGCAAGGGTATATTAACCCTTATAGGTAAGGTTTCACTGAATACTAGTTGCAAGGATATATTATCTCGCATAGGTAAGGTTTCACTGTATAATATTTGCAAGGGGGTTTTAACTCGTATAGGTAAGGTTTCACTGTATACTAGTGGCAAGGGTATATTAACTCGTATAGGTAAGGTTTCACTGTATAATATTTGCAAGGGTATATTGACTCGTATAGGTAAGATTTCACTTTATACTAGTTGCAAGAGTATATTAACTCGTATAGATAAGGTTTCACTGTATAATATGTGCAAGAGAAATATTAACTCGTATAGGTAAGTTTTGACTGTATACTAGTTGCAAGGGTATATTAACCCGTATAGGTAAGGTTTCACTGTATACTAGTTGCAAGAGTGTATTAACCCCTATAGATAAAGATTCACTGTATACTATTTGCAAGGGTATATTAACCCGTATAGATAACGTTTCACTGTATACTATTTGCAAGGGTGTATTAACCCGTATAGGTAAGGTTTCATTGTATACTATTTGCAAGGGTATATTATCCCGTATAGGCAAGGTTTCACTGTATACTATTTGCAAGGGTATATTAACCTATATAGGTAAGGTTTCACTGAATACTATTTGCAAGGGTATATTAGCCCGTATAGGCAAGATTTCACTGTATACTAGTTGCAAGGGTATATTAACCCGTATAGGTAGGGTATCACTGTACACTATATAAAAGGGTATATTGACCCTTATAGGTAAGGTTTCACTGTTTACCAGTTGCAAGAGTATATTAGCCCGTATAGGCAAGGTTTCACTGTATACTAGTTGCAAGGGTATATTAACCCGCATAGATAAGGTTTCACTGTATACTATTTGCAATGGTATATTAACCATTATAGGTAAGGTTTCACTGAATACTAGTTGCAAGGGTATATTAGCCCGTATAGGCAAGGTTTCACTGTATACTAGTTGCAAGGGTATATTAACCCGCATAGATAAGGTTTCACTGTATACAAGTTGCAAGGTTGTATTAACCTGTATAGGTAAGGTTTCACTGTATAGTAGTTGCAAGGGTTTATTAACTCGTATAGGTAAGGTTTCACTGTATAATATTTGCAAGGGTATATTAACCCGTATAGGTAAGGTTTCACTGTATACTAGTTGCAAGGGTATATTAACTCGTATAGATAAGGTTTCACTGTATACTATTTGCAAGGGTATATTAACCCGTATAGGTAAGGTTTCACTGTATACTAGTTGCAAGGGTTTATTAACTCGTATAGATAAGGTTTCACTGTATAATATTTGCAAGGGTATATTAACCCGTATAGGTAAAGTTTCACTGTATAATATTTGCAAGGGTGTATTAAACCGTATAGGTAAGGTTTCACTGTATACTAGTTGGAAGGGTTTATTAACTCGTATAGATAAGGTTTCACTGTATACTAATTGCAAGGGTTTATTAACTCGTATAGATAAGGTTTCACTGTATAATATTTGCAACGGTGTATTAAACCGTATAGGTAAGGTTTCATTGTATACTATTTGCAAGGGTATATTAGCCCGTATAGGCAAGGTTTCACTATATACTATTTGCAAGGGTATATCAACCCTTATAGGTAAGGTTTCACTGAATACTAGTTGCAAGGGTATATTAGCCCGTATAGGCAAGGTTTCACTGTATACTAGTTGCAAGGATATATTAACTCGTATAGGGAAGGTTTCACTGTATACTAGTTGCAATGGTATATTAACCCGTATAGGTAAGGTTTCACTGTATACTAGTTGCAAGGGTATATTAACTCGTATAGATAAGGTTTCACTGTATACTATTTGCAAGGGTATATTAACCCTTATAGGTAAGGTTTCACTGTATAATATTTGCAAGGGTATATTAACTCGTATATGTAAGGTATCACTGGATACTAATTGCAAGGGTGTATTAAACCGTATAGGTAAGGTTTCACTGTATACTAATTGCACGGGTGTATTAAACCGTATAGGTAAGGTTTCACTGTATACTAGTTGAAAGGGTATATTAACCCGTATAGGTAACGATTCACTGTATACTAATTGCAAGGGTGTATTAAACCGTATAGGTAAGGTTTCACTGTATACTAATTGCAAGGGTGTATTAAACCGTATAGGTAAGGTTTCACTGTATACTAATTGCACGGGTGTATTAAACCGTATAGGTAAGGTTTCACTGTATACTAGTTGAAAGGGTATATTAACCCGTATAGGTAACGATTCACTGTATACTAATTGCAAGGGTGTATTAAACCGTATAGGTAAGGTTTCACTGAATACTAGTTGCAAGGGTATATTAGCCCGTATAGGCAAGGTTTCACTGTATACTAGTTGCAAGGATATATTAACTCGTATAGGGAAGGTTTCACTGTATACTAGTTGCAATGGTGTATTAACCCGTATAGGTAAGGTTTCACTGTATACTAGTTGCATGGATATATTAACTCGTATAGGGAAGGTTTCACTGTATACTAGTTGCAAGGGTATATTTACTCGTATAGATAAGGTTTCACTGTATAATATTTGCAATGGTATATTAACCCGTATCGGTAAGGTTTCACTGTATAATATTTGCAATGGTATATTAACCCGTATAGGTAAGGTTTCACTGTATACTAGTTGCAAGGGTGTATTAACCCGTATAGGTAACGTTTCACTGTATACTCTTTGCAAGTGTATATTAACACGTATAGGTAAGGTTTCACTGTATAATATTTGCAAGGGTGTATTAACCCGTATATGTAAGGTTTCACTGTATACTAATTGCAAGGGTGTATTAAACCGTATAGGTAAGGTTTCACTGTATACTAATTGCACGGGTGTATTAAACCGTATAGGTAAGGTTTCACTGTATACTAGTTAAAAGGGTATATTAACCCGTATAGGTAACGATTCACTGTATACTAATTGCAAGGGTGTATTAAACCGTATAGGTAAGGTTTCACTGTATACTAATTGCAAGGGTGTATTAAACCGTATAGGTAAGGTTTCACTGTATACTAATTGCACGGGTGTATTAAACCGTATAGGTAAGGTTTCACTGTATACTAGTTGAAAGGGTATATTAACCCGTATAGGTAACGATTCACTGTATACTAATTGCAAGGGTGTATTAAACCGTATAGGTAAGGTTTCACTGTATACTAATTGCAAGGGTGTATTAAACCGTATAGGTAAGGTTTCACTGTATACTAGTTGCAAGGGTATATTAACCCGTATAGGTAACAATTTACTGTATACTAATTGCAAGGGTATATTAGCCCGTATAGGCAAGGTTTCACTGTATACTAGTTGCAAGGATATATTAACTCGTATAGGTAAGGTATCACTGTATACTAGTTGCAATGGTGTATTAACCCGTATAAGTAAGGTTTCACTGTATACTAGTTGCAAGGGTATATTAACCCGTATAGGTAAGATTTCACTGTATACTAGTTGCAATGGTGTATTAACCCGTATAGGTAAGGTTTCACTGTATACTAGTTGCAAGGGTATATTAACAAGTATAGGTAAGGTTTCACTGTATAATATTTCCAAGGGTGTATTAACCCGTATATGTAAGGTTTCACTGTATACTAATTGCAAGGGTGTATTAAACCGTATAGGTAAGGTTTCACTATATACTAATTGCACGGGTGTATTAAACCGTATAGGTAAGGTTTCACTGTATACTAGTTGAAAGGGTATATTAACCCGTATAGGTAACGATTCACTGTATACTAATTGCAACGGTGTATTAAACCGTATATGTAAGGTTTCACTGTATACTAATTGCAAGGGTGTATTAAACCGTATAGGTAAGGTTTCACTGTATACTAGTTGCAAGGGTATATTAACCCGTATAGGTAACGATTCACTGTATACTAATTGCAAGGGTATATTAGCCCGTATAGGCAAGGTTTCACTGTATACTAGTTGCAAGGATATATTAACTCGTATATGTAAGGTAAAACTGTATACTAGTTGCAATGGTGTATTAACCCGTATAGGTAAGGTTTCACTGTATACTAGTTGCAAGGGTATATTAACCCGTATAGGTAAGATTTCACTGTATACTAGTTGCAATGGTGTATTCACCCGTATATGTAAGGTTTCACTGTATACTAGTTGCAAAGGTATATTAACCCGTATAGGTAAGATTTCACTGTATACTAGTTGCAAGGGTATATTAACTCGTATAGATAAGGTTTCACTGTATAATATTTGTAATGGTATATTAACCCGTATAGGTAAGGTTTCACTGTATACTATTTGCAAGGGTAAATTAGCCCGTATAGGCAAGGTTTCACTGTATACTATTTGCAAGGGTACATTAACCCTTATAGGTAAAGTTTCACTGAATACTAGTTGCAAGGGTATATTAACCCGTATCGGCAATGTTTCACTGCATACTAGTTGCAAGGGCATATTAACCCGCATAGATAAGGTTTCACTGTATACTAGTTGCAAGGGTATATTAACCCGTATAGGTAAGGTATCACTGTACACTATATGAAAGGTTATATTAACCCTTATACGTAAGGTTGCACTGTATACCAGTTGCAAGGGTATATCAGACCGTATAGGCAAGGTTTCACTGTATACTAGTTGCAAGGGTATATTAACCCGCATAGATAAGGTTTCACTGTATACTATTTGCAAGAGTATATTAACCCTTATAGGTAGGCTTCACTGAATACTAGTTGCAAGGGTATATTAGCCCGTATAGGCAAGGTTTCACTGTATACTAGTTGCAAGGGTGTTACGAGCTGATACTTTAGGGTTGGTAGCGTACGTGCGTATCAGTTGCGTATTTATTTAGTCCAGGCAGTCTTAGGTTACAGCACGCACAGAAAGAAAACAAACATTAAAGAAAACTGACTCCGCGTGTTAAGTTTGTTAAACTGATCACTGCATAACTAAGGGGTATATATATCTGAACAAAGCCAACGTTCTGAATACTTTTATTAAGGTGAACCCCTAACAATAAGCTGTGATAATATTTAAACGACGATGTTTAATAATATTCATAAGAGCTATTACAAGTAAAGTTGCGGTCACGAAATAACGAAATACCGTGAATTGAACACGTAGATAGACTACAATAGTGAAGAGGTTTGGATGTGTCGGTGGTGTACTATCAATAGTGGATCTCAAATTAAATAATAAAATACGTTTTATAAATAAATACTAAAGAGCGCTACAAAGACCTTTAAAGCTATACAAAATAGCCAAACAATCTATAATATACTTATTTAACTTGAGAATAGATCTAAAAACTTATATTTTACCCAGATTGATGAGGATGAAGTGCAATATGCTTTTTGAAATTTTAGTATTTTAGTTGCGGAGTCCCGAAACTGTAGGAAACTCCAGCTTTTATACCCCAAAATCCTACACCCTAAAACTGTTGGACAGCGTCCGTCAGTTCGAACAAAGAGGTACAAAAAAGGTATCAAACACGTCCGACACATCCGACAGTTACAAATATACAAGCTAAATCCAGTTGAATTACTTCAATAATATCACTTAAAACGTTATACTGACAATAACAATATATATAGAATAACATAAGAGCAGTTATTACTTAAATAAACGATATATTTAAGAGATTTAACAAGTTAATCTATTTGAATTTGGCGCCACTATACAATGTTTATAAACCCCTAATGAACCTCTCCAACGCCGTCACGTACTAGTGACATCACACTGCAGCTCCGCGTGCAACAAATATGGCCGACGTCGAATCACTTCCTGGTTCCAATAATAGCGGAAAATGAATGATCATATCCAATGCACACGCGACACAGAGGTATTTCCATCAGAATTAAAAAGGTAATACAATAACAAATAATGTGCAATGAAACATTCCTACAATGACATGACAATGGTTCGATAAAAATGCATGTTTATATTTATCGTAATGCAAAACGAGTGGGTGGGGTATCAGGGCACTGCAATACCCCCTTCCCAGAGAGGCAAAGTTCCAACTGCCTCCTTAAGAAATAACACTATATGAATCCTTCCCTAATAAAAATATACAAAACTTAAGTCATTTTTCATGCAATTTAAAATGTTTTTCAATTCACCGTATTGATACACATACAAGTCCTCACTCCTACCAGTCTCTCCTCCTGAACAAATATTGTTCGTGACTCACGTGCCTTCTTGGACTATAATACCTCTGTCCATAACTGTTCCTTCTACAGTCCCCCCAACCACGCCTTTCATCCGTGTCTGCCTCCCTGTTCTCCTTCCCTAATCTCGCTCCTACACCGTATCCCGCACCAGCCTTCTGTGTCACTAAATATCTGTTCTTGCCCGAACTCCTCTGTACCCTCTCCTTTGATGCTTCAACATCATGTACAATCTCCTTCTTAGCCCCTGTTTCTTTCCTGTCTGTCCTTGCTCTGTCGTTGTCCCCTCTATTCGTTGCTTGAGTTCTCCGCTCCTCCGACATTCTCTTATTTTCTTCCCTTAGCTCTTTCACCTCTTCCCGTAAAAGTTCCACTGTCTGATGCAGTGCCTGGATCATTTCCGAGTTTTTTATCTATGTGCCTCCCAACTAATTCTCCCGATTTCAGTATCATCTCTCCCATCAAATCGCAATACTTTTGTTCTGAGTTCCCCTTGACTCTAACGCTTGATGCAGCTGACGACGATGACGAAGATGATGATGACGACGAAGATGACGCCTCAGACGAACATGAAGTCGCCTCACTCGCATCTCGCTTGAGTGAGTGTCTCACCTTTTTCTTAGCTCTACTAGCCCGTCCATTACCTTCCTCCTCCTCCTCCTCCGCTGTGCGCTTGCCAACATATTTTGATTCAACTCCCTCCTCATTTGCCTTCTCCTCTTTTCTTACTGTCAACTCATATCCCTGTTCTACACACTCAGCTCCTCTTGCCTTCTCCTTATTGTCAACCGTTACAATCGCCTCTTTTTTACTGTTAAGTCCAAGCTTTGATCCGCCCAATCATTCTCACTAGTCCTCTCCGTAACATCAATCATAACCCTCTCCGCCTTTCCTATCGTTAAATCCAATCCTTTATTTGCTTCTTCTCTATGTATCACAACTCTCAAATCCATTGGCTCTGTCAGCTCCTTTACCTCTTCCCCGTCCTCTTCGTCTAAACCAACATGCACCTCTCCCACCTTGTCCTCGTCTCCACCCTCAGTTAACCATTCAATCCTTTCCTCATCTGTTCCTTCACTCTGTGACTCGTTTAAACCTCCAGGAAAAACTTCTTCCATTGCTAGCGCCAAAATGTCCTTAGGTGACCTTGGCAGCTCTTTGTGTAGCTACCAGTATCGCATGCTGACGTCCTTTGTCAATAGCTTCATATCATCCCCATTTAACTGATGACCATTTAAATTACATACCAAGAATGTTCTGGAATGGGTGACGCCCTTTTCTCGCATAACGCTTTGGTGTCTTGGAAAAGTCTCAACGTGATCATATAGTCCCGTCTTGGTGCGACATCTGAACAAACATAACCGACACCAGTATGGCTGTTCATCATATGGAACGTGATACTTATACACTTGCTCTTCCAGCCTCTGTTAATTTCAGTCTTTCCCTTCCGATGGCAGTGTCTACACCTGTAGGCTCGTCCGCGTTGATGCGCTGCACTAAAGCGATTCATGCTTCCTGAAATTAAATAGCAGTCATGAGTGACGTAAAATATACTATCTGCCACCGACACATCATCCCTTATGTATGTTTTACGCTTCGTATAGTCGTCTCCTCTTCATAAATTGCCGTTCTAAAAGTATACCGTTATAACATACCGGCGGTTATTAACGCGTTTTAAAAAAAAACTATGTGAAATCGTAAAACCGCTATCATCAGTTAGTTTATTTATTAATGAGCAATACAATAAAACTCACCCCCTTAAAATAAAAAAGCAACCCCCCCCCCCCCCCCCCCCCCCCCACCAAAAAAACAAACTTTGTCAGTTTAAATCTGAGAATTATCATCACTGGTCAAAACAAAGAGCGGTTAACATGTTCCGCTTTGCACCAGAAACCGTTTTGCTGTCCTGATCCAATGAGGTCCCTCGTACGGCTTCAACTTATTATGGTGAACGACCTTCTCCTTGCCCCTGTTGTCTAACTGTAAAATGAAGATGACCTATGACATCTTCCTCTTTACTAAATAGGGCCCAGCATATGTACACTCTAGTTTGTGTGTCACTCCTACTTTCCTGTTTTCCGCAAGGCACCACACCGCATCGCCAACATTATAAATGTTAACCGCTAGTCGTGTGTCGTACAGTTCCTTACTTCGTCTCGCTGAATTATTCAAGTGTTTCCTGGCTACCTCATGGGCATGTTGCATCTTTTCTCTCAGAACGTCAACATACTCTCCATAGTAAGTTATTTCTTCTTTGTTGGCAGTCGAACTCCCATACACTAATTCAGCGGACAGTCTAACTTCACGTCCTAATGTTAACATGTTAGGGCTGAGTTTTGTGGTTTCACTGGGAGTGGCCCTTTATGCACCTGCTAAACAACCCAGATTTAAATCCCAGTTTTCCTCTTCCCCGCAGAGATACGCCTTAATCATTCTAACAAGGGTTCGGTTGAACCTTTCTGATTGGCCGTTACATCGGTGGTTCTTGGCACTTGTTCTCGTCTTTTTAACTTCTAGCATTCGGCACAGTTCCTTAAAAACCCTGCTTTCATAATTTCTCCCTTGATCGCTGTGTATACTAAGAGGACAACCCCATCTTGCTACAATTCGTTTAGAATCTTGGAAGCGCATACTTCTGCAGTCTGGTCTGGGGTAGGAATAATTTCTACATACTTAGAGAAATGGTCCGTCAATACCAAAATGTATCTATTGCCTCTAGGTGTTAGTGGAAGAGGTCCAAGGTAATCTGTAGCCAAGATACCCCAGGGGGCTCCTGTACCTAATGTTCCCATTGGGGCTCTTGGAGTCTTTGTCGGCTTCTTATCTGCCGCGCCGATGTCACATTGTTTCACATAGAGGTTCACATCTTCCTTAAGGTTGTACCAGTAATACCTCTGCAATAACGTCTGTTTTGTTTTCTTTGAACCCATATGTCCAGAAAGCAATGTATCGTGCATCTGATACAATTCGTCTTTCCTTTTAATTCTCGGTATTATGCTCTGTCTGTATTCTCCAGTTCCATCTTGCTTCTTAAACGTTTTCCGAAAAACCATCGTCAACTGTTAACATTTCCCACAGAACCCAGTAGTGCCTGCTCGCTGGACTTGAAGTTACCATATCTCGACTAGACGGTCTCTGTCCCGCTTCTTTCGCCCGTAAAACTGGCGCTATATCGGGATCTTCTAACTGAGCCGCTCTAAGTTTAATATCTGCATCATCGACTTGTTTTGCAGCCTCCATGAGTGGCACCACGCCACTACTCGTACAGGGTATTTCATCACTTACTTTGACACTTTTCACTTCTAACCGCACTCCCGGTTTTAAGTTTCCAATGCACTCCCTGTTTATTTCAACTTCATCAACCGACCCAGTACTTTGTATTTCTGGACTCTGTGTACTAGTTATTTCACTCCCCCCTGTTCTTGACCATATCCACATCATATCGTCTGCTCTCTTGTGGCACTTTTTGCAAGGACCACACTTCAGTGATTCACTCATATCTACGTCTGCACAATCACAATCCTTAGGGTTTTCACATCTAGATAAAGCATCACAGTGACCTTGCTTGACCCCTGGGCGGTATTCAATCAAAAAATCATATTGTGATAATACTTCAATCCACCGCGCTATTTTCCCTCTTGGTTCCTTGAGTTTAAACAGCCAGACCAGAGCTTGGTGGTCACTTCTGACCTTGAACCTTCTACCTAGGAGGTATTGCCTGTAGTATTCCACAAAATATCTCACTGCTAATAGTTCCTTCTCAGTAATACAGTAATTTGCTTCTGCCTTGTTAAGAGCCCTGCTGGCATAAGAAATTACTATTTCCCTCCCTCCCTGTATCTGCATAAGTACCGCACCAATACCTAAATCGCAGGCGTCAACATCTAATATAAATATTCCCCCATCATTCTGAGGGTAGCCCATAATCTCTGGACTCACCAACGCCTCTCTAATACTTGAAAACGCCATCTCACATGCATCTGACCAAATAAACGCTTTCCCTTTCTTGGTAAGCTCCACCATTGCCCTTGCTTTTTGTGCATAATTATTAATGAATCTTCTGTAGTAAGAGCCAAGAGCTACAAACTGTTTGACTTGTTTTGCCGTCTGTGGCCGTGGCCAAGAAAGTATCTTTGCCACATTTGTCAGATTGGGTTTCACCCCGTTCCCTGAAACTATGTGACTCAGAAACGCTACCTCTTGTTGTAACAGTTCACATTTTCCTGGATTAAGATTTAAACCAGCGCTTTCCAATCTCTGCAATAGCTGCTCTACCCTTGTTAGGTGTTCATCGAAATTGGAGCCGTACACTATTACATCGTCTATGTATATGAGGCACGTTTCCCATTCAAGGCCTTGTAACACAAGCTCCATTGTTCGCTGAAATGTGCTGGCTGCGTTGTTTAGACCAAATGGCATTCTCGTCATTTCATAGTGTCCGTACTTGCATACAAAAGTGCTTTTCGGTATATCTTCTTACTTAAGGGGAATTTGGAAATAGCCACTTGTTAGATCAAATGTTGAAAAGAGAGTAGCTCCCGAAACAGCGTCCAAACAATCTTGAATCCGCGGCATCGGGAATCCGTCCGGCTTTACCAATTTATTGACCCGTCTATAATCAACGCATGGTCTTACTGCCCCAGAATTTTTGCGGACCAGGACAATGGGCGACGCCCAAGGGGACTTACTTTTTCGAAGTACTCCCTTTTCTAACAAATCTTCTATAGCCTTCTTCTCTTCTGAGGCGTATGCCATAGGGACCCTTCTTGGTGTCTGTTTAACTGAAAACGCGTCACGTGTATTTATTGAGTGTTCTGTAATGTCCGTTTGACCAATGTCCCAATCACCTTTTGAGAATGAGTTTTGAAACCTCTTTAGCAGGTTTGCTAAAGCTAACTGTCGTTAAGGCTCCGTCCTTTGCTGGCTGTATAAAATAGGCTCTCTAAATGTTCAGGTACATCCATTTCCCCTGGTAAATGCTTAGACGTGTGAGCTTCTTCAGACAAGTTCGACCTTCACCTGGGATAGTTGTACTGTTCTTATTGATCTATTATCATCCGTCTCTTGACTACTTTCTTTTGGTGTCAAAATCTGAGGTTCATCGAAGAATCTCTCAGCATTGCCGACGACGACATCTTGCCTAATAGAAACCGGAGCACTACAGGGGTTTAACATTCGAACCTTGGTGGTCACCGAGCTATTTATGTCTACTAATGTTGAAGCCATTTTTTTAAAGGATAGGATGCGTTGAAGTTTTCTGTCGGCTCGATGATAAATGTTGACTGCTTCATCAGATCATCAGTTTCGTCTCTTGCTACGTATACATCTATAACAGCCTCCGACATCCCTGGAATTACAAAGTGATCTGCGGCTGTGACCTTCCTTACACTTTCTTTCAGTCCCACTTGAGAGCACGGTATTTCTTGCTTATTCAGCATAATAATCCCTTTGCTCAATACAAGGTCTGCAGGTCCACCATGTCCGTTCTGTAATATGTCTACACCGAGTAAGCAATCATCTTCAACGTCTGCTACTATTATTTCGACCTTGAGTTCTAGAGGGCCTAAAGTCAGATTAAAGTCAGCTTTTCCTAGTTCATTTAATGGTGTTCCGCCGGCTCCTGTTAAACAAGCCGACTTCTTCAATGAAGGTTTCTTTCCCTCTGATAATCTTTTATATATTTTTGTTGACAAAACCGTCCTTGAAGCACCTGTATCGGCTGTAAAAAGGATGTGGATGTCTTCGACTGTGCCCTTTATATATATACCGTCGCCAAGATCTCGCTTTCTTCTAATGGGTCGGTGAACCTTCTGCCAGTTTTCTTCTAATACTGCTTCATCGCCGGCTACCTTAATTTCAATTTTCTGGTCGTTTGTATGGCCACTTACATACTTACGGACCTCCCTTTGGCCACCAGGGTCGGTCCTATCTAGTTTAAAGGATTGCTTCTCATTCTCCCCTGATCCCGTGCCAACATATGACTGGGTACCTTCTCATATCCTTGCCTTGCATTTTGATATATGCCCCTGTATCCTCTATCCTGTTTTGGTTCCTTGCAGTCTCTGGCTGTGTGACCTGGCTTTTGACAGTAGTAACAAATTGGCCCTCTTTGTTTTTCAAACCTGCGTCCTCATTAGGCTCGAGCTCAGACTTTGTGATTACTATCTTCTTACTTTTGTCACTAATAGAATTTGCTTCATCCCTGTTGCCTTTTGTCTCTTCCTGGCTATCTTCTTCATTTTCAAACTCGCAATCGCTACTCGAATCTACCGTCCTTCTCATTACTTTCTTTGCCTTTCTGTCTCCGTAGTTATCGTACTTGCAGCTCACCCTTGTTTGTATAAAATTTACAACATAGAAGACCGCTTCGTCTATATCCTCAGGCTCTTTTTGGTATTCTTCTGCAAACCTCGCCTCGTCATCTAATATGACATCTAGAAATCTCCTTACTAGGTCCTCTTGACGGGTCCTCCTATCTCTGTATCCGTGTGCTTTATCATAACGCATCTTCAGTTCGGCTGCATATTCTTCTGCAGTTTTATTATGATGTTGGCATCTTCTACTACATTTAGCTGCATACGATCTCGAGGTGTGTACTACCTGATATCTGCTATTAAGTTCCTTTATTAACATCTGGTAATCTTCTACTATACTACTTGGTAACTTCGCAAAGACGATTTCACCAACAGAACCTTGCAGGCGTGGTATTAACTGATCTAGTTTCTCTTCATCTGACCACCCATATCTCCTTGCTATTGCTTCAAAACGGCTTATCCACACGTCCCATTCGCCTTTACCATTAAATGACGGAATGTTCAAATTTGATACCTGTCGGCGAAAACGGGCATCACGGTCGCGATCGTGAATAGGCGTAACTGTATTACGTACAGGGGCAGCTAAATGACCGTTCCCAACATTGTTCCAATATACCCCGTAATTTCTGATGACATTATCCCCATATTCTGCACCGCGCATACACCTATTGGCACCCATGTCATTTTTTGCTGAAGTAATGACTCCATTTTCTTCACGAAGTAATTGTCTTCCTTGTTCATGAAAACTTCTATAATTGTTATAATTGTCATTCAATGCGCCTGTCTGTGCTCTTTCCATATATGTGATGTTATGATCATTTGCTTGCCGTCTGATGTCCGTGCGACTATTGATCTCTGCTCGCATTGCACGATTATCCGAAAATCTATCTCCGGTAAAAGTATCCGCGTTCGCCGCTTGAGATGAGTTACCGATGTGTACATGTGCGCCCACGGTCTCGTTTTGTGCGATTTGTTTACGACCGTTGTTTATATCTTGTTCGCTGTTATTCTGTGTTGACAGCAACGTTATCATCCTATTAAGCGCCCAGTAAACTCTGCCTGCTGTTGTCTAAGCGCCGCCGTTGTCTCATCATGTTGCCGTCTAAGACGTGTTTCAATATAATCAGAAACTAACAAGTTGATGTCATTGTTTGTGCTATGCTGACCCATAAGATGATTTGATTCTGGCATGTCGTTTTCAATTTGGGTCGAATTCCATGTTTCATCCGGCTCCGTAGTGCTTAACCTAGATGAGTTCAGCTGAATACCTCTATCCCCAGTTTCGTGTTCCCTGGAATTATCACACCTGGCGCCGTTGTGTATTTCTGTCGTCCCTGGATGGTTCCGGTAATTAATAAATATTTCTGTTTCGCTGTCTGACTGCTCTGCCATTTTAAATGTTCATGAACAATTCAACCTTGCTTATTGTTTGTAAGGTGAGGATTCGTATCACTGGACCCGCAAGTAACCATTTAATGTCACAAATGTTACGAGCTGATACTTTAGGGTTGTTAGCGTACGTGCGTATCAGTTGCATATTTATTTAGTCCAAGCAGTCTTAGGTTACAGCACGCACAGAAAGAAAACAAAAATTAAAGAAAACTGACTCCGCATGTAAAGTATGTTAAACTGATCACTGCATAACTAAGGGGTATATATATCTGAACAAAGCCAACGTTCTGAATACTTTTAATAAGGTCAACCCCTAAAAATAAGCTGTGATAATAATTAAACGACGATGTTTAATGCTATTTATAAGAGCTATTACAAGTAAAGTTTCGGTCACGAAATAACGAAATACCGTGAATTGAACACGCAGGTAGACTACAATATTGAAGAGGTTTGGAAGTATCGGTGGTGTACTATCAATAGTCGATCTCAAATTTAATAATAAAATACGTTTTATAAATAAATACTAAAGAGCGCTACAAAGACCTGTAAAGCTATACAAAATAGCCAAACAATCTATAATATACTTATTTAACTTGAGAATAGATCTAAAAACTTATATTTTACCCAGATTTATGAGGATGAAGTGCAATATGCCTTTTGGAATTTTAGTATTTTAGTTGCGGAGTCCCCGAAACTGTAGGAAACATATATAGAAAAACATAAGAGCAGTTATTACTTAAATAAACGATATATTAAAGAGATTTAACAAGTTAATCTATTTGGATTTGGCGCCACTATACAATGTTTAAAAACCCTAATCAACCTCTCCAACGCCGTCACTTTCTAGTGACGTCACACTGCAGATCCGCTAAAACAAATATGGCCGACGTCGAATCATTTCCTGGTTCCAATAATAGCGGAAAATGAATGATCACATCTAATGCACACGCGACACAGAGGTATTTCCATCAGAATTAAAAAGGTAATACAATAACAAATAATGTGCAATGAAACATTCCTATAATTACATGACAATGGTTCGATAAAAATGTATGTTTATATTTATCGTAATGTAAAACGAGTGGGTTGGGTATCAGGGCACTGCAAGGGTATATTAACCCCCATAGAAAAGGTTTCACTGTATACTAGTTGCAAGGGTGTATTAACCCGTATAGGTAAGGTTTCACTGTATAGTAGTTGCAAGGGTTTATTAACTCGTACAGGTAAGGTTTCACTGTATAATATTTGCAAGGGTATATTAACTCGTATAGGTAAGGTTTCACTGTATACTAGTTGCAAGGGTATATTAACTCGTATAGATAAGGTTTCACTGTATAATATTGCAAGTTTATATTAACCCGTCTAGGTAAGGTTTCACTGTATACTAGTTGCAAGGGTTTATTAACCTGTATAGGTAAGGTTTCACTGTATACTATTTGCAAGGGTATATTAACTCATATAGATAACGTTTCACTGTATAATATTTGCAAGGGTGTATTAACCCGTATAGGTAAGATTTCACTGTATACTATTTGCAAGGGTATATTAACCCGTATAGGTAAGGTTTCATTGCCTACTATTTGCAAGGGTATATTAGCCCGTATAGGCAAGGTTTCACTCTATTCTATTTGCAAGGGTATATTAACCCTTATGGGTAAGGTTTCACTGAATACTAGTTGCACGGGTATATTAGCCCGTATAGGCAAGGTTTCACTGTATACTTGTTGCAAGGATGTATTAACTCGTATAGGTAAGGTTTCACTGTATACTAGTTGCAAGGGTATATTAACCCGTATAGGTAAGGTTTCACTGTATACTATTTGCAAGGGTATATCAACCCGTATAGGTAAGGTGTCACTGTATACTAGTTGCTAGGGTATATTAACTCGTATAGGTAAGGTTTCACTGTATACTAGTTGCAAGGGTATATTAACTCTTATAGATAAGGTTTCACTGTATACTAGTTGCAATGGTGTATTAACTCGTATAGGTAAGGTTTCACTGTATACTATTTGCAAGGGTATATTAACCCTTATAGGTAACGATTCACTGTATACTAGTTGCAAGGGTATATTAACTCGTATAGGTAAGGTTTCACTGTATACTATTTGCAAGGGTGTATTAACCCGTATAGGTAAGGTTTCACTGTATACTATTTGCAAGGGTATATTAACCCGTATATGTAAGGTTTCATTGTATACTATTTGCAAGGGTATATTAGCCCGTAAAGGCAAGATTTCACTGTATACTAGTTGCAAGGGTATATTAACCCACATAGATAAGGTTTCACTGTATACTATTTGCAAGGGTATATTAACCCGTATAGGTAAGGTATCACTGTACACTATATGAAAGGGTATATTAATCCTTATAGGTAAGGTTTCACTGTATACCAGTGGAAAGGGTATATTAGCCCGTATAGGCAAGGTTTCACTGTATACTAGTTGCAAGGGTATATTAACCCGCATAGATAAGGTTTCACTGTATACTGTTTGCAAGGGTATATTAACCCGTATAGGTAAGGTTTCACTGAATACTAGTTGCAAGGTTATATTAGCCCGTATAGGCAAGGTTTCACTGTATACTAGTTGCAAGGGTATATTAACCCGCATAGATAAGATTTCACTGTTTACTATTTGCAAGGGTATATTAACCCGTATAGGTAAGGTATCACTGTACACTATATGAAAGGGTATATTAACACTTATAGGTAAGGTTTCACTGTATACTAGTTGCAAGTATATATTAACCTGTATAGGTAAGGTTTCACTGTATACTAGTTGCAAGTATATATTAACCCGTATAGGTAAGGTTTCACTGTATACTAGTTGCAAGGGTGTATTAACCTTTATAGGTAAGGTTTCACTGTATACTATTTGCAAGGGTATATTAACCCGTATAGGTAAGGACACATGTTATTTTCCACCGTAGGACAAATGTTATCTTCCACTTTATAATATTTGCAAGCATATATTAGTTTGTATAGGTAACGACAACTGTTATGTTCCAGTTTATTATATTTTGCAAGTATAGGTAAGGACAGCTTTCATTACCTGCCGTAGTCTATGATATATTTACCTGTATAGGTACAACTGCTCAGTTCAATTCAATATCTTTATTTCCTGATTATGAAGTGCAATAATATGAATAAATTTATATACATAATCATGACAAAATATCATATGAGAGAGAGAGAGAGAGAGAGAGAGAGAGAGAGAGAGATGTTAATATATATATATTTACCCAGATGTGGAAGAGATTAATATATACATGTACACAGATATTTACATATTACAAAATTGTACATAATTGTAATATGTAGTAAAAATATTAATACCAATCGTGCACTGCTCTGCACTGAGCTCATATACAACTAATTTAACACTAGCAATAAGTTCTTGGCATATTTCGAGTTTGATTTAAAAAAATATTTAATGACAACATATTACATATTCTGAGTGAAGAATATACATTTGTCAATACAGACACTCGCAAATCTTGATGCGAGATGATAGGACTGATTGTGATTGTACGATTCATTGTCAATAGCTACCCGAGGTGGCTCGCCGAGGACTTTACATGTGAACGATAATGGCTCGAAAGTATCTAACTCATATTTTAGATTAGAGCAAACATCCTTATTAACGTCATGTAAGTATTAGGTGTATATGTACATTCTGAAATAATATCCAACGCCCTTATTAGGAAGGGTGTTTGACAATCTGGAGAACATGATACCTGTCTTAAAGGCGTCTCAACCCATAGGCCCGTATAATTGCTATCTTTCGTCTTAGAAAATCCTAAGATGGCCTCTGACCTGTAAGTTACCTGTAAGTAACAGCTTGTGCATGAACATCGTAAGTCATATAATCATGAACAGTTAATGGCAATGATATTTTCCGTGATATGATAATTCATGATAACAGACATAAGAAGGACCGCTTTTGTTTGAAATTTCGCTATTCCATTTGATACGTTCTGGATTAAAACATGACTGACAGGTCTGTACATGAAATACGTGATCTCGTATTAGTAAAATTAAGATAATATACATATGTAACCTCTGACATACATATCAAACGTTTTGATTGTATCCTTTTTAGCTCTACTGATCAAAGATCACCAGAGCGTATGACGTGGTACGGTTCCGTTGTCCGTCTGTCCGTCTGTAAAAAACATTTTTGTAGCGACTACTCCTCTGAAACTACAGGATGGATTTTCATGAAACTCGACATGAATGTTGCCCATGATGTCTAGTTGATTCTAGTTAAGATTCACGTTGATTTGAAATCCAAGATGGCTGCCAAAGCTAAAAATAGATTTAAAAAAACAAGTTTGTGGCGACTACTTCTTGAAAACTATGAGTCATATTGATATTGGACTTTTTCTAAAATGATCAGCATGACATGATATAGGTCCTTGTCGAAAATCGTTTTGATTCGACGTTAAACATGGCTGCCAGCGGCCATCTTTTTTACATAGAGTTATACAGTTAACACTTTTAGTGACTACTCCTCTAAAACTACTGACGGATTTTTATGAAAGTTCACATGAATGTTGCTCTTGTTGTCTAATTGAACCTAGCACAATTTCAGGTCGGCCGAAAATTCAAGATAGCCGCCATGGCTAAAATAGATTTTTAAAAAACAAGATTGTAGCGATTACTTCTTGAAAACTGTAAGTGATAATGATATGGGACTTTTTCTAAAATGATCAGCATGACATAATGTTGATCCTCGTCGTAAATCTTTTGATTAAAGACGGCCATTTTCGTTTACATAGAGTTATATAATAACAATTTTTAGCGACTACTCCTCTGAAACTATCTGACGGATTTCCAGAAATCCTTCACAGGAGTGTTGCTTTTAATGTCTAGTTGATCCTAGCGAAATTTCAGTTCGGCCGGAAATTCAAGATGGCCGCCAGGGCTAAATATATTTTTTTAACAAGAAATACCCCCGAAGTGATTTTGACATTTGACCTCTAAGTGTGACCTTGACCTTGGAGCCGTAGACCTTGATTTTGCGCGCCACACATCGTCTTGTTGTGATAAGCACTTATGCCAAGTTATTTGAAAATCTGTCTATGAATGTCGGAGGTTTTAACCGGACACGAAAGCACTTCATTTTTTATTTTTGACCTCTAATAATAACCTTGACCTTGGAGCCACAGACCTGTATTCTGCGCGCGACACGTGGTCTTGTTGTGGTGAGCACTTGTGCCAAGTTATTTGAAGATCCGTCCATGAATGTCAGAGTTTATTGACCGGACACGATTGTACGGACTGACAAACTGACTGACGGACGCTGCGACTACTATATGCCGCCCTTCGGGGGTATAACATACAAGTTTTTAACGACTATTTCTTGGAAAATATAAGTGATATTGATACGGGACTTTTTCTTAAATGATCAGAATGACATGATGTTGATCCTTATCGAAAGTTATTTTGATTCGACGTTAACCATGACCGACAGCGGCCATCTTTGTTAACATAGTGTTATATAATAAAGACTTGTAGCGATTACTTCTCTAAAACTTACTGACGGATTTTCATGACAATTTAAAGGAATGTTGCTCTTGATGTCTAATTGATACTAGTCGGAAATTCAAGATGGCCGCCACGGCTAACAATATATTAAGAAATATCACTGTAAGTGACACATGCCCCCGAAGTGGTTTTGACATTTGACCTCTAAGTGTGACCTTGATCTTGTAGCCACGGACCTGGATTTTGCGCGCGACACGTCGTCTTGTTGTGGTGAGCACTTATTCCAAGTTGTTTGAAAATCCGTCCATGAATGTTGGAATTATTAATCAGATACGAAAGCACTTCTTTTTGGCCTTTGACCTCTAAGTGTGACCTTGACCTTGGAGCCACGGACCTGGATCTTATGCGCGACACGTCGTCTTGTTGTAGTGAGCACTTGTGCCAAGTTATTTGAAAATCCGTCCAGGAATGTTAAGAGTTATTGAACGGACACGATTGTACGGACTGACAAACTGACTGACAGACGGTGCGACTACTATATGCCGCCCTTCGGGAGCATAAAAGACAAGTTTGTAGCGACTTCTTCTTAAAAACTATAAGTGATATTGATATGGGACCTTTTCTAAAATGATCAGCATGACATGATGTTGATCCTTGTCGACAATGATTTTGATTCGACATTAAACATGGCCGCCAGTGGCCATCTTTGTTTACATAGAGTTATATAATAAGCAATTGTAGCGACTACTCCTCTGAAACTACTTGACTGATTTTCATGAAACTTCACATGAATGCTCTTGATGTCTAGTTGATCCTAGCGAAATTTCAGTCCGACGGAAATTCAAGATGGCTGTAACGGCTAAAATAGATTTTAACAAGAAATATCACCGTAAGTGACAAATGCCCCCGAAGTGTTTTTGACATTTGACCTCTAAGTGTGACCTTGACCTTAGAGCCGCGGACCTGAATTTTGCGCGCCACACATCGTTTGTAGTGGTAAGCACTTATGCCAAGTTATTTGAAAATCCGTCTATGAATGTCGGAGGTTTTAATCGGACACGAAAGCACTTTTTAATTTGACCTCCAAGTGTGACCTTGACCTTGGAGCCACTGACCTGTGTTTTGCGCGCGATACGTCGTCTTGTTGTGGTGAGCACTTGTGCCAAGTTATTTGAAAATCCGTCAAGGAATGTCAAAGTTATTGACCGGACACGATTGTACGGACTGACGGACTGACTGAATAAATGAATGGTGTTTTACGGCACGTCGACACATAAATAGGTCATAATATGCACAAAACTGATGAAATATAAAGAAATGAAGTAGTAATTAAAAATTAATGTAAATATATAAAGATAAAACTATTTACAAAAAAGGGATGACGGACTGACTGACGGACGCTGCGACTACTGTATGCCGCCCTTCAGGGGCATAAAACCAAGATTGTAACGACTACTTCTTGAAAACTATAAGTGATATTGATATGGGACTTTTTGCTAAAATGACAGCATGACATGATGTTGATCCTTGTCGAAAATTATTTTGATTCGACATTAAACATGGCCGCCAGCGGCCATCTTTGTTTACAAAGAGTTATATAATAAAATATTGTAGCGACTACTCCTCTGAAACTAATTGACGGATTTTCATGAAATTTACAGCAATGTTGCTCTTGGTGTCTAATTTGTCCTAGGAAAATTTCAGGCTGGTCGGAAATTCAAGATTTGACACATGCCCACGAAGTGGTTTTGACTTTTGACCTCTAAGTATTGGACCTTGGAGCCACGGACCTGTTTTTTGCGCCTTGTTATGGTGAGCACCAAGTTATTTGAAAATCCGTCCAGGAATGCCAAAGTTATTGACCGGACACGATTATACGGACTGACGGAATGACTGAGTGACGGACGGACTGACGGACGGACAGTGCGACTACTATATGCCGCCCTTCTGGGGAATAAACAAAAAAAGTTTGTAGCACCTACTTCTTGAAAACAATAAGTGATATTGATATGGGACTTTTTCTAAAATGATCAGCATGACATGATGTTGATCCTTGTCGAAAATCGTTTTGATTCGTCATTAAACATGGCTTCCAGTGGCCATCTTTGTTTACATAGAGTTATATACTAAAACCTTGTAGCGACTACTCCTCTGAAACTACTTGACAGATGTTCATGAAGCTTCACAAGAATGTTGCACTTGATGTCTAGGTGATCCTAGCAAAAGTTCAGGTCGGCCGGAAATTCAAGATGGCCGCAACGGCTAAAAATAGATTTAAAAAACAAGTTTGTATCACCTACTACTTGGAAAATTATAAGTTATATTGATATGGGGCTTTTTCTAAAATGATCAGCATGACATGATGTTGGTCCTTGTTGAAAATCATTTTGGTTCGTCATTAAACATGCCTGTAAGCTGAAATCTTTTTACATAGAGTTATATAGTAAAAACTTGTATCGACTACTCCTCTAAAACTACAGAAATGCTAATCTAGCTATCAAAAGTAGACCTTCAAGGTCATTGACCTCTTGTTTTGTTCCTTATCCGGTGATTATTATGTCAAAAGTGCTACATAATAGGTAATAAAGTAAAAGTATGTTATTCTTTTTAATTCTATTCTATAGTATCCTTTGTTTTATACAATTCTTTTTTTTCTGGTTTACTTGTCTTACAAACGAAACCGATCAGCGTATTGCATAGCATGTTCTTCAATAAAAAACGCGTATAAATCGTGTTAACTGCTAATCATATACCCCACCCTTCCGAACCTCCTTCTCCGCCCCTTCCTCCCTCAACAAGAATCGTTGACATTGAGGTTCAGTAGAATTATTGTACAGGCAGGGTCTGACACCTACTAGCTGCATACTGTGCGGGAAAGAGAAACAATTAGATGTTTCATCAACCGATACTGAAGATTGGTGTCACTGCCCTACTTCGATCTCGTGCATTGCGTGCAATGAGGACATAGAAATGAGGTCATCGAAGCAAATGGACTTTGCTGTGCGTTACGAATGTCCCGTGCACGGAAAATACAGACACTATGAAGACGGTTTGATGCGATATAAGGTTAGACATGTAGACTGGTAGATAGTTTCATTTATAGGTTTGAAGATACGTAGTTCCGATCTGTCAATCAAGATTATATCTTCTAGAGAGTTTAGCCAATTAAAAGTTCGACAGGTATTTAAACCTGTAAGTAAAGCACATGTGTCGTCCCGCAAACAACTCAAAAAATGCTATTGAGCACATGGCCAATGTCTGTAGGAACTGGACTTACATATAATAGAGGATGGCGCTTAACATTGAAAGGCGGGACTATGTATCGTTTGTCGTGTCTGTAAATGTCCATCGTCTGTGGTGATTATTGTATTACATAGTTCCTATTTACCAATCAAGCTTATTGGAGCCAGTTAAATTTTGAACTTGACTCAAGATGGCGGAGATAGAAATTGAATGTCGGAATTATGCAAATGGTGAATGTTATTAAAAGCATACATTTTTGACCATGTCTTACGACTCTTACGATTATCTATATGATATCATTCAACCATGTGTTATAACTTTAGAAGTAGTGAAAGGCGTAGGTTAATATCTGCATTGTAATACTGAGTTCAAGAACATTGTTATCATGCAGATATGCCTGATAAAGGGGTGACCTAATAAATTTGCTTTATTAGGCACTGACGAATAAAGCAAAATCAAAGGGAATTCCTCGACGTTTATTGTACGTTACTTTTTTTCTCGGTTTTTGCGCACAATATGACCTATTTATGTGTCGACGTGCCGTAAAACACCATTCAAACAATCAATCATTTATTGTCGTCCTAAAAAGGCAAGAAGAGGAAAAACAATATGGCGGCGTCCTCTACAAGCGTAATATTCTGTTAAATATATAAAACTATTAAACCGTACTGAAAATGTGGATAATTTACATTATAAAAAGAATATTATATCAGTGCCTTTTACTATCTAGTTTATTAGGCTCGGAACGAAATACAGAATATTCTGGCTCGGCAGACCTAATAAACACGATAGTAAAAGACACTGACATAATATTCTCTATATATACGATATTTAACGTTGGTTATCTGAAGAGAATATGTGTTAAAGCCATACTTGCATTGATGTTTACTGATATATTTAATTATATATAGTGGTGCATATGTTATCAAAGTGCAAGAATAACATGCCGGTAGTGTACTGTTTACGGATATTTCGGTCACCAACCTGCTACCTGTTAGTAAACACTGCTATATGGTTTACGTCAGTTCTAAGTGACGATGGTCAATATGATATTGATAATACCTAGTATCATTTTTATCAATAACCGGCACTTAAATTGTGGTCATATGTCATCATACTGGAGTAACGTGTCCTCCAAACGTATTAAATGACGGGTGTTGTTGATTTTGGTTCCAGCTGTAACCAACCATATGACGCTTATTTACAACTATATTTTGGGTCTTATTAAAGCTAAACCGCATATTTCGTGTCATGGAAGACTGAATGCCGCCATATTTGCAGGCAATTAAGGACTATTGGTCAACCATTCTTGAAAAGAAAAGCAAAATGGATGGAGTACGGTTAATTGAAATTATCATCCATAACTATTATTCTTATTGCTATGTCTGAAAAGGTAATGAAGCCTGCGTATCACAAGTAACAGTCATAAGACTAAATTATAATGCAGACAACATATCCTAAGGGTGATTAAACAATACTCAGAGGCTTTAAGGGCTGGAGTAGAGGAACCACCTATTCGAAATTAAAGTAAGAAAACAAAATATTTGAGAATGTACCACTGTTATCTGTGTATAAATACGGTCTCAGCGATCTGCAAAGAGTCTCAGCGATCGGCAAAGACCGGAGGAAATAACAATTCTGATTGCAAGCACGGAAAACTTTTTACCCCCGCCACACTGCACAGGCAACGCTACTGTGATATATAAAAAGAGTATGAAAGGAGAAATTTACGAACGCGATAAATATATAAAAAATATTCGTACTTAAGTATGAATTTAAGAAAATCTATATGCCTGAATCGATATACCCGTTTGCGGCGGAGGAAAATGCCCAATTTGTAGGGGTATGTGCGCTTAGCTAAAACAAAAAGTTAAATATAAAGAACGTTATCAAGCAAAAAATTACCTGAATCGAGCACCTTTCAGAAATCGATAAAGAAATGTATAAAATAAAAACTAGAGTGCGACTTCTTATTTTAGTACTCAGTTGTCAATGATGAATACATAACAACTCTTCACTTTCCAGGTAACACCTGGTAGATCTATATGAATTTTAAAATAACGTTGTTGTGTTTTGGGTGTTGTTTAATGATAAATAAATTACAGCTATTCTTTTTCCCGATCACACCTGATAGGATCCCTCAAACAATATCAATACCTCGGTATTGATATTGAATTATCCGGGTGATATCAGGTGTGATATGGAAAAGGAGAGTGATAATTTATACATGCGCATTTGTTTACCATGTTTTACCATTTTCAGAGCTGGTGTATGGTATGGATTATTGCCCTCATTGTTCCATATGGCCTGCTCATCTCGGAAACAGGTATGAACGTCAACTGGGCTACCCTAAGCACACAAGTTCTGACCACACCTTTCCTCATCCCGTTATTTATAACAATCGCCTGGTCAAAGGCAACATCGAAGGCAGTTATACTAGGTTTGTAAACATCAATTTATTAATTTGGATAATTTAGATTTGTTCTAGTATACAAATTTGTTATTTTGTTTTATGCTAATCAATTGATTTTGTTGGACTCTTTATTTAGACACATACTATAATGAATCCTGCGTTATTTTGCACGTCTATATATACATATTTTTATAAGATGTTTATCAATTATGGCGGTGCTAGGGATCATGATATTTTTGCACTAAAAATGCAGCATAAGAAAGCAAATTAAGATTGTTTGTTGAGTTTAACAATTTCGAAATGTTCACTATCGTATTATATTATTATTAGTATGTTTTCTTTCAGGTGCAGTCCTGGGTCTCGTTTCTTCTGTTGCTGGGCTTCTTATTGTAGGTTCTACATACGATGGTGGACTCGCTGATTTTTATGTAAACACAGCACAGGACTACAGTTTATTATGCGCAATGGTCGGTGGTTTCCTTGTCAGCGGCCTCGTCTGTGTAAGTGTGTCGCTCTCTACCCATAACATCAAAGACGAGGCGGACGTTGAGAAGGAATGGGCTAAAACAATGAACATAGACAACCCCATAAACCCGTTCCGACTCATTTATGAACACGAGTTCCGTAAACACGAAGCAGGTCCGATAATTACGGCGAAATTGATGAATACGGTTTTCAGGAAAACAAAAATTGTCGCCTGCGTTGGCGGCGGCTTTAGTTTGATTTTGTTCCTCGTCATCATACCTGCCGTCGTTCTCAGCTATGAGGTCCTAACACTTGAGCAGTTCTCCACTTGGCTGAATGTGTTTCAAATATGGTGCTTTGTGGGCACGGTGATAGTAGTGTTCGTCCCTCCAATAGAGGAGTGTATTCAAGTATGGAGGAGACATAATGAGAATAAAACACAATAGAGAGTCTTAGAGAACTTTGGGATAAACGAATGAGACAAGGAAGCAAAACTATTAGTATATACTATGTATCGAGTACACGACTGATTGTGAATATTGTGAATCTATCTTATTTCAATCATGAATCTTATACGAATCATGTATAACAGAAAAAAATCGCTCTTCCTTCTAATAGAGGTGGGTATACGAAAATAACCAAAAATAAAACACAAGCCAACAACAATAGAATGTTACAGACATATTAGATAAGACAAGCAAACAACGAATTGATTTTAAAAAATAAGTAGGAAGTAAAATAATCTCGTATGTATCGGTACAAGACTTAGAGATGTTTTATTGTGAAAAGTGTGACTTTATATCTTTATTTAGACTGTCCCGTTTATTGGGATGACAATAGTGTAAGAGTGAGGTTTGGTGCATTCTAGAACCTGGTTTAAACCCCCGGCGGCCTTTTTTGCCTCTGACCGTTCCAAGGCGATAACCCTATTGTCAGCCCTTGTGAGCTTGTGATGTCTTATCTTGCCTTTTATTCATCTTTATATATAGTTGTTCTGTGTGTGTTTGTGGTTGACTGTCGTCCTTGAATGCTACTTTTCCTGTTGGATGTTAATATCTTATTTTAAAGCAGAAACTATTGCTTAACCTTTTTGTCGCCAAATTTCATACGTCGTCAGCTAAAACTTTAATTCAAACCTTCCGGTTATATGTAAAACATTCTTACTGAGTGGCAAACAGAGTAAACCCTGATCAGACAACACATATTTGTGCATGTTTACCTTGGTCTACACTTGTCGTAAGATCACTGTTTTCGACTGTGGCAGCGAAAGTGTTAATATATGCTTCACTTGGTAGCACATGTTGTTATGAAATGTCCACGAATGCCTATATTTGCCTATACTTATGTATATTATATTCGAGATAATTTATGCGAGTTTTGACATTTTAGTTGCATCATTATAATAATCTTATTTGATTCTGGCCATCACAAACTATGCTTAGTGTCATTGCAAATACCTTATGGACATAAACCAGGTTTCGAAAAACTTAAAAGGGTTCCTTTCCTCCTCCAAATTCCCCAATTCCCCGTGGTTCCCTTCTCCCCATTTGCCTCCACACACACAACATTTTCCAACATGATTGGTTATAATCATTATTGATGTTGTAAAATATACTATCCGGATTGTACTGGTGATTGGTCCGGATTATTTATATTCATAGTCTGACTACTGTCCGAATATTTTCCGGCAATATGTCAACAATTTTAAGTAGGTTCAGGTTATGTTACGTTTTGGTGCCAGTTCCTCCTTAAACATAATAACGATAGTTAAATCTTCATAATATTTGATAAAAGCAACCACAACACAACCAACACACTTTCCTTCACTTATTGCTTTAAAATCCTAACAAAGCAGGTTCATTCGAGTGTCCAATCTGAGGTCATTTTGGGAATGATGAACTTACAGACTTTAGCTCACCTCAGCCGAAGGCTCAAAGTGAGCTATTGTAACTGTTTTTTGTCCGTCCGTCTTCCTTCCGTGGTCCGTTCACTTTTGCTTCAACAACTTCTCATAAACATATGATCCGTTGGTAAGTGACTTTCAATTAAACAAAAAATGTCAATGCGACAACCACAAATGGCGCTAGTTGCTTGTAAATAGCCGACATTTGAACAAAAAATCTTTATCTCAAGATTCACTGAAAAAAGTTCGACCGTTTTTTCTTTATTAATGATTGCAAAACACTAGACTATCATGTTTGTTAAAGCCCTTGAGGTCAACAATGGCCGCATCCCGGGGGTTCAAAGTATGTATATAGAGATTGTTTTCACTTTTGCTTAGTCTTTATATGAAAATGTTGAAAATATAGTTTTCTCTGAAATCACTCTGCATATACCTCTCGTATATTGCATGTAGCATCAGCTTATGGTCCTCTAACAATTTTGTTCAAATGGCAACTCTGAAGTCAATATTTTTAGGAAACACATGTGGAAAAATATCTCCTCTGAAACCACAAGTCATATAGCTCTCATATTTACATGTAGCAGTAGCATATGGTCCTCTACCGAGGTTCTTTAAATGGTGACGCTGGAGTAAAATTTTGCACCGCCCCAGGGAACCTACGTTTTTACATATATATATTTATAAAGGCAAACCTTCTTCAAATGATAACATTGGGGTTTAACTTGGTCCCGCAGATTTACAGGAAAATATGCATACATTTAAAAAGAAATATTATCTAACCTACACGCGCTAAAGGACTAATATTGTGCATGCAGCATAAACTTTTGTAATCCTCCCTCGGTAATCGATTTACAAATTGTTTTGCATGTCAATCTCATATCTTACAAAATAAATCCTACTGGTACCCAAAACATACTCATGATTTCAGGGTTAAAGCTTATGGTCCTCTACCAAGCCTGTTTAAGTTGTAACCATGGGGGTTTACAGGGAAACAACAAATATTGTCTCTGAAACCACAAAGTATAAAACTCGTATGTATTGCATTCAGTATAAGCTTACGGTCTACCGAGGTTCTTTAAATGGTAACACTTGAAACAAGTTTGGCCCTGAACTAGGGATCACAAGTTTGACATAAGACTTACAAATCAGTAGTGTTATCTTTACCGGTCCTTTGGGACCAACGAGCCTAACAAAGGTTTATTTGAAGTAGAATACCACTGAAGCCGGGCTAGGGACGTGAGAGGTGTTGCTTCCTACATTACCTCTCATGAACGGACTCAGTAAACCAATCCTGCTACTTTGTTCTCTTGATAGTGTCACAAGGCGTATCACTCTTATATATTGTACATAGCATAAGCTTTTGACCTGCGGATGAAAGTTTGACCTAGAGTTTTACAGGAAGATATTTCTTGCAAATTACAAGAGCTAGAGTATTTTGTAATATAGTTTTATTAGGGTGTGTGTGTCTGGGGTGCGGGGTAATGAAGAATGAAAACACATTTCTAGACTTCTTTAATCCGAAACACTTCCGTTACTTCACTATTGCAAGTGTCTTCACTGGACAAGGTCATTAGGTTAGTGGTTCGGGACCATTAGTTTTGATCATCTTGTTTTAAATATATGAGTTTTGATAACATTGGCAGTATTGACATCGGACAATAATTATTTACAACCTTTTTACATCAATTTTTAAAACGTGATTTTTCCTAAGAAACTGGAGACCTACCTGCAAAGGTTCTTGATGTAACGTGTGACGAAAATTTTAATAAGCATAGACAAATACGGTCAAGCCCTGTCGCTTTCGAAACAAAACGGTTCTATACACCTTTCCTCAATTAAAATTAGTTTTTGTAAACTATCTATCTATATGTCAGAGAATCGAAAACAACTCTATTACGTCACATATATCGTCATTTTGATAATATCAAAAATACTGACTCTATTGATATTCACACATGTGTTTGTTTAGAGCTGTGTGTTGGATGTTAAAAGTAGGTACGACTACAGATCAGTAGTGTTATCACTTACTGTCCTTTTGGATCAAGCACAATCTATGTGGCATTAAAGTAGAATACCGATTAAGCCGTTGCAAGGGGGCGTGAGATAATTTTCCAAATATATTACCTCTCATGAACAGACTACCTCTCATGAACAGACTCAATAAAACCGAATTAGCTATGTTTCTCTCTTGTTAATGTTTTTTGCTTCCAAGAGATCCCAATTTCAGTACGTTTTGACGTTCACACTAGCATTTGTTTATTGCTTTCGCCCGGACTATAATTCAGTAGTGTTATTACGTACTGGTCCTTTGAGGTCATCAAACCCAATATGTGTGGCTTTAACGTACAAGGGATCACCCTTTCAGTATGTATCGCACCGACTCACAAATCAACCATTCACTACTTTAAAACATGTTAAAATTGTTATAATCTAAAAAAAACATTTTAAATGGCAAGTTGTATGTAAGCCGCCTCGGAAGCATCGCAAGTAAAGAGGAGGATAGGCACGACGACTTAAAGCTACAATCCTATACTTAAGTACCATGTGCCTTTTTGTAGGCGTGACTTAATTCCATGGTCATCATCAGCTCATGGCGAATTCGGGTATTTAAGCCATCAGATTTAATTTAAAACATCATTTACTTTATATGTATCGAGTAGTGCACATCGTACCTATAAACAGGTAGCACTATATGCCCAGAAAATAAAGGTTTGATTCTCTTGGGACTCGAACACACCTTCAGTCGGGTGTTCTATGCACTGAGCTATAGGGTCTTTCTTTCTTGTCGTGCCCTTAATGTTTTTTCTCTTGTTGCTCTGGCTTCTGCCAAGTCATTGAGTACCTTCATTGTGGCTTTCTAGGCTATTGTTTTTTTGTATTATATTTACACGAGCATATTTGTGTTTTACTTATATTGCCTATTGATGCTGCCTTGTTGGTTAGAGATTAGATCATGGCGGGGATTTTTTTATTTACACTGTCCTGTTTTAATGGGATGACAGTAGGGTAAGAGTGAGGTTTGGTGCACCCTAGAACCGGTTTAAACCCCCAGTTGCCTACTTTGCCACTGACCGTTCCAAGGCGGTATCCCTATTGTCAACCCTTTTGTGTTTGTGATGTCATTTGCATTTATTATTACTTTTGCCTTCTTGTTTGTCTGATTGCGTGTTTGTTTCTGTGTTTTGTGGTTGACTGTCCTCCTTGAATGCTACTTACCCTGTCCGATCTTTTTATATTTCTTGACAACATGGTATTTTGAGTACCCTTTTATACGATGAAGAATATCTGAACATGTTTAAACGTACTACACATTAACCCTTACGTGCGTGGTGTTTAACAATATGTTATCAAATTGAAACTTCTTCACCCGTGACTCTTTCATATTCATGAGTTAAAGGGACAATGTCCGTAACTCTTAGGCTGATAAAACACAACATAATTACGTGGACAAACATAACTCAAAAACCATTATTAAATATTTACTAAATCAAACCAAGATTGTTTGACGAAATTCAATAGCGGTACAAAAAAGAAGTACCGCTTCGTGGGGTTTGAACACATAACCCACACTAATATTATACTCGCGGATAATAATAATCGAACGAACGTCGCAATAGCCGGGCTCGCTCCCAACTGAGCTAAATGGGACAGATGTATTGCGTAAGAGATACAAGTAATATTTATAGCATAATATTTCGAGTATATGTGATTTATACTGCTACTCGAGGGCCGCAGGCCCCGAGAGTGCAGTACCAATCGCATACGAGAAAAATATGATATAAATGTTTTGTACCAGAGCCATTTATCCAACTACGCATGTGCAAGCAGATTTAGGGCGTTGCAGTTTTCAGTAAAAATAACAGCTAGATCCAATCAAGAAATAGCATTATCACGCGACATGAGCATGACCCATGTTTTGATTATTGAAGCCAATCGCCTGTGTATATTATTGGACAAATCCAATGTCAAGCGGTGCTGTTTTGATAATGGGTAGTCGTGTTTTACATATTTGATTGACAGGTTGTGTGTAAACATTACAACTACGCGCGTGTAAAATTGAGTAGACCATGGTACAACTGCTGAATCTGTCATTTATAGCACGGCTGAAATATACCGGCATTTATTGCACGGTTTAGGCTCAGATCTTCAGGTTTATGAAAAATACATCATAAGTAAGAACAAAGGAAAACCATTAGAGCTATGGTATAAGTATAGGATAGAGCATGAGTTTTGCACGTGTACGGGCAAGACTTATGCTCTATTGTATTTATACCACAATAACTAACATATGCTGTGTATATCCTCGGGTATTAAACGATGCATAGTGTGTATTTAGGCTATTGTGGTATAAGTATTTAATAGAGCATGAGTTTTGCACGTGTACGGGGAGATAATGCACGAGCGTTAGCGTACACGTGCAAGACTCATGCTCTATTGCATTTATACCACAATAACTAACATATGCTGTGTATATCCTCGGGTATTACACGATGTAGGCTATTGTGGTATAATACATCAAATCTAATGCGTTAACTCTGTGATCAGCAGAAAATGTAAATAGTGTGGGTTCCACATTATTTACAAATAATAAATAAAACTTCTTTTTTTTTTCAAACTCACGAATGTGCTACTACAGGCTTATATGGGTCTAGGCTAATGTTTGCATCTATATAATTTACTGATGCTCAATATCTGCTTACTTACGGACAGTGTCCCTTTAATACAATTCAACGTATATGTTTGGTAGCTTTGTGGTTCTCGTAGGTTGGTGAGATGGTATCAGAAAGTTCAGTGTTTTGTCTTTTTTGTATTTATTTCATGATTGTATGAAAACTGCACAGGGTATGTATCAATGATACGTAAATGTATATTATAATATAACAGAATATGACACGTAAAACAAATAAAAAAAATACGATTTTGCGTATGCATATGTTGCTGGGTGAACGGTATGTTTCTTGTATTTTCAGCGACTCTAGAAGTTCCAGTTCTGCATTGTAAATACCGTTTCACCACATCGACTCTAGAAGTTCCAGTTCTACATTGTAAATATCGTTTCGCTCTGGCAGTACTGAGATTCTTCTGCGCTACTTTTAACTATGTCTGCGTGTTTTTATCGTCTGCTAGTTTGCGTGTTCTTATCGCCTGACAGCCCTCAGCTTATGTGGTAAGGGAGCATTGGTGATGTGGTTGAGTTGAGACTCTAAGGAATTCTGTAGTTCATCATTCTCCCTATGGAAAGTAAACCGTTGAAGAAGGCTGGAAAACACCAGAAAAAGCTCCAGTCGAGCCAGTGGTTCTCCTAGGCACGTCCGTGGACCTATACGATATACAAGCAAATACAAAAGGTGAACGGGAAATGTAGCATTCACATAAATCAGTCATTCAAAAATATGCGCTAAAAGTCAACAACAATTACATGGTTAAATATAAGAAAAGTACACCCCACCACAAATATAAGAAAAGTACACCCCACCACAAATATAAGAAAGTACACCCCACCACAAATATAAGAAAAGTATACTCAACCGCAAATAAGAAAAGTATACCCCACCGCAAATATAAGAAAAGTATACCCCACCACAAATATAAGAAAAGTATACCCCACCACAAATATAAGAAAAGTATACCCCACCGCAAATATAAGAAAAGTATACCCCACCACAAATATAAGAAAAGTATACCCCACCGCAAATATAAGAAAAGTATACCCCACCACAAATATAAGAAAAGTATACCCCACCACAAATATAAGTAATGTATACTACACCACAAATATAAGTAATGTATACTACACCACAACTATAAGAAAAGTATACCCCACCGCAAATATAAGAAAAGTGTACCCCACCACAAATATAAGAAAAGTATACCCCACCACAAATATAAGAAAAGTATACCCCACCGCAAATATAAGAAAAGTATACCCCACCACAAATATAAGAAAAGTATACCCCACCACAAATATAAGAAAAGTATACCCCACCGCAAATATAAGTAATGTATACCCCACCACAAATATAAGAAAAGTATACCCCACCGCAAATATAAGAAAAGTGTACCCCACCACAAATATAAGAAAAGTATACCCCACAACAAATATAAGAAAAGTATACCCAACCACAAATATAAGTAATGTATACACCACCACAAATATAAGAAAAGTATACCCCACCGCAAATATAAGAAAAGTATACCCCACCGCAAATATAAGAAAAGTATACCCCACCACAAATATAAGTAATGTATACCCCACCACAAATATAAGTAATGTATACTCCACCACAAATATAAGAAAGTATACCCCACCACAAATATAAGTAAAGTTTACCCCACCACACAAATAATTAAATTATACCCCACCACAAATATAAGTAAAGTATACCCCACCACACAAATAATTAAAGTATACCCCACCACAAATATAAGTAAAATATACCCCACCACAAATATAAGTAAAGTTTACCCCACCACACAAATAATTAAAGTATACCCCACCACAAATATAAGTAAAGTATACCCCACCACAAATATAAGTAAAGTATACCCCACCACACAAATAAGTAAAGTATACCCCACCACAAATATAAGTAAAGTATACTCCACCACATATATAAGTAAAGTATACCCCACCACAAGTATAAGTAAACGCGAGGCTCTTGCCGAGCATTATATCATTTTTGCTAACGAGTTTAAAAAATTCAATAATGAATAAGAACGAATGTTAGATTGTATTTATTACATAACTTATAACGTCATATTACGTCAGAAAACGTATACTAACGTGACGTCCGTGACGTAACTATGTTATACCACTAGTGGAATATCGAACATATTGAATGGTGTTATTAAACTCCCACACCACATGTTATGCGATAAATATGAACATTTAAAAAAAGCGTTTACCTGTTGAAAAAGGGAGAAATGCATCATGTTTGATAAGTCTTCCGTTTTTATCAAGGAATCTGTCCGGGTTGAATGTTTTTGGATTCTTCCAATATTTTGGATCTGTGCTTACTGAATATAGATTTGGTAACACCATGGTTTGTTTCGGAATGCTGTATCCTGCTAGGAACGTATCTCTGGTTGTACAGTGGGCAACAGATAATGGTACTGAAAAAGAAATTAAAATATTATTTCAATACCATAAACGACTAAACATTACATAAACTGCACACGTCATCACGTGTCCTACTAGTCATGTGTTATTATACATGTGCCAATTCAAGGTCATTCTTTACAAGCAAAATTTCCATAACTGCACAGGACGACATAAACATTCAGAAGCCCAAGAGAGAGTGTAAGCTCTTTATAGCTATACTGGATAATTGGAAATAAATGTTTCAGGTGAAGTTTAATATATATTGATTTATAAAGTTGAAAAATAATTCGGTTACAAAATAAGTGAAAGTTATGATCCAGACATAGAACATGCATGACCTTGACCTCTGAAATTGACTATAAGCATACGACAATTAATGATACATAACTGCAAATACAAATGTCATGCCATTATCTGAAACTATTAACTGAAGTTATACATAAAGTCTTGAATAATAATGCCTATGCTGATAGTGGACTTCTTTATGTAAAATATCATTTACCTCCGAGAGTATTGGAATCTGGTATACCTTACCTACGGTGGACATTCGCTGTATTTCCATGAGGGTTGCCTCAACATACGTCAACTGTCCACGATCTGAATACTGAATCAATCTAGAACCTACAACCTAAAACAATGTGTAAATAACCGTATAAAAATCAAATGGAAAGTATACAGCTTCAGTAAAAAGGCATCCTGTTTTATATAAACATATAGATATAACACAGTTTCCAACCATTACAAAGAAATCTTGCATATTCTATTTAAATAAAATTATGGAGTTTAAACTTATTGTATGTAGCATAGCTCCAAATCTTCAACAACCCACATATTATAGTTAATGATGAATAAATAAAAAATACTAGCATAAATAACAATTTAAATGTCACTTAAATAACCAATTTGGACAGAATTCGGACAAACTGAAGCTTACTCAAAGAAAACAATATCTTTGACATCAACATTGAACGGATCATTCCAACGTTGGAAAGACCGTCAAATGACATGATGGTCAAGCACGTGACCGATCGGTTACTAACAACAAAGGGTCGTATGTTGATCGAAATTTAGGCCGACATGTTTCCTGGCAAACATTACATTATTTTGAGTAATACAATAGATAATAACACTTGAAAGTTAGCTAACTGTACATTATGTAAGCTTTGATATTTTTTCTTTAACTGGGAAAAGCCACTTTGACAGTAAGTATCTCCACATTTTCTCAACTGTCTACGCTTTTATTTTTGTAAACATTTCCGTTTTGACCTTTGCTCGTTTCTTCAAAATATTAAAATGGCCGATTGATTACTCTTCAAGGCTAGATATGATAACTACTAATTAGATATGTTGCGTGTGCATGTTGTATGATTACATGAGGAGTATATCATGTGTTCGCACAACTCCTTAAAAGGGAGAATGAATAGATCATAGAACACCTCTTCAATTTGCAGCTGACACTTTGCCTGTACATCCGGGTACTCAGACATATGAAGAAACGCCCAGGCCAGGGTTGTGGATGTCGTCTCGGAACCAGCTAGAAACAGGTCCAGTATTAGGCGAAACATGTTACTCTCTGCAAGAAAATGCAATTAGTGTCGACAAAACAGGCTAATTTACAAAAGTTTAAAAAGACACACGGCAATCTAAAAGTTATTAAGCCTTTAATTCAACATCTCAATTTATCATGTTTACTTTAAACCTGCTTGCATATAATTAAATATCGAGGTAATAACATTTTGAGTTTAAATGTTGTCTTCAACAACAATATGCCGGGAGAGGTCAAACATAGGCATCGCCTCTTGTCCAATCCAATTCATTACTTCAATAAGATATTGTATAAAATAGCTATCCCACCATTAACAAGCAAATTGTATAGATGTAAACCGTTTCTAAACATACTGACGACAAGTTATATATATAACTTACATATTTTGAGAATCCTAACTCTATAGACACAATATAAACCGTTTTAACCAGCCAAGCCAACCCCAAAACTGAAGCGTCGAATTAAGAGTAACCAACTCATAATTCATAGCATATTAAATCACGGGTAGTTTAAAGAACCCGCGAATAAAACTATGTTTTTAATCGGCATGTGTACGTTATTATATGACCTGAACACATGGATAGAGTTTTGATAAACGTGTTTTAGTGTAATTTTGCCGTAAAGTATAGGTTTATTTATGGATTCTTAAAATACCCATGACTGAATATGCGTAAAATGAATTATTAGTTGGTAACTCTTAATGCAATGCTTCAGTTTTGGGGATGGGCCTGGCTGATTAAAGCTGGATTCTCAAAATATGCAAGCTATATATATATGAGCTATAATTGTATGTATGTATGCGTCTATATGTTAATTGTGCCTCCAGACGAGTGTGTAATGATGTAGAGATACAGTTCATCAACGTGTGTTGCAGCTACCTTTTTTAAGGAGTGAATTCATACGCTTGATTTCTATGTATCTCGTCATAGCTAAGCGCCCTGCCGTAGTTCTTCCAAAGGTTGTCTGGCCTTGGTAGTTCACAAATATTTCTCCCCATATATAATTCTGCCTTGTGAACGTGAATCTCTTACGAGATCCCAATTTCGAAAGTTGCCGTAGTGAGTTCAAATTCTCTCCCTTTATTATATTTACTGAATTCACAGTATCCCCAAGATCCGGCACCTTTCATTGTCACTGTCTCAGTATAGCTGTGTGTGGTTGAACGCTTAAATGTGGCCCACTCATATGAGCTATAACTGTATGAATGTATGCGTCTATATATTAATTGTGCCTCCAGACGAGTGTGTTATGATGTAGAGATACATTTCATCAGCGTGTGTAGCAGCTACCTTATGGTAGAGGGACTATAAACCTTAGAAAGAAAGAAAAAGCAGCTACCTTGTTTAAGGAGTGAATTCATACGCTTGATTTCTGTGTATCTCGTCATAGCTAGGCGCCCTGCCGTAGTTCGTCCAAAGGTTGTCTGTCCTTGGTAGTTCACAAATATTTCTCCTCATATATATATATATATCGTCGTCAATAGATTTAGAAATGGTGTACATATGTTATAAAAATTGGCTGTAGTTGGCGGGATAGCTACTTTTAGAAAAGTCAGTCTTACGATATATTACGTATTTAATATTTTTAGTCCAATGAAGAAGTAAACAATCTTACTAGTAAACACCTTTCTGTCTCTCTTGTCTGTTGTTTCGTCACGAGTGGTCCAAATATAGAGGTCCACGAAGTCCCGGATGTTATTTTCGTTATACGTGGACTCGTGCTCACCTATGATGTCATATACGAACTTCCGTAGTCTCTCGGCGTTCTCAAAATAAGTTTTATTGTTTTTAGCATCCTGATCAAAAGATAATTTCTGAATATAGTTGTGTATGCACAATCATCTACATCATTTAAATAGTGTACAGGTTAATATGTAATGATATAGTATGGTCTCAGCGAGTTGGTTCACTCGCTGACTCTTATATGTTTTTCATAATTGCACATGGTAAGGTAGCAATGAACAGTTTCTTTGAGTTTTTCACTTGGATAACGCAATCTTATTACACATGGTAGCAGTGCACTGTGTATCTGTGTTGTAATGTACGCTAACGCACACGCATCCCTTACATGTGATTACTTGTATTCTTGTGACACTGTACTGTAGTGAACCTCGTTTTCCTTCTTTCTCTACATCATCGCTGTCGGTGCGGTTAAATTTTTACAAGGCTGTACGTATCATGTAAGCGCACGCAAGTTTCTAAACCTGTTTAAGATAGTTCTCCCAATCCATTATTACAAGGTTTGATGATCCCACCGCTCTTTGTTATTCTTACGTGTATACGATGCTCGATGATTCCACCGCTCTTTGTTATTCTTACGTGTATACGATGTTCGATGATCCCACACGCCTTTGTTATTCTTACGTGTATACGATGCTCGATGATCCCACACGTCTTTGTTATACTTACGTGTATACGATGTTCGATGATCCCACACGTTTTTTTTATACTTACGTGTATACGATGTTCGATGATCCCACACGTCTTTGTTATTCTTACGTTTACGTCCGGTATAAGGTCCGTTCACTAGTGTGTTTTTTATTTCCGATTAAGCGATTTCTACAGCTTGAGCCACGCGTGTCAAGAGCTTGTCTACGGGACGCTGAATAGCCTTTTCTTGTTCTTCTTTCAATCTCCTGTTTCTAGCCCCGCTGCCACGATATAACGGCCCATATGATCGGGCTGAACATAACCGTCTCTTAGATCTTTGACGTGTTGATACCATTTGTCGGGGTCTGCACTGTACGGTACCCATTTCTGTAGTTGATCATCGTACACTTCTACGGAGCCCATATTTGTGTCGAATTACAAACCCCGTAGTAGTAAACAATTTTCTCTTCTTACGTACTTCTTACAATGTTACTTATTTTTACGTTTACTATCTCATCACCCGTATCATCGGAGCTCTCCTCTTGATCGGGCCATACCTGATTAAACAAATATTTTCTTAACCGCCACTTTGATAAACTCTGGGATATCCATGCCGTGTTGGGACCTTAGCATTTCTGCAGATTCTAAAATGCGCCGTTGACAGGTTCGTGCTGTAACTGATAACAAGAGGCCCAAGAGGGCCTGTAGACGCTCTACTTCTATGATGTGATTCAAAAACATAAACATGATAGAGGCCAACCCAAGAAACATGTTTCCTATATATAAATCTATGTAAACTTTGGGTTATCGTGGCGGCCATTTTAAATATTTGACGACAACGAAAAACAAAAACTTGATAGAGGCCAACCCAAGGAACATGTATATGATATTTCTCAAGAATGTAATAAGTGGTTTCGGAGGAGATGTTTGAAATTTCCTTAAATTTGACCTCGTTTTAGCCATGGCGGCCATCTTGGCTGACTGGCGGCCGCGAAAAACACAAATCTTAGAGGGACTATCCCATATATCATTGTGATTAAGTTTCATCAAAATCCGTCAAGCGGTTTCAGAGAAGATGTAATTTTTAACCTTTTCCTATATAACTCTATGTAAATTTAGGGTCGCCGCGACGGCCATTTTGATTATTCGACGATAACGAAAAACACAAACTTGATAGAGGCCAACCCAAGGAACATGTATATGATATTTCAGTAGAATGGAATAAGTGGTTTCGGAGGAGATGTTGTTTGAAATTGACTTAAATTTGACTTAGTTTTAGCCATGGTGGCCATCTTGGATGACTGGCGGCCGCGAAAAACACAAATCTGAGAGGGACTATCGCAAATACCATTGTGCAAAAGTTTCATCAAAATCTTTCAGGCGGTTTCAGAGAAGATGTAATTCTTAACCTTTTCCTATATAACTCTATGTAAACTTTGGGTCGCCGTTGCGGCCATTTTGTTTATATGACGATAACGAAAAACACAAACTTGACAGAGGCTAACCCAAGGAACATGTATATGATATTTTACAAGAATGGAATAAGTGGTTTCGGAGGAGATGTCGTTTGAAATTGACTTAAATTTGACCTAGTTTTAGCTATGGCGGCCATCTTGGATAACTGGCGGCCGTGAAAAGCACAAATCTGAGAGGGGTCCTCCCAAGTAACATTGTGATGAAGATTCATCAAAATCCTTCAAGCGGTTTCAGAGGAGATGTCGATTTTATAAAATTGCTAACAGACGGACAGACGGACGGACAGACGGACGGACGATGGACGAAAAGTGATCACATAAGCCCTCCTTGTCTTTGGCCAGTCAAGCTAAAAATTGGGCATTCTATGCTCTTAGTTGTTTTCTTAAAGATGGAAGCATGTCGTTAGCTGTTTTATGAAACGCCTTCCTTCTACAATGACCATCTTCTACATAGGCATCTCTTTTTTCACGATTGTGTTTTTTTCATATATTCGGTCAGATTACTTTTTCTGTTTGCTCGGTCTGGCATATTCTTATTCATCTGCTTTCCTTTTTACATTTCCCGGACGTCTTGACGTGCCTTTGTAGGTCACGACCATCAGCGAATAACAGGCCACACTCGTCACAGGAATGCATGTTGTTTTCACTAATCGCGTTATTATACGTTATAAAACTGGACTCCTTAGATGTATTTTGAGCTTTTCAGACACTTCCTCCATTCTTTTCGTCCGTTTTATCGAGAATATTTGCGCGCACGTGCAACGTGTCTGGTGTTGTTGCCTTCAAATCTAATCAGATATGACCGTAAGATAAGTCATTCGGACACATCTGTCGAGCTAAAGTCACAATTTGCTGTTTATCGATGGGTGATTTACAGAGAAGTAGATAATGGAAATTCCTTTTCTGTGTGGGATCATTATTGGAGTAAAGCGTCTGATTCAATGAGATGACGGATAAGTTACGGTGACTCCTTTCGGTAAACTGGTCATTATCGTTCGTCGCTTCCGTAGCCATATCGTCCAAGACAAGAAGATTTCTGACAGAAATATCCAAATACTCGTCTCTCTCGATATCTAAAGGAATGCCCTTGTCAAACTCGGCTTTGGGCGTGACAGAGTTCTTAATGATATGTACAGAGGTCGCCATCTTTTATACAGCCATATATTTCTCTGAGGAGAGGGTGAAATTCTGGAGGAGACTGTCTGTAAAATATTTGTCACGAGTTGTGTCTTCCCGCAAGAAGTAGGGCCTGAACGTACCATAGTAAACGGAAGCTCGTGCCAAGGAAGGTGACGCCATTCATGACATTCCTGGCGGCGGAGATCACATTCCTGAATTCCTGGCGGCGGCGGCGGTGGCGGCGGTGGATACGCATCATTCCGTTGTGGATATGCATGGCTGATTTTATGTCCTCTCTCACGATGCATATTTCTATAGTGTCTTAATATGAGGTCTCTTTTAGAAAAATGTATTTGACACAACGGCCACTTATGCAGATCCATCTCTGTATGCGTAACATCAACCGTTATTGTGTATTCTTAGGTATTTTCTACATTTTAACTGACCAATAAAAAAACTGGAAATTTTACCAATGAAGACTGTCGTTCATATTATCCAATCCAATTGCGAGTTTATTAACCAATAAGAATGTCCCATTTGTTTAACCATCAGAGAACAGTACAAATAACTAATATTTATAAGAATAAATCCACAACTAATATTTGTCATTTTACTTTTAACAGCTGAAGAGACAGTGATGTTCCCTTGTGAAGAATCAGGGGATTCATTCCTAAAGATGAGTCAGCTGTTACAACATCGTCGTTCACAAAACCACTGGAAGAAGTACACTTGTCACGTATGCGGAAAGGTCTTCAACAGAAAAAGTAATCTGACCGAACATATGAAAAAACACAATGTGACCTCAAATTTACATTGCGAAGAACGTGGTCAGGTTTTTTCGCGAGAGTTTAATCTTAACATACACAAAGAGTGTGCTCACCAGACGGGTGGTGCCAACAAAATACCTACAGAGAACCATGAAGAGTTTGTTCTTCCTAAGATAGTACGGAAGGAAGATAATCCACGACAGTATTATTCTATTACAAAATTAAAGAACAAAGAATGGAAAAGTTTAAGACTTAAAACACCACCTACAAAATCAACTTTAAAGACATAGAGGCGACTTTAAAGACGTGCTATTGACACTGAAGACAATGTTTTAATTTATTTTCGAAGACTTAACTAAGCATGTCTGCTTTTATTTCAAGAAGTTACTACTGTACACAATGCAATAAAGGATATGACCATAGTGAAGAACACAAATGCAACTATGTATGCCACTCAGATATGAATGGATGCCCTGTGAAGAATGTAATCGATTTTTCAAAGGCCAAGAATGCTTTGATCTTTATCAACGTACCACCCTCAAGGGAAATCTACTTGTTGTACCATTTATCGGTGTCATGACTGTGGTAAGACCGTGAACAAGAAAATGAGCAAGAAATAGCATACTTTCGGGAACAAATATTGTAACGTCTGCAAAGATTTCTTTGATGTGAATCATTTATGTTACATGGTACTTGAAGAAACTAACCATTCAGAACCCATGTCAGTAGTAAAAAAATTGGTAGATGAAATCGAAAATGCCAAAACGTATATTTTCTTCGATTTTGAATGTACTCAGGACGACCTGTTGCAGTGTGAGAATGGTTACAGCCCTGATGAACATGGGAAGTGTCACAATTCTCATAAGTCGGCTTGCGATGCTTATGAACACAAACCCAATGTGTGCGTTGTCCAGAAAGTGTGTATCGTGTGTATGGACGAGACCACAGATTGTGAAACTTGCGGGAAACGCGAACATGTATTCAAGGGTCCTCCACATTAGAAGATTTCTGCGAATGGTTGTTCTCAGAAGAAATTTGTGAAGCTAATGTATTGTGCCATAACTTCCAAGGGTTCGATTCTTACCCTATATACAGTACCTATACAAGAATGCCATAGTACCAACTGTTATATCTAATGGGGCTATGATCATGAGTCTGACAGTGCCAGCGTGTAAGATCAAGATTATCGATTCCATCGATTTCCGACCCATGGCTTTTGCTAAACTGCCGCCCATGTTTGGTTTTGATGAATTAAAGAAAGGTTAATTCCCGCATTTATTAAACCTGAAAGAAAACCAAATTGCGGTATTAGGCTGTTTACCAGATATCACGTATTACAACCCCGATGCCATGATACCGGATGATAGAAAATAATTTTCAAAATGGTACGCGGAAGACAAAAACAAATCCTTTTGTTTCCAAACAGAATTAATGGATTACTATAAATCCGATGTAGACATTCTGAGACGCTACTGTCTACAATTCCGAGAGGACTTCATGAATATATCCAACATCGATATCTTTTAGCGCTGTATTACTATAGCCTCTGCTTGTAATTTGGTATTCAGGACCAACTTTCTGAAACCGGAAACAACAGCGCTTATATCCCATCATGGATATAAACCGGAACATAGACAATCGGTTAAAGCCCTCCAATGGCTAAAATACCTTTCTCACAGTAAAGGACATAGAATCCAACATGCTAGAAATGACGGCGAGAAAAGTATATATCTAGTTGATGGATATTCCGGAACAGACGGCAATAACGTGGTGCTGGATATTCATGATGATTTCGAGCACGGCAACACTTCAAAGTACTTTCGTTTTACAATTAATACAGTAAATCAAATGACCATAGGAGATCTGTACGACAAGATGTTAGAAAAGAAAAAGTAACTGGAAGACCATGGGTACACATATGAGTACATTTGGGAGTCAGATTCCGACAAACAAGTCAAAGAAGATTCGAGAATGTGGTCTTTCATCGAACAACGGGACATATTGACTCCAACTGAACCTCGTGATGCGTTTTATGGAGGCCGTACAGAAGCTTACACCATGTATAAAGAAGCTACGGGCGACGAAACACTACGACGTGACGTCACTCTACCCGTACGTGAACAAAACGAGAAAAAATCCCACAGGTCATCCTGAGATCATTACAGAAGACTTCAAAGACGTTGCTCAATACGAGGGTCTCATCAAATGTAAAGTAGTACCACCACGAGATCTCTTACACCCAGTATTGCCCTGCAGAATGAACGACAAGCTTTTATTTCATCCCTGTAACACGTGCGCTCAGACTCAATACCAAGACAAACTCCTTCATACTGATGAAAGAACGGTCTTTTGTAGGAACATGGTTGACGGAAGAATTATAACGCTATTTACTTTATAGATGATAACATGGCCCTAACAGGACACCGTAGATATGAGTGTTTACTTTATAGATGACCCCGATTGTACTTAGTGACCTTATCAGAATAAATACCGTACTCTAACTTCCACTTATTGGAAGTTAGAGCATGGCAATTTAACTCCGCCCATTTAGTTATTCCGAATTAAACGAATTAATACTTTGCATTCATCAAAGTAAATTTCACCAACCATACTAAAAAATAGGATTGTTAGTAGAGTAGCATTTTGTGATTAAGAAAATGTAGCCCATCACAGGAGCTTCCATAAACACACTATTCTATTAATGTCAATTTTATTACATAACTGGGGGTGTTCCACCCCCCCCCCCCCCCCCACCCCCACCTCACCCACAAACACACCCTTTTGGTACGCAGTATTCAGTACACACGGCCCGGGTACTGGTGGCAAATTACATTATTTAGTATTCAGCACGCATAAAAAATAGGCACATGCCTTCAAACTATGTTTTCTATGTAAAACAAAGTGTTGAAATCCACAAAAAATGCCATGATTGACCCCAAAACAGCAAAACGGTGAGATACAAGCTTTAATACAGTTATAAATGTCTTTATATCACATCTTCATAAATATAGACGAATACATAGCATCTGGTTAATTTTAATGAAGAAATTCATGTTAAATAGTATTCAGTACTCGGGTCTTAATTGAAGGAGTATTCAGTACTCAGCTCTAAATTAGAGAGTATTCAGTACTCGGGGGGGGATGGAGTGTGTGGGGGGGGAGGGGGTGTGTGGGGGGGTGAAACACCCACATAACTTTGTAGCATAGTCACTGACAATTCCCTTTGTAATAACACAGGTGTAAATCGTTGAATTGAAAACAACACCGGTCAGAATAAATGGTGTACTACAACTACCAGTTATTGGAAGTTATGACAGGGAGCTGAAATGGACATGCTACAAAACAAATACGGTATGGTTTCATCTCGTTGGCTAATTTAAACACCTCGATTGTTTAAATGGTTAATTTAAACACCTCGATTGTTTAAATTAACCAACTCAATGAGACCATACTCTATCTATTACTTATCACAATCCCTGTAATATGCACAAAAATCTTGTCAATACGACAATGTCAATCTTGTAAACCACAACCCACCCCCACTTTCGGTACGCCGGATTCGGGCCATTTGTTGAGAGTATTCCGTAGCCATGCTTGGCGAACTTCCGAACGTCAGGCCTGGGGTACGTACGCTAGTGGTCAGAGTATGATTTTAACTGACTTACCAATCGATTTATTATAGAGGCGATGAAACTTGGTAGGAAATTAGTTATACTGACAGGCCCGGCACCTTCAAACGCCGTGTTGATGAGATCCCGAACGTTATCAAACTCTGGATCATCGTACCCATATCTGAAATAATATTCCAGTGACTCGACTTGCATTGCGCATTAAAATATAAAAATACAAAAATATAAATTACTAGATCGTTATCTATGTTTGAATAAGTTATGCTCCCGAAAATATTCAGCGCAGCATATAGAACTGTCGTCGCTTTGTCCGTCCGTCCCCGTCCGTCCGTCCGAATATCGTGTCCGGAGCATTACTTGAAAACTACTAACTTGACTGGAATGAAACTGTAAACAATGATAAAAAGCAATAGGATGAAGCGTAGAATGTAATAACCATAACTTAATTCAAATTAGAGTTATTGCCCTCTGTAACTGTTATAATTCATGTCCGGAAAATACTTTTGAAGCTAATGGGACTGAAGTGAAACTCCACACACTGATAGAGGTAAATAAGAGAAAGTGTAGTGTGCAAGAACCATAACTCTATTTTCGTTAAATTAGATGTATTGCCCTTTGGAATGATATACTTATACTTATTGGCTGGAGCACAACATGAATGCTACTGATGGGACTGGAATGACCGTTGACACAATGATCGAGGGCAATAAAAGAACGTGCTTAGAGGTTTACCACCACTAATTACATGTAAACCTCCGAGGTGTAGTCGAATGTAGTTCCTATAATAAAAAGTAATCCCTCCTTTTTTGATGGAAATGGGCATTATAAGTAAGGGAAAACTGCCCATTTCTATTCGATGTTGTGGTTATATGTATAAGAAGAGTATTAATAGGTTTTACTGGATCACTGATGAACATTTTCGAAATTTCGACTCTATGCGTACCCTTGACCTGTTTAGTAAACAAACAAGATCTTTCTTACATGTCTTGTGACCCCACGTTTTCTGGTGATTTTTCAAGTGGAAAAATAGTTTTCTATATGAACATTACACTGCTACATTATCCATACTTGAGTTGAATTTGCAGCAAATCATTAACATGTGACACTTTAACATTGGTGTCTATGGGGAAAACAATTAGTGGTTTCATACCTTAGAATAATAACCATATCGATATCTTCATTCAAATATGAGTTATTGCCCTTATAATTATAACTAATAACGATACTTGGATGAAGAGGGCAGTGCACCTAGTAGAAGAACCATAACTAAAACTTTAGCTTGAGTAAATACAGAATTATCGCTCTTTGCACACTTACATTTATTTTAATATTACATGGCTCGTCTTACTATCACAATGTAATGGATTGCCATTTTTCTTTTAAGTATGCAAAAGTATGTCCTTGCTTTTGACCTTTGTCTAAGATAAACACTCATGTCATATAATAAAACAAATCCACATATATAAGGTTATTATTATGATCTTGTTGTCATAGGTTTACCGCGAGTAGGATAACTTTTGTATAGAAAATGACATTTAGTCTGGTTTTGGTTTAAATCAATATGACATTATCTCACGGAAGTATCCCACTTGTTTACATTTGTTTTACATGTGGGAACAGTTATAAGGCAAAACATTACCCTAGCCTTGCAAGATGTCGAGTCTGACGATTTTGATCAGGAGTCGGTACTTGTGTTTTTGTGAGAATATAGAAGAATGGGACCGGTCGATTAGTTGACATTATTTGGTGTGCAAATGGAAGATCATTATGTTTTTATCAATACACGAGCTCAGTCGATTTGATTGTAAGTCGGACACAATGAAAGTCCGACTCAGTATCAAGGAAATACAGGTTTGCATATACCCCTTTGCAATCGTACTGGAAACCAGCAATAGTGGATATCAAGTTCTTGCTGTTTCAGCGTAAACATTAAACTGTTTCCCTGTTGCTATTGTTTGCACTTCATGTGCATTTGCAATACCAAATCGGGCAAAATCGCCCGACTCGATATCAAGTCCGACTCGCGATCACATGTCTACATCTCGCGAAGTCAACATTTGACGATATCCCCACGGGTGCCTCATACTTACAATACATAAAAACAAAACGGCGGGTAAAAGTCTGTCATAATAGTAAGCAGACAATAAAACACCAACATTGTGATAAACGACGCTTTTTACATTCTAACACGACCTCCGCAGTCTTTCATATACACAAAGAAGAGAGACAGCTGTATGTTATTCTACGATAAAATACAGCTGTTCCATTAATTCCCCGCTGAGATTAAAAGCACAGACCCTGCTTCTACTTATTTAATATTATTAAATATAATCAACCACAACTGACTGCATTAAAAAAAAAGGAAAACAACAAAATAGTTTAGCATATGTTGAGCCTCATATGTCACAATCCGCAATTTTCACAAATTTGTGAAGAATGCGAGGTTGTGAAAATTGCGGTTCATTATGTCGCACTTCCGTATTTTTCACACGCAATGAAAATGATAGCAAAAGTTGCAAATACCTTGTGGTAGCATTGTAACAAATGGAGGTTTTCAATTAAAGTAGCCATACCGCCAAAAAACGGCAAAAGTACACTACAGTATTCAGGTCATATCATAATGTATATATGTCGATTAAAAGTATAGGATTTGTCACGGGTTTTAAAAATACCCATGATTGAATATGCATAAAATGAATTATGAATTGGTAACTCTTAATTCAACGCTCCAGTTTTGGGGTTTGGCGTGGCTTGTTAAAGCCGTTTCTATTGCGTCTATAGAGTTTGGATATTCAAAAAAATGTAAGTTATATAAATAATTATAAACCTCGTCGTCAGTAGATTTAGAAACGGTGTACATATGTTGTAAAGTTTGGCTGTTGTTCGGCCTTAGGGAGAAACTGTAAAACTACATGTAGGCTAATGTAGGTACAGGCGGGATGTTTCGTTTTAAAGTTCAGCCTGAGTTCAGCCTGTGCTGGGTTGCAGTTTCGTATTCATATATTTTATCGGAACTGATCGTATTTACTGATTTAAACTTGCTTTAAATAAATTTCCATTCTGTTAATCGCGTCCGCGTCCAAAATACTATATAGTTTGCGTCCCGCGTACCACGCCTCCGCGTCCAGAATACTCTCTAAATCCGGTCGGGGGAGGTGTTCTCCCTCAACAATTCTGAATTGCTATTTTCGTTGCCTTTATTGAATGAAGTTTCTTACAGACTTCAAGCATAGTACAAGTTCTAAAATTATCGCAACAGCTTACATAATATTATTCTCCAGGGATTCTTTTTTGTCTGAAAATGTGAAGAGGATACTGGTTCTTGAACATATATTGTCCATAAGACACTTTGTCCATTCACTATGTATATGGGCAAAATCGTTACCTGAAATGTCAGGCAAAATTAAATGAAAAGAAAAGCGACATTATGAACGAACGAACGAACGAACGAAATATTTAAGAGGTCTTAACACTTAATGTATACTGTAGACATCATTCTTCCATTCAATGAGTTTGGGGGATGAATTATCCTAAACAGTATACATGTATAATAGCTGTGAAATATGCGTTTCATTATGACGCACTTCCGGAAATTTCACATTGACGATTTGTAAAGAATGGGTACGCAATATTTACAACTTTGTGAAAAATGCGGTTTGTGACATATGAGGCTACACAAAGCAGAAATGCTTTGAGTTTTTTTTTTACAAACAATAAATGTTTCATGATGACCAAACGTGTAAAATACCAACCTGAACCCAAACACGATACGATAAATTACATTCCCAACAATTTTTTGCATGTAAGTGTTGATGTCAACAGGATGTCCTCTCGATTCTTCCAGACATTCCGTCACGGTTTCTATTTCTGTGTAAACTTTCTCCTCCAGCGATGTTTGTCCTACTCCAAAATCGCGCAGCGCTTGTAGAGTAAATTTCCTTAAAACTTTCCAACTTCGTCCATAGTTATTGAAAATTACTCCTGTGAGAAAATAAATTAAATTAATTCTTTAATTGTTTTTTTGACAGATACATATCTATCGTAGGTTGTGTATGCTTGCATATCTGATCCTAATTCAGGTATTGGTGTCAAGGTATAATGGAGAGATCAGATTTGGAATAAATATGCAAAACGAATATGCGTCAAACTAAATGTTATTATAATAACAGCATAAACGACGATGTGGACAGTCAACAAATACAGCGCTTTCAAATAAATGTTTTATTACTAGTTAAAGCAGCAACAACCCTTGCCATGTGTCTGGGATGTTACCGAACTTGTTTGATAAATTTAAACGGTGAAAACTAAAGTATAAAGTCAAATATCACACTAATTTGACTCATATATTGTTGTGTTTACATCAATACTAAATACTGGGATCGGTGTCTCTTTATCATTGTTAAAAGTGACAAATTCCTTCAAAATTTGCTTTTTCCCCATAACATTTTTAAATAACTTACACAAAATAAAAAGAGTAAGCATTATCTTGCCCTAAATACTATTTAAACTATCTCAAACCATAACATTTTAAATAGAAATGGCATACATGTGATATTTTCATGAGGGTTACCAGGGAGATTTGACTTTTTTTTCAGGGAGATTTGACAAAATTCAGGGAGGTTTTTATACTCAAATTTTTAACGCGTACCGGTATTTTTTTTCCTGATATAAACCTTAATAAAGGGGGCAAATCAGCATAAAAACATGATATTTTATACATACAATAGTTGAATACTGTTTATTTCATGTTAGCATAGCATATAACCAAGAATAGCATGTAATTAAACACTTTATATAGACTCTGTCCACTTTTTAACCACTAATTACAACAAGACATGGCTGCTGCCAGCATCACCTTTTAGTTAATGATGATCTTTAATCTGCTTTCATGAACATACCATAAAATAACATCATTTAAATCTGCTAGGGCATATATCTTGAGACTCTGTCCACTTTTTAACCACTAATTACAACAAGACTTGGCTGCTGCCAGCATCACCTTTGTTAATTACCTACCCACTTACAGTCGGTGTATTTCTATCATAATCAACCTCCCATGGACATTACAGATTAGTTGAAATCGTCAACCTTTAATTGTCCTCAATTATAATATTAATCCAATTAATATACCAAATATCAATCGATGCCGAATTCGCTATTACCACCCCACTTACCGTCGGTGTATTCCTTAATCCTATCATAATCAACCTCCCATGGACATTACAGGTATCGCCGCCACGTGTCATAAACAAACAATCCAATCATTATTTTCACACAATAAACCAATTACCTGACATGCTTATCCTTTTAATTAATGGCAAACTAAAATATATGACAATATCAATTGTACCACTATATCACAAATAAGTAGCGGTAACAGCACATACACTGCGGTAACATCAAGGACATATTGACCACTCCAGAAGTATTATCAGTTGTGCGTCAGATATCATGGTAGACGTGTAGTGGCTCAATTTAGAATGAATGTAGGCTGACATTGGCACATCAGTTTAAATCAAACAGTAAACCATTTGGTATTTTCAAATTGTAAAACTTGTGTTGTTGTGAAAACTAGTAACATCAACGACACATGTTGTAACACTAAAGACAACTCCAGACTTATTATCAGTTTTGCATCACAGTTATGGCTGTAAACGATTAATGGCAACATTTTGTAATGCATAATACGTGTGCACATCTGTTTCAAAACAAAAGAAAGCCATTTACTATTTTCAAATAGTTCACGTGTGTTATTGTAAAATTGGGTAACATCAATGACATATGTTGTTACACTAAGGACGACTCCAGAGTTTTTATCAGTTTTGCATCAAAGTTATGACTGTAGTTTTTTGTGGCGTTATTTTGGGAAGCTTATAACACGTTCGCATATTGTTTAAAAACAAACAAAAAAAACACATTTAACATGAACACCTGTGATTTGTGCTATAATACAATTGTCTTTAATGCTGCTATATGTGTATATGACGTTACATTAATCATACTTTGCGAATTTGGCTATTAAGGTCATACACTCAATTATATTTAGAAATAGTGCACGATACATTTGATACATTTCGACGGCATGTTACATCTAAAACATCATTACACAAACATAACTATATATGCATCTGTTCAAACAATTGTACCTGTGGTTACAAACTGGTTGTCATTAATGTTACCTCAGGTGTCTGTGCTGTTACTTTTTGTTTTAATTCAATATGAACTGTACTGATACATATTCCATCTCTGTTTACAAGCTAGACTGGATTGACATTCATATTGGGAATGCATTTGTATCCGATAATTGCGTAATGCTTCTGTAAAATTAATTTGATCCAGTAATAACAATGCGAAGTATTTGCTGTTACAAAATGATGTATATAATGTTACTTCATTTTTGGTAACACCAAAGACAGTAACATCAATGACATTTTCTAAGAAATGAACAAACAAAAAATTAACAAATGACATTATCTTTACAAGACAATTGTTTGTACAGTATTACGTTTTTTAATATCAGATTGCATTTATCTTTAATATTGGTAACTTCGGAGACATGACAAACGAATACGTAAAGACACTCATTTAACCTTTTGTACATACATCAAAAAAATTAAAAATGTATCCAAAAAGCACTCCATCATCTGTACGATGGACGTTAAAACTGTGGGAGGATTCGTTATTTGCCAGAATTACCAAAGGGAGATTACTCGTATGTCGTTGTTTATATAAAAGTAACATCACGGACACAAATCCGGGGAACAGTATATAAACTGGCAATTTTTCATGAAAAATTACAGATGGCAATTGTGTTATTATATACATGTAAACTGATCACATTAATCGAGTAAACCTGAAACAAACTTCAACAAAATACCACCTTATTTTATAACAGATTAATGCACTCAATGTGTACCACTACCGTGGGAACAGAAAATCTGTAGATTTCACATGTTCAGTACCATATACAATTCGTAAACTGCACTGTTATTCTTTTTTCTTCTTTGAATTTGTAAATTATATATGCCTTTATAACTCAAACAAGAAAAAGACGTTATGGTATTAGGTAGACTGGAGATAATACATCTGGCCTGGAATTCATCAATATTCTTAGACTTGAGCTCAAGTACTCAATTTTCGTTCAAAAATATTTCCATGACTTTCAAAGATAAACAAACGTATGAAGATGCTATTTATTAGTATTAGTCATATATAACATAGCAGCTTGTTGCGAACGTTTATACTTATAGAAATATTTATATATTTGTGATTGAAATTGGCATACTTGGGCTTAAGTCTAAGAATGTTCTCAAGAATGGTTGGTGAATTCAAGGCCAGGATAAGGCGTCTGTGAAGCTAAAACAAAATAGTTTGCGATATGGTAGAAAGCCGTATGCGTTTATATATAGACTGATACTAAAATAGTGCAGAAATGCATGTCTCATGCTGCAATCTGAAAACACGTATGTTTTTTAAGATTGCTTACATTTAAGTACGGTCTATCCTAAGTATATTTCAGCTTTAAAAATAATAGGTCACGAACTTGATTTCTGCGATATCTTAAGATAAATATATGACCCACATTCCATTGTTGGCAAATTTCCTAAAATTTCAGTAAACACCATAATAATAATGTTTAAAAAAATAATAATAACAAAAATCAGCGACATCAGAAAACGGAAATTTCAAAATATGCTTTCAGGTAGAAAATACTCTAACTTTGAAGTATGCACTTTCATCTACAGCTGAAAAGTCTACAAATGGTCTCAAGTTAAAGAAAATTATGTTTAGAATGTAGAGGTATTTTTGAAATAGTCTTCACTTAAAATGTCGACACATATTATTTAAAAAGTCCGACTATGGCTTATGTTATGCTACTTCTTGCTGTTATTGTAGTTCTACTGAAAATTGTAACTATACAGAATTTGTAAAAAAAAAGATCCTATTAAAACAGAAATCTGCAATTGCTCTCAAATTAAAGAGGATTATGATTATGTTGTGTGTAGTGATATTATTATATTATTTCTGTCTTAAATATAATAGAAGAGAAAATTAAGAACGAAATTTGACAGTTTTGCTTTGTGCCATACGAGATTATGTGAGATTTCAATAAGTGTCCAAACTCAGCTTCTTAGATCTCTGCCAAAATAAAATCGAATTACATATATTTTATTCAGTCCCAATATATACTGATCCTATTTACATATGAAGAAAAATGATATATGCGAGAGGTTGTGGGGGTGGGGGAAGGGAATTAGTACCTTTATTGCCTTGAAGATCTCTGAAAAGAAAAATATGAAAAAGCTATAGCGGCTAAACCAATAAATCTCTCCATGGTCTGTATTAAATACGGAAACTATACTTGATTGTTAATCGAGCTGCACCTCGGAAACAAATGTTACTGTTACTGCAATTTACAGTGCCACAGATAAGCAGCGTATCTGCGTATTTCACTGAATTAAAATTGCCAAATACCCAATTGATTTCCCTGACATGCGTACCATTTCCTTTTCACACAAACATTTTAATTTCCGAGCGTATCGACAGTCAAAGAGTTCAAATGATTGATGGATTGATGTTTTCGTGCGTATTCCAATATTTACAAAAAGCATATGTTATCGATAAAGTGGAGCAGTAAAAGAGAACGCTATATAGTTGAATAATTGTGTATTGCGCTATACTTAGTCTATACTATTGTGTAGTCGTCTGGACGCTTTCTTGTTTACTTTTGAAAGCGTTTGCCTTGTGCAGACGATTAAAATGTCGAAACGGGGACGTAAACCGACAAGCGAGTTACCGTTAAGAAATACTTCTGAAATTAACACATGTGATTAGTGTTTCTATGGAAATTAATAATTAATAATGATTAATCATAATAACATGGCAATAAAGCTCACATAAAGAAGGGTAAGTTACCTTGCTTGTTTTACATTTGATCCCCAAACCACCGTATTATTTTTTAAAATTTGAAACGTATGGAATAAAATCCATTTTTTTAGAATATGAAGGTGTTATAACATCAGTTAAAAGGTTACTACACTCACACAAATTCCCACAGTCTATAAGCAAGGGTAAAACCCCTATAATCCCATTTTATCTATCGACTATTTTAAAAGACATTAAAGGAAGCAGATCAATCTATGATGCAATGATAATAAAAAATATAATCCCATCGGCGGTAACAAAGTGGAACGAAGAACTTAATAGTAGACACCTGAATTGGTACAAAATATTTGCTTTAACATTTAAAATAAATCAAGATGTAAGACACCAATGGTTTCATTACAGGATCAAACATAGGATTCTGGGTACCAATTATTTACTTAAAAAAAATGAACATTGCTGATTCAGATATGTGTACTTTTTGTAATAAAACAGTGGAAACAATTAAACATCTCTTTTATGACTGCGAAGTTTCAAAATTGTTTTGGTCAAACTTGTCTACTTTCATTAATAGCAAATGTACTGAGACTGTAACCAACTGGTCAGACTCCGATATTTTATTAGGGGTTGACAAATATGATATTATACTGAACAAGATTTTAGTATTAGGAAAATATCATATATTCTTTCAAAAACAAAATAATTCTGCACCATCATGTACAAATTGTATTTATTATTTAAAAACAGTTTATAAAACTGATAAATATATTGCTTATAAAAACTCAAAAGATACATATTTTCATAAAATATGGGGCCGATATGAGAACATTTTTGCTGAACCATAATATTGCGAATCTAGACACTTGCTGCAATATATAACATTTACCTTTTGCCCTTCCTTTTTCTACATTCTTTTTTCCAGTATGTTTTTTTTTCTTGAGTATAATTACCATGCCATTTTTTTTTTAACAAAAACCTTCACTATATTTCTTTTTCCAAAATATATTGAATGAATGTTTGTGTAATAAAGGGGTATGACAAACACTAAACTTTACAAAACAATTCATTCTTCTACTGCTTTTAATAATATATTTACTTTATTAGGTTGTTTAAATGATAACTAGATACCTGGCATTACCCCTTAATAATCTACCTCATGATGTGAGATATTTCTTGTATAAGTAAAAACAAGTACACATTTCATGTCAATATGCATTGAATCATACATCATAACTCATTTACTTAGAGAAAAAACTTGCTATCCATTACTTGGTCATGGGTGTCATGGGTGGAGTACAAGTTAATAATTTACAGAGCTTTATATAAGCTGAGTATGCGAAGCTAAAAGCTTATAGTTTAAAGAGTTTTATATACTAAAGAGGAGATTCAGTCTTCCTGCAAACACACTCAGTTTAAAAATATCATGCCACATACTCTTAACGTTTAAAAAAAAAAAATGAGACATATTCTATTTTTTTGAAATTAAAGGCTATAACTCCCTGTAACAACAAAGACAAGATCATACGAGTTACCGCCCTTAAAGCAGCTCTGTAAACTATGTTTTTAACATTAATATGATTACAACGCTGTCGCAACCAACTAAAATTATTGAAAACGCATGACCTGATGAATTGGTAGAAAGAGAAAATTCCCCAGTTATCAACTCTCTTATGCAAATTTTACACTTCTGTTACTGTTCTGTATTGTTTATAAATAAATGCATACAATATTGTAAGGTGCATCGGGGTGATTCTTACGGACGGCGGGAGGTGTATATACAGTACTGGTTCTACCCAGGAAAAGTGGGTGGTCTGTCTCCACCACAAAAAAATCGACAGTCATATATAACCTTACATGTGTTGAAAATGACGTAAACCACCATTCAAACAAACAAACAATAAAGTTCCCTTAAATGTCATCTTGTTTTTTGCCGTATAATATTTTCATTCATGCTTTCTGTGTGCTGCTAGGTATTTAACTCCGCTATCCAAGCTATGTCAGACATTAGTATGTATAGGTGATTATTTTAGAAGATACGAAAGAACAGAAGAAAACTCGGTTTTATTGTGGTACGGAGTCTGATTTTACCATCTATTTTCTCTATAACCCCCGTACTGGACCCATGGATAGCACGTGGCTCCGAATCCGGAGATCATGGGATCGACTGGTACCACTGGAATTATTCGGTGTGTCTTTGGGCAAGACACTTCCGACGAATGGAGAAGCAAATCAGGCGATGCCGTCAATCGGAGTCTATCTTCCGAGCACGTTCACTAAAGAACCATAGCAAAAGAGAAGGACAAGTTTCCCCGAGTCCTATTTGTCATTCATCTCTCTCTCTCTGGGGCAGCTCGAAATAACATATACTGTGTTGATGATTCGTTAAACAACTTTCAAGTATATAACCACGCACAGTGCCGTAGCCGTACCCTAAATAACACCGAGACAAATCCCCAGCCCCCACACACTACAGTAACATGATTAATGTTGCATAATGTATTTAGCTATAATCGGCCAAAAAACACCGAGGCATTTCAATGATGGTGCCTTACATAGTTAGTCGCACAAAACGCTATGTGGCCGTCCTTGCTAAAGAAGAAACAATGAACTATCTTCTTAAATAGTGTGTCTATTAGGTTCAGTAGACTTTTAAATGTTCTGGCCTGGAATTCAACCATTCTTCAAATTATTCTTAGACTTGAGCTCAAGTATCCTCAAATATCCTGTTCTCGAGGTAATTTTTATTTTGCGTAGTTTTTCGAGACTATGAAGCGCATTGACAGACTATCAACCGGTGATTGCAGTCAAAGGTTGATTAACTATTTGACGAGTTAAAAACAAAATAAATACAATAAAGCTAAGTTATTATTTATTGAAGTCATACCTTCCAATTTTATCAAATTTTCACTAAGTCATATTTTCTGTTTACAATTTTATAAATCGAGTTATAATCGTCCGACTTGCAGACGGTCTGTTTCAACGGAAAGTGTATCATGTTACTGAAAATAGACCAGTCAGTGCTCGCTGAAGAGCTCGTTTGAGAAGAAATTCTATGGAAGTCAGTTTTGGACATAAGTAACCTAATATTACTTGAAATACCAAATAAAAATGAAAAGATATTGTTTAAAAACATCACTGAATGTAAAAAAACATACCATGGAATCTAGATTAGGTCTTCATATTTTCGCACACCATCATATAATTCATGGTTTATAGGCGAAAATTGTTTTATTTGGTAAGTTTTGCCTGGATTTTTCAGAGGCCAGTTTCCGTCCAAGCCCAGTTTCCGTCATTCTCATTTAAAAAACTATTTTACATTGCAAATTGCTTACGCGATGTCACTTATTGTCAGACGTTTATAACTGAAGATTGGAAACAGGAAAAACAACCAAAAAGTAAATAAGCGGTACAAAAACGAAAGGGATTTCTCCGAAAATGTGTTTACTTCCTTATATGGCGTTGGGGATGCGCGTGCATACTGCCGCATAATAAACTATTAAAAAAATAACACTGTTATGACGTCATATTTTTATCACTCTTCAGTGGACGCAGTTAAAATATACCGTTATTATACAGTTTTACCAAAGAGAAGCAACTCGTACAACCTGTATCTGTTTGATTTACACAGTTACTGTAAATTGTCGTCTTTGAACATTTTACATTGACGTTACCAGGCGCATTGTTATAACGATCGATGTGACTGATGGAACAATAAAAACATACCATTTGTTGAATAGACTTGCAAACAAGTTTCTAATTCATAAAAGTTTACTGTATCTTGACCTAGTTGAATCTATCACTCGATAAAATACATGACGGAAACTGGGCTTGTAAACAAAATGATTTCTCAGTTTTAGTCTATTTATAAAAAGGTCACGTGCCACTTCGATAATTTATATAAAACAGAATTCTTTGGTATCAAATTTCCAGAAAGAGGTAACCTAATAGAAAATAGAGAAAAATTGTCAGGATACATAGAAGTGTCTGAAAAATTAGTTTATGTTTACATAAGTGACGGAAAGTGGCCGCCGACGAGTACATGTATATACGTTTGTGTGAGAAACTTTTACGGAATAAAATATTTTGACATATCAAACATTTGATTCACCCTGTACAGAAAACAGTTTCGTTTTGACAATCAAAACAAGAGGTCAATGACCTTGAAGCTCTACTGATAGATTTTTGATAGCTAGATCAGCATTCCTGTGAAGTCTCATGAAAGTCCGTCAAGTAGTTGCAGAGGAGTATAGTCGTTACAAGTTTTCATTATATAACTCTATGTAAACAAAGATGGCAGCTGGCGGCCATGTTTAAAGTCAAATCAAAATATTTTTGACAAGGATCAACAACATGTCATACTGATCATTTTAGAAAAAGTTCCATATCAATATCACTTACAGTTTTCAAGAAGTAGTCGCTACAAACTTATATTTTGAAATTCTATTTTTAGCCATGGTGGCCATCCTGAATTTCCGGACGACCTGAAATTTTGCTAGAATCAATTAGACATCAAGAGCAACAGTCCTGTTATGTTTCATGAAAATCCGTCGAGTAGTTACAGAGGAATAGTCGCTACAAGTTTTTACTAGAGAACTCTATGTAAACAAAGATGGCCGCTGACAGCCATGTTTAACATCGAATCAAAACGATTTTTGACAAGACCAACATCATGTCATGCTGATCATTTTAGAAAAAGTCCCATATCAATATCACTTACAGTTTTCAAGAAGTAGTCGCTACAAACTTGTGTTTTGAAAATCTATTTTTAGCAGTGGCGGCCTTCTTAAATTTCCGGCCGACCTGAATATTTGCTAGGATCAATTAGACATCAAGAGCAACATTCATGTGAAGTTTCATGAAAATCCGTCAAGTAGTTTCAGAGGAGTAGTCGCTACAAGTTTTCATTATATAACTCTATGTAAACAAAGATGGCCGCTGGCAGCCATGCTTAACGTCGAATCAAAATAATTTTCGACAAGGATCAACATCATGTCATACTGATCGTTTTTGGAAAAGACGCATATCAATATCACTTATAGTTTTCAAGAAGGAGTCGCTACAAACTTGTATTTTGAAAATCTATTTTTAGCCGTGGCGGCCATCTTGAATATCCGGCCGACCTGAAATTTTGCTAGGATTATTGAGACATCAAGAGCAACATTCCTGTGAAGTTTCGTGGAAATCCGTCAAGTAGTTTCAGAAGAGTAGTCGCTACAAGTTTTTACTAAATAACTTTTATGTAAACAAAGATGGCCGCTGGCAGCCATGCTTAACGTCGAATCAAAACGATTTTCGACAAGGACCAACATCATGTCATGCTGATCATTTTAGAAAAAGTTCCATATCAATATCACTTAGAGTTTTCAAGAAGTAGTCGCTACAAACTTGTTTTTTTTAAATCTATTTTTAGATTTGGCAGCCATCTTGGATTTCACATCAACATGAATTTTTGCTAGAATCAACTAGACTTCATGGGCAACATTTCTGTAAAGTTTCATGAAAATCCATTTGGTAGTTTCAGAGGAGTAGTCGCTACAAAAAAAAAGTTTACGGACGGACAGACAGACGGACGACGGACGCCGCACCACGACATAAGCTCTGCTGATCTCTGATCAGAAGAGCTAAAAATAGTGACGAGACAATATAATTATATGTGTGTCCCGTATTAGACTCCTTACTAGGGAAAAATGCGGTTGTAATGTCAATAGCCTATATTTCAAAACTACCTCGAATACTGGAGTCTTTGTTTTAACTGATCTAATTTTGACTGACACATTTCGAACTTTTGAAATTGAAATGATGCAAACTTTATTGGAAACTTTGCTATTTTGATGCAACTGAATTGGATTATCGCTGGAGAAAAATTGAGATAGGTTAAATGCGTGTTTGTGTTCATTTTATATCGGCGATCGCTTAGACTATCGAGAACAGGATACTCAAATTTCGTTCACAAATATTCCCATGATCTTTAAAGATAAACAATCGTATGAAGTTGCTATTTATTAGTATGTATCATATGTATACATAGCAGCTTGTTCGGAATGTTTATACTTTAAACTTATAAAAATATGTGTGATTAAAATTTACATACTTGGATCTCAAGTCTAAGAATATTCTCAAGAATATAGAATGTTTTTAAAATTCCTGTACAATAGATCTACCTTTGTTTTGATTTAGTCTTATGTAGTTCCTAGGGTCAATACGGAAATTTATTACAAAAAAAGGCCTGTTTTTTCGTGTAAAACAGGCATTGTCTCTGCGGTCATATTAGACAAGTGCGTGAAACGGCGCGCCAAAAATCCATATGAAGGGCCAAAAAACCCATATGGCGGGCTGAAAATCCATATTAAATCTAGAATGCGTTACATACATTTAGCATTAAATTATAGATATTCTTTAATAACTGACCACGAACCAGTCATATCGTGCATCGGCACGTGCATCCAACGACCGACGGTTGAAAATAACAGTCAGAATGCTCGCTACCCTGTCAAGATTATCACGATTATACGCAGGAGATCGTTAGAAGACGATACAAAGATGATGACAGATATTAATGGAATTGCGGAATAAAAAACATTCAGTCTAAATTAAAATACGACGTTAAAAAAATGCGTGACTGCCAGGCTCGGAGATGTTGAACGGCTCGAGAAAATCTAAATATGCATTTAGAACTGTTTTCTGAGCGTTTCCGAGGCCGAATGGTTAACGACGTTGCGTTGTAAACCTTCGCCTCTCACCGCTGTGGGTTCGAATCCCACTTGGAGCTCGACTTGTAAGTGAGGAAGTGTCGATTCTTACGGATGGCGGTAGGTGTACAATACTGGTTTTACCCAGAAAAGGTGGGTGGTCTGCCTCTACCAAAAAAAAATCGACCGTCATATATAACCTTGCATGTGTTGAAAATGACGTAAAACACCATACACACACACTTGGACATTACGCAAAAAGATGGATCAAGGGCAAAACAGTTATTTATTTTTGGGTCTGTGTTGCGATAATTTGGAAATGAAAGCAAATGAAACTACCACAGGAATTCGAAGATAGTTCTGACCTGTTTATCGACGAAGAGACGCCATACTACGTACCTAAATATTTTTGGCGATAGTGTGATAGATTTAACATATTGAACTATACATTATAACAGGATGTTGGTTATCGATATAATATTTCTGTTTTATTGCACGCACAAAGACTATATTGAAATCCAAGATTTATTTTGATTGAATGTTCAATCAATTTCAACTGAGTAATTTGCAGAAATCCAAGGCCTGAAACCAGATCTACACAATAATGGCAATACAAAGGAATAAATATTTCAAATATCGAACCATAAATAAAACAGGAGTTTGACATCTTAGAATATGTATACAGTTTTATGACAAATACTCGCGATTTTATTTATGTATTTTCAACCAATTTCAACTGCGTAATTTGAGAACAAAACCAATGATATACAAGGCCTCCAACCAGATCTACACAATAATGGCAATACAAAGGTATAATCATTTTGAATATCGTACCGGAAATAAAAGAAGAGTTAAATTTCTAGAAATGTACAGCTATCGTGTGTATTTTCGCCGTTGAAATCTAAGTTATATTATGAGTTCCATCATTTCTTCAATAAATTAAAAGCAATACATGCAGCTTTAAATAACGTAGCTCGATATTTGAAATAGATCGTGTAGTACTATGTTAATAATTCATTTTTAGGTCAGCATCAATTAATTTCAGGATAATCGATCGCGTCAAAAATGGCCGCCGCACACCTGTCGGCGGATAAGTCGAGAATTAACAAGGGGCGTATTGGCAGTTTCAAATCTAGGGTACTTGTATAACCATGACAAGTAATAAACAGGTCATTGACTGGGGTACTAGGTGTGCATCTTTGTCACATTGGCCCTTGATAGCCATATGGCTTTGGCCCTTCATAGCCATATGGCTATCTCGGGACTATATCACAAAGAGGCACACCTACTCCAGTTCATAACCTCTGAAGGCGTCCTTGGGGATAACATTTTCAAGTTCAGGTGAACCCACTGAGACAAGCTAAGGGACAGTCTGTTATTATGATAACGCTCTGATAAAAGCATTGGAGGATTCAACAGTTACCAGTTATTGCGGGGTTCGGAGCGGTGCAAATGGAAAATGGGCCATACAAATAATATTCCCTCTGTCACTAACAAAAAGGTACAGGCCCCATGGTTGAACGTTTTCTTTGTAATTTGTACACAGCGTTACATCACTGCAGTTAACTGGACTTACGATGATCACAGACCTAATAACAAATAGATTGGACACTACGAAAATTATCTAAATTTCACGTGGCACAGTGCGAAAATTTCACAAATTATTTCCCAACTTTAAACAAATATATTATGAAGAGTTTTATAGATACAAGTTTCATTCATGCCAAATACCATCACAAATTTAATTTTCTTTCCAATGACAGTATTTTTCTTTCTCTTACATTTAGAGCTAAAAAGGAGTTTGACGGAAACTTTGACTGTCAAAGTCAAAACCTTGATTTTTAAGAGAAAAGCGAAAAATGATGACATTTTTAACTTTAAACACCTTTTCATACAATTTCTTACTTTCAAAATAAACATAAATTATTATAATACCATTTTGCTATTCACTATGAATCGTTTGAATGTATTCTCATCAAAATCAGTGAATAATTGAGAGAGGAGATAGAAGGAAAAGTTAAGGTGCCACGTGATATTTTGGTAAGTTTCCTATCTGTTTATTAATATGTCTGTGCGATGATCGAATAAATAAAGAATATGTGTTGGTTTGGAGTGAACAAAGGATTAATTTTCATGAAAAAGTGAGCCAAATTATAAAAATTATAAAGCACTCGTGAAATTATTTTCTAAAGTTTTCTCACTTCGAGATGGAAAATAAATCCTATATTCACGTTTAACCAACAACTACGTATTAGTTAGAGGCTATGAAGTGAAAAATTTCACTTCTTAGCCTCTAACTGACTTAGTGTTTGCCCTACTTTTCCCCCGCGCTTCTACGAAACCACGCGTCTAAACACGTTCGCGCCAAAACAAGCGCGTGCCTTACTAAAGTAAGCGATTACTTAATGATTAAATGGTTAAAATTGGTGATCGTTAGAAATTTACATGAATAAGTTCGCAGTTTTTTTCAAAATTCCTCACCGTCTGATTGGAGGAAAAAAGTAGGGCAAACACTAAGTATTTTAATCGCATAACTATGAAGAATGACGAGATGACAAAACTGTTATTCACGACAAAACAACAAATGTTCCTTTTCTTTAATTTATGCATCATAATCAAAGTGTAGTGTTTGCCCTACTTTTTCCTCCAATCAGACGGTGAGGAATTTTAAAAAAAATGGCGAACTTATTCATGTAAATTTTCTAACGATCACCAAGTTTAACCATTTAATCATTAAGTAGTCGCTTACTAAATGGCACGCACTAAATGGCACGCGCTTGTTTCGACACAAGAAGGCGGATTTAGTAGTAGCGCTAACGTGTTAAGAGGCGTGGTTTCGTAGAAGCGCGGGGGAAAAGTAGGGCAAACACTAAGTTAGTTAGAGGCTAAGAAGTGAAATTTTAACAATAAGGAAACCCCGGTCGGTCGCTGCGCTCCTTCCCTTAGGGTTTCTTAATTGTTAAAATTTCACTTCATAGCCTCTAACTAATACGTAGGCAGACACTTTTCGGCGACGTCAACGACTCCGTATGGTGGTATTTAGAGGTTATTAACTGGGGTAGGTGTGCCACTTTGTGATATTGGCCTTTGATAGCCATATGAGGCCCGAGAGCTTTAGCTCGAGCGCCTCATATAAAGCTCGAGGGCCTCATATGGCTTTTAAGGGCCAATGTCACAAAGGGGCACACCTATCCCAGTTAATGACCTGTTTATTACATGTGTAACCAAAACAATATTATTTTGGATAGATCCAAACTGCGCAAAGTAAAAATACTTTTTATCTACTTGTGTATTTTTTGTTTAAATATGACTCTTTATTTAGATCCATTTTATTCATTGATTTACAAGAAAAAAATAAACATATGACGTTAATATACCTCAATCATTCACAAAATGTGCCATTTGAAATAGGCAATTCGGTACCTTGTTCCCAAGCCACCAATTCACCCCCTCAATTAAAATTACACTGAAACGTTACTGACGTAATCTTTGTAAGAAATTGAGACCCGAACGGCAGTACATATTAGATACATATGTACATATCATAATAGGTTGTTGAAGACAGTTCGATCAAAAACAACGACGCAGTTGATAATGTACAGCCAGGACCCGTTTATATTACATCTATCCACAGTCCCTGGTACAGCCGACAGCTATAATTCAATATGTTAAATCGATCACACCATCGCCAAAAATATTACGGTACGTAGTATAGGGCTGAAACGAATACCCGGGTACCCGCGGGTCGGGTCCGATCTCTCGGGTACCCGAGTACAAATGTATTACCCGTTACCCGATGTTACTCTTTCACTGCCGATTTTCTGGGTAATGTTTCTGTGTTTGCCAAGTTTATTTTGGTCAAACTTACATATAAACATTTCCGGATTTGTTTACCACCAGATGTAGTATTGATAAAGTTATCTCCCGTACAATGGTTATAAAATGAAAGTTTATTGTGCGGATTCCAAGATACTATATGCGGTCCCCAATCCTGGACATTGACAGTCAATTGCAAGTCACCGTTCGACGACAGTGGCCGTGAAGGAGTTTATTTTACAAGAGGGACGTTTATATTGATAACACGTTTGATTTATTTCATGTATTTCGTTCCAACTCTATACTATTGTACTGCTCGAAATAAACGTAACACACCGGGCGTTGTTATACATTTGTACAAAATTACTTTTTGCGGTTTATTGTTAAACTTCCAAATCTCGTTCTTCAGTTCCCTACACACAGGATATAATTATCTTTAATTTGAGACTACTCGCAGACTGCTGTGAAAAATGGTGCAGGTTCAGATTTGAGCAAAACTACAACATCAGGAAGTAGCATAAAATAGGCCATCGTCAGACTTTTCAAATAACATTGATTGACATTTTTAGAAAACAGGAATATTCTGAAAATACCAGTACATTCTAAACATAATTGTCTTTCATTTGAGACCATTTGCAGACTGTTGCTTTAAGAAATGTCAATTTCTATAGAATTACCAATGGAAGTGCATACCTGTACATGACATTTTGAGTGTATTTTCTATCTGAAAGCATCAGTCGAAATCTGACAATTTCTATAGAATTACCAATGAAAGTGTATTTAAACGTGAAATTGTGAGTATTTTTTTTATCTGAAAGCCTCAGTGAAAATCTCTATCTATCTCTATTATCTCTGCTTTATTTTGTTCCTGGTTCGAAAGATAGCCAAATCGGACCAGTAGCACAGAAGTTATATGGTGCCTGATTTAGTTAAATATGCTATATTACGTCTCTATAACAGGATAGGGCCTTTGTTTTTCATCTGATCTTTACCTGGCCAGAATTTTGCCTTTTTTTCTATCTAATCTTTAGCAAACTCGCCAGATCATTTATATCAGTGAAAGCATGGACATTCAAAAACCCGTCAGATCAGACCAGTAACACTGCAATTATGGTCCTAGACTTTCTTAAATAGGTTATATTTTGCCTTGTTCAAACGAAGGTGTCTGTCTTCATTTTTCATGTGATCTTTACCAAAGGGGGCAGCATGTGTGTGTTCATGTAGGGGTATTATATTTATTTTAAAGGCTAAAATTGCAAAACGATCACAATGCATTGTTATTTTGTACATAGGTATTGCAATGTTTTATAAGCATTGCACTGGAAAGATCTTGAGTGTACACAAAACCTATTGCTCATTGAACCAGGAAACAATCAGCAAAGCAAAAAAATCTTATTTACACATCAAATAATCAGGAAATCAACAAAATCATATTTACAAATTAAAAATTGCCATCTTGCCAATGTGCCATCTTGCCAATGAAAATCGTATTTCTCAACAACGGACACTTTTTTGCATCAGTCAAGTGAATTCCGATCAGATCAACGGTCCCTGTTCTTGGTAAGGTTTCGGAGACAGAAAATATAACAGAATAGAGTAGAACGCGCATGCGTATTACTCTATGTCGGCCATATGCAATCAAGTAAGTATTGAACAGAATATCAACGGGAAAAAGAAGGCATTTTTCAACAGTTTATGTTGGCTTGTATGCCCAAAATATATTCATACATACATTTTATTTTATTGCATTGTTTCTTCTACATACCTGATGCAAGAACTATATAAATAACAGAAAAAACAGCACAAAATTTAGACTTTTTAGACGATACCTTTAATAAGAGTCCTTTAATAAGTCTGCAGTAGCCATTTTGGTAGAAGAAAGGGGGACAACCTTTTGAAACAGCTTGAACAGGTTTAATATGCGGGTACCCGCGGGTAATTGTCCGACGGGTACCCGGGTACGAATTTTGTACCCGTTTCAGCCCTAACGTAGTATGGTCGTCTCCTCGTCAGTAAACGGATCAGCACCATCTTTGAATTCCTGTGGTATTTTCATATGAAATTGACTGCTTTCCAAATTATCGCATGATAGACCCAAAAAGAAATGAATGTTTGGCCCTTGATCCATCTTTTTGCGTAATGGTCAAGAAAAAGTTCTAAATGCATATTTAGTTCCTTAGGTTGAATTTCCTCGAGCCGTTCAACATCTCCGAGCCAGTCACACATTTTTGTTCATGTCGTATTTTGATTTAGACTGAATTGTTCTTGTTTTAATTGTTCCACAAATTCATTAATTTCTGTCCGCATCTCTGTATCGTCTTCTAACGATCTCCTTCATGCACGATGGTAATCTTGACAGGGTAGCGAGAGTTCTGGCTGCCATTTTCAACCGTCGCAGTTGTCGTTGGATGCACGATATGACTGGTTCGTGGTCGATTATTAAAAAAAGTATCTATAATTTAATGCTAAATGTATGTAACGCAGTCTAGATTTAATATGGACCGAAGAGAAAATGCCTGTATTACACGAAAAATAGGTCGTTTTTGTTACTATATATAGTAACACATGTAATAAATTTCCGTATTGACCATGGAAACTAATCATTTACCCCATTGCCACCAACGCTGCAATCTCAACACAAGTATGGATAATGCAGCAGTGCAGTTTTCATATAAATAGTTTTCCACTTAAAAAATCACCAGAAAATGGGGTTGGGGTCACACAACATGTATTGGATTGAAATGAATTGGGGTTTTAAGGCGCACCAACACATGAAAAGGTTATATGGCGCCTAAAAGGCATGAACATGCCAGGCTCATCTTCCATGTACATCAAGATAAAATATGGAAAATGGGCCTAGAACCTACTCACCCTGAACTGCAGAGTTGCTGCAAATTCTATCGTAGAAACTCCATTTACGCTGGAGCCACGTTATTGTTTTTCTGCCACTGCTCTTTTGATGTGAGCGAGATGGCACCTGAAACAATGCAGGGATCATGATGAAGACCTTTAATGAACATGAACAAAAAATGATAAAATGAACATGAATTTGGGGGGATTCTACCCCTCTGCATATCCCTCCAAAGGGATCTGCAGTGGCCCTATTCTTTGCCCCGTGACCAAACATGTAAGAAAGTTCTTATTTGCTTACTAAACAGGTCAGGTACAGCTGTTTTCATTGCTATTTGCCCACAAAAGTTATGCATAGATTCGAAATTTGGAAAATCGTCATTAATAATCCAGCAAAATCTATCAATAAACTTCTGATACATACAAAATCTAATAGAACTGGGATATTTCCCCCTTCTTATGCACATTTCTAGCGAAAAAATAGGGATTACGTTTTTATTATAGGAACTACATTCGAGGATCATATGCAATTGGTGGTGATAATCCTAAACACTCTGACCAAGTCTGGAAAAGATCTGATGGAAAATGAAGTATTTAGAGATTTAAAGGGACACACGGCAATCTTGAAGTGTTTGAAATGGGTGTCTCGATTTATATATCCAGTATCATTTATATTTTTATCCTGGTTACATTTAGATTAATAAATTTAAAAGTATTCACTATTTCGTCTTATTATACAATAAGTTTTAATATATTACTGGTGCAATAATATCAAAAATTAATAATATGCAAAAACAAATTGCTTAACTTTTCTTATAATTAATATTAATGATTGAACAAATGCCAGTTATGCCGAAAAACTAGCGGGACGCCGTGAGTTTTTAAAATATAAAGATTGCTGTATCTTTAACAAAGCAAATTAGAGCATTTTTTCAATAAATTAAGGACCAGAACTCTGGTATTACTACCCCGATCAAGGTCGTAACCCTTACAGCATTATAAACCTTATCGATGTTGAAATAAAGACAACGAAGACAATGCGAATTTTCGCATCCGTTACTATCTTAATTAGAGATAAGGAATCTCAATTGTTATTTGACGATGTCGGGTGTATGGGTTTTGACTGTGTTTCATGTAACAGTTGATACCTGTTATTTTTATAGAAATAAATAGCGACCTAGTCAAAAATGACTGGACTGGTGTAAAATCAAAGCGACCATTTCACCTGCGATCGGGGGCGTCCGTGGCCGAGTGGTTAACGTCTCTGACTTGAAATCACTTGCCCCTCACCGCTGTTGGTTCGATCCCTCAGGGGCCTAGGAATCTTTATGTGAGGAAGCTATCCAGCTGGCTTGCGGAACGTCGGTGGTTCTACCCAGGTGCCCGCCCGTGCACGAAAATTGCCCGGAGGGGCACCTGGGGTCTTCCTCCACCAATGGAAGCTGGAAAGTCGCCATATGACCTTAGCTGTTAGTGCGACTATAAAATCCAATTCAATCAATCACCTGCGATCGAGCTGGTGATTCACCTGCGATCGAGCTGGTGAATTTTGTAGAGCAGTCGACGTTAATCTCCACTCGCCAATACACCTGAGCTTAAATAGCCGACTGTACAGGTATGTGGTTCCCAGCTTTATGGATTATGTCCGACCTAGACAACTTGCAGCATTTATGTAATAATAATGTTTTTAAGAATAGTGCATTTATTTAAAGTTACTTTATTATGTTTTTTTCTTCATGATCATTATTAATGATCAATTTAATTGAATAAAACTGATTGAATTCATTTTACAATTTATTTTTTTCTTATAAATTTTTACACGATGACAATTTTTAATCGAAAATGGAATTTAGGCCAAAATAAAAGTGTGGTTCAGGTTTCGGGGCCCCTTCTCCACTACCTGCCCCCTCCACCACCCAACCCACCCCCTCCCCACATACACACAACAATAAGTTTGTTTGTGAAATCTATTTTTTTTAGTTCTTAAATTCTATTTTAATTTTCAAATCAAAAACATGTTTTGTGACATTGCATGGTTATTCCACTATATACAAAACACTAACACACACTTTATAAATTAAACGACGGTAACCGAGACTGGCTGTTCCCTAGACAGTGCCAATTAGAGAGGGTCCATATGGCATATAGAAAACAAGATTTGTCTCATATGGTATATGGAAAGAAATAAGTACTAAAAATAAAAATATGGTAAAAATTAAAAAAAACTCATATGGCATATGGAAAATAATATTTTGGCTATATGATAGTGGAGAAAAAAAATAGGCTCATATGGCATACGGAAAAAAAACACTAACAGAGGCTCAGTTGTTGTTTAATAAATGTTTTTACTTCTGGCATATCAGAAATAGACGTCATTACAATATGTGGTATACGCTTGAAAAAACAAACATTACGTATATTTACATTTACAAATATGTATTCTTAAAAACAAGTTTTGAACAAAACATTAATGTAAAAGTTTTACTCTTTAATGACGTGTCTGGTTGATGCATTTCTGCTGGGGTATGTCCCGTTTTGTATTTTTGACAAATTATGTTATACATGTATTTGGTTTTGTGTTTGACAACAAAGCATTTTTTTTTTTCAAATTACCAGAATTAATCGCCATCAATATGCAATGATGTGCCGCAATTATATCTAAGCAATAAGTTCAATTGCATATACCTTCTTTTTTTTTGTAAAATAGCCATACTGCAAAATTTCAAAATACATTTTTAAAACAATTGCATTATTTTGCACTATAAGGCCATTAATGGAGTGAGGCTATTAATATTCAATTCTGCACTTACATATGTTTCTGATTTGGAGACACTGTCAATAGTTCTAGTTGCATAAATGTCGTTAAACACAAATAGATTGCATGTTGTGTTGCGTGGTAGCATGGCAGGCATATAGGGATCACTTTGTTCATCAACTGGTGTTTTCATTTTCTATATACTGCTGTCCAAACAGTTTTCGGCACATTTATAGACTTTTAATGAAATAATATTTAAAATAGATGTTATTATAGGATTTCCATTTAAAATCACCATACGAAGGCTTAGCCTTATGTACGCAACATAAGATGACATTAAAGTTGATTTCGGGAAACCCCACTAGACATATAACTTCATATATGTACGGTGTAAAATGCGGATTCTTTGTCACCAATCCGAATAGTTTTCGTGATCTTGTTAATATCATCAAAACAATGACAGTACTTTCATTTTAAATTCGTTTTTCACCCATAAGTATAGACAATCCATTTTTCCGGAAGGGTACATAACATTTCAATTTTCTCATATTTCTTAATACCATGCATACACATTTGTTTCATTACAATTGTTGTTTTAAACATTAAAATGTCTTGTTACTTCATTATTCCCAATTCCATTACATAGTCTATCATAGAAATTATTTTTACGCCGCTATGTGATACTTTGTATCACTTTGTATCACAGCTTTACTCCACTTTTTAAACCAATCAGATGGCTCAGAATTTCAAATACTTGCACCATTTATGAAGGTTTTACTTACTACCAGCGCTCTTCGTGGTTTGGAGTGTGACTTATATAGAGACTATAGATAAAACATATCGTAAACACTAATCCGGATAGAGTCTATGAAGAGAAATCTTCACCACTAAGTATAGGATAGAGGCTATGAAGAGAAATCTTCACCATTAAGAAACCGAAAGGGAGGAGGCGTATATCACTCAGTTGTCTCAGATTTTCAAATACATGCACCATTTATTCATGAAGATTTTACTATAAGCGGTTTTCGCGGTGAATAGCGTGACCTATATGGTCATATACCACTATTGCATTTTACATAGGGTTACATTATAGCCTTTTGGCCCTAAAACACATTTTACATACCCAAGGGAACCTTTTAGGCTACTTTATTTTCAAGAACTATCCTAGACACACTTAAAAAAGTGAAAATAATTGGGGGTTTTGTAATGCTTTCACCTACTTTCGGTTTGATGAAGGTGCTGACCGTCGGGCTCGCAGCAAATAAATGTGAATTTTTGACAATTTACTATACCTGCAATTTTCTCAATAAAATAGCCCAGATGCAAGAACAAATACAGTTTGTTTGTTTTTTATCACCTAAACATATTATTTTGACATTTTATGTACATCAGTTATGATTAAGGCAATTCTACCCAATCACAAAATACCTCTTTCGAAAAAGATATACCCTAATACACCCTATACTTTTTTCAGCCAATCAGTAGCCCCAAAACAATAGTGGTATATGACCTAAAAGAGACTATCGATAAAACCTACAGTAAACACTAAGCCGGATAGACCCTATGAAGAGAAATCGTCACCATAAAGAAACCGCGGTCGGTCGCTACGCTCCCTCCCTTTCGGTGGTTTCGGTCGATCGCTACGCTCCAACCCCCCCCCCCCCACACCACCCCCCCCCCCCCCCCCCCCCCCACCCATTCGGTGGTTTCTTAATGGTGAAGATTTCTCTTCATAACCTCTATCCTATACTTAGCGAATAAAAATGTATTGAGCAATGTTGTACTGTCTGTATCAAAGATAGTATAGCTATCACGTGATCGAAAGTCGTCTGCCAGTTATCTTTTATTCAGCCCACTTCACCCATTTCTCAAACTGACATTGCATAGGTGACCATTTCCAAATATTAGGAACTTGAGTTGATATCAGTAATTTGAACGTATTTGATAATGACCTCTATGTACTAACTACAGGGGCATTTGTACTAAATACAGTACATTTGTACCAAATGCAGGTAATTCTGTACTAAAGACAGTACATTTGTACTAAATACCGGTGTATATGATACCGGTGTATATGTACTACCGATTCATGCAGCGTGCGTATAAGTACTGCTTCATCGTGCAACGGCTGAATGTTTTTCCTTCAAACAATTGACATTTAATAATAGAGAGGGGAAGGATAACAAAGGAATTCGGGAACCGTGACCAGATTCCAATGATTCTTTATCCTGCTCAAAGTATAGACTTTGATACACGGGGCAGTCGGGTTTACGTCCCCAGTCCACGGAAATGTTTTGCTTAAGGACATATCGTAGAAACCCAGTGGCGCTGCAGAAACTTGAACCCGTATCCGGCGGATTTACAGGCTCTCCACTCGATGGTAGGCGTGTGTTGTTGTTTTTTCACTCACTCGTGAAAAGAACCACACGCCTATCATCTCGTGCAGGTTTTCCCTTTAATCGATCCCAGCAGTTAAATAATCTCTATTTATTCATTTAATTAACAGGGGACAAAAACATATAGACAAATTATACAGTGTAGACAAACATGGTCAGGGTGACTTCACTAGGTCATGCTGTCAATATGTATATGTCTATCCAGCAGTATACATGATCAGGTGACTTCACTAGGTCATGCTGTCAATATGTATATGTCTATCCAGCAGTATACAGTGTAGACAAACATGACCAGGTGACTTCACTAGGTCATGCTGTCAATATGTATATGTCTATCCAGCAGTATACAGTGTAGACAAAACATGACCAGGTGACTTCACTAGGTCATGCTGTCAATATGTATATGTCTATCCAGCAGTATACAGTGTAGACAAAACATGACCAGGTGACTTCACTAGGTCATGCTGTCAATATGTATATGTCTATCCAGCAGTATACAGTGTAGACAAAACATGACCAGGTGACTTCACTAGGTCATGCTGTCAATATGTATATGTCTATCCAGCAGTATACAGTGTAGACAAACATGACCAGGTGACTTCACTAGGTCATGCTGTCAATATGTATATGTCTATCCAGCAGTATACAGTGTAGACAAAACATGACCAGGTGACTTCACTAGGTCATGCTGTCAATATGTATATGTCTATCCAGCAGTATACAGTGTAGACAAAACATGACCAGGTGACTTCACTAGGTCATGCTGTCAATATGTATATGTCTATCCAGCAGTATACAGTGTAGACAAAACATGACCAGGTTACTTCACTAGGTCATGCTGTCAATATGTATGTCTCTTTCAATGAACTCCAAATATGTCACTTAGATATCTTTACTTTTGATATTAGACTAAATGTCGCGTTTTAAAGGTTACATAAGAAGTGCAAAAAGTAATCCATGCTTTGACGAATGAATGAATGAATGAATGAATGCATGAATGAATGAACGAACGAACGAACGAACGAACGAACGAATAGTTACGCCCGCTAACACATCATAGTGTGTTACTTTGGGGCAGCAACCCCAGAGGGAGCTGAGATGAAGTGATATATTGCTACTGCTTACTGAAACTTGCTCTTGCATAAATATAGGTGTATTACTCGTTGTCATCGATGCTCATTTAAGTTTCGTATTATTAATCAATGATAATTAACGCGACATCATTTATCCATTTCAACAAATCAAACCAATACGATCCCTCCGACAAATAATAGCACGTGCAACTGTATTATAATATGACCTATTGTCAATACACTGCGACATCAACAACAGGACGGAGATTATCCAAGTACTGGCGTTATGTTAAATTGCCAGGTCCAGTGGTAGAACGTCGACTCCAGATCGAAAGGTCGTGGGCTCGATCCTCGCCATGGCCATGTTATTTATCCTTGAGCAAGATAATTCATCCACATTGCTTATATTACTGGTTCTAGCAAGATAATTAATCCACATTGCTTAGTACTGGTTCTACACAGGAAGCCATCGAGAGTGATTAATATAAGTTAAAAGAAACATGTGTAAGCTAAATGTTCAGTCAAAAGTGTAGTTATATAAAAATGAGAACCATAGAGTTTACAAATGAAGAAGTCGGTCATCGTGACGTTTTTGTTGACTTACATGTGAAGCATCTTTTATTGTTGTCTCCTGTCAAAAACTATTCCTGTAAAAATAAATCGAACAAAAAAAATGTAGGTCACCTTATTTTGTATTACTGGCCTATCGACCCATTAATTGTTTGTCTTTAAAGGGGGTACATCAGGATTTTTCTAGAAACATCTTTAATTATAAAAATGTTCCATTTCATGATAAAACACTTATATCAATCAAAATATGCTGTTAGAACCATGTTGTTAATGTCTAAACTTTGAATACACTATATAGCTAGGACAGAATCAGACGTAAAATGCTGAAATTAACCATGGTGCGTCACCTAGGATAGCACATATTACTGTGCTAAATCAATTTCTTTGCAAAACAAGGATCATTTTTAGGCTCATTCATTATGTTTTGGCCATGTAGAATAGAAAATGTTAATATTTGTCAATTTTAAGTCGGACACTTAGACCCCCATGAAAAGCCTGATGTACTCCCTTTAAAATGCTAATAAGTTAGCTTTAGCCGACTAACAATTCAACACGCCATTTTATGGCGGCTTCCTTTTATATAACATAACATAATATTTTATTCAGCATTAAACCATTGCATTTGCCTACAAAACATGAATAATACAATTTTTCTCCCATTCATGGTGACATAATGCAATTAAATATAAATATCAAATGTTCATTCCAGTTTTTATTTATTTATTTATTTATTCCTGATTTTTTTATTTATTTATATATTTTTGTGTTTTTTATTTTTTGTCCATTATGCCCAATGTCGTGCCCACCGTCTCGCAGCACCTCTTAATCATTGACAGCTTTCATCGCTGATCCTCCGAGCACGTTAAAAATACATAGAAATCTTTTCGATAATAAGAGTAGGGCACGGTTCCCGGATTCCTATGTATCCTTCCCCTCTCTCTGGGGCGGCTCTAAATAACTTATACTGTTAAGCCGTTAAACAACATTCAATTCAATTCAATTTATCGCTGATTTGATTTTCGATTCAAACGCAATGATAGGCTAAGCTTAACCAATTGGTTGAACTGTGAATGTGTTCAGTGTTTACCACTTCAGTCCAATCAGATATCTTATTAATAATCAGATTGTGTCGTTATTTTATTTACTGCGATCAATATTGTATAAAGTGTTCAAGGCGCATTGCGCAGGCGTCATAATACAGTGGTACAATACGCTCGCGGGAATGTTCATTCGAATATAAATGCCATCACTCATTTAATTGTCGAAAGGTAGGTTAACCATTAAGTAAGTTAATATTCATTGATTGACATTTTAACAAAATAAAAACCCAACATTCGCTCCCTACAGTCCCTACAGTCGGGCTTTATTTTGTTAAAATTCCATTTCCATTATGCATGTTTTCAGTATTGACCCTTATTGGTTTGTCATATATCTCTGTAACTTTGTATTTATTTTTGATTTTAATATAAAACATCTGTATCAATTAAGCGATATATGTATTTTAACAGTCTTATGTATATTCCAATTAACAACTTCAATTATAAATTCTGGTCCATTTTCATTTTGTATCGAGTATATTAATCGATCATGAGTTTGACTTTTAACCTACTTACATATAATTAAATACAAAGTTGGAGTTTTCGAATTGCCTTCATTTTTCTACCATAGATTTAAATATAATTACTGGTGCAATATATAGTTTTGAATTTGATATATAATCAACAGTTAGTAATATTCAAGAACATAATACAATTAATACGCAGGGTTCTTTTAATAAACCATGAGAAACGAATAATCAGCTATACATCGATGAGTTTGAAAACATCAACATTAATTTAAATTGAGATAGATTAAAATTACCATTAATTTCAACTTATAATGCCATCCATCTCTAAAAGCAATGAAGTTGAGGGATAAAACATATCCCAATATAATACAAATACCCCAAATATATACTCCTCAAAATAATCTAAGGATCATGTTCTTTTCTTGATCATTTTTTAAAGTGCTGTAATTAAACTATGTACTGTCCTTTTGCAGTTTTTAAGTTAAGTTGTATTCTTTTATAGTTGTTACATTACACACATGTATTAACTTTTTATATGCATATAAAATCCATATTAAAGATTAAGTAATTATTACTGTTCTATTTCGTGGTCCTTAAATTATTTTGAAGAGTATATATTGTAGTTGTAATTGTTGTATATATGTTATGATGATATACTTAATGTACTAGTCAATTAAAATATGTTCTTTTCTGTTCTGTATTCGCTGTACATCTTCATGACAGAACCTTTAGATTTGGTTGTTGTTGTTGCTGTTGTTGTATGCATTACAGTTTTAACTTGCGTTATCTATTGCATTATTGACATGTGTATTGTTTAGCCTGATGCGTTTAAAGGTAATAAACGTTCAACGTGTATTAACTATGTTGATCCACTGGTAAAACATGTGACATATTCTAGACGCTTGTTTTACGAAACTTGAATTTGCAATTTTGTTGATTGTGCCTAAATAAATTACATCTATAAGAACAAGAACTTTTTTTGGTTAAATTAAAAAATAAGTTAGTTTTTAAAGTCGGTAATTGAAAATAAATAGTTAACAGCCAAATACTTTTTTAAAAGGGGTTTTCCAATGAATAATCCTTGTTAATGGGATAACAGAAAATTGAATTAAAATCTCAAATGACAAATATTGATATGTTGAAATTAAACTCACCCGATATCTGAAATTTTCCCAACGCATTAACCCCGTTTTTGGGATAGAAATTATAAAAAAAAAGTTATCAACCGATTTTCAAAGTAAGTTACTTTTATTTACCATAAAAATGTCTGTTTCCCTATTGAGCCACTATTTAAATTGTGCCTTAAAATACTTAAAAAATAATTCTGAAAATAACATGCACTACAAACAATAAAACATATGTTGGTTTAATCGGATAAATTAATATTTAAATTTAAAAACATGAATCGTTCTCTGCTTCTAGTTAAACAAACGCCTGTTATTTCGTGCATACCCGTCGATTACAAAGGGTTCGTACTCATCGTTTTTAAATAGTTTCACGCATATTTGTGTCATTGTGTCATTCAAGATGGCGGATTTTATGACGACCATCTTTACCGTCAAATTTTCCCCATACAAATATATGTAATACATACATATACGGTTTACACTAGAGTTTACACTAGAGCGTATCAAAAAAAAAATCAAAATGTTATTTAAAAACAAAAACTTTGGGTTATGGTCCTGATGAATCCCACAAGTCAGCGGACGCCATTGTCTACTTACCCTTGCCATCCTGTAACAGCTCGCGAACGACCGTTAAATGGGTGGGTCTGTCACTGAAGGTATCTGCTTGCATTACGAGCGCCTCATATACGGCATCATATCCGGTCAGCAGCACAACCAGCTGGCTACCGATGCGCAAACTCATCACGTTTCCATAACGGCTGGACATTTCATGGAAGGCAACGTGTGGCCTCTTCTTTTGAATTGTCAACATAATGCCAACACTGCCAATGAACGGAACGTAGATGGGTCCGGGTGGAAGGTTACCTCTTTTTACAGTGATGAGAAAGTATGTACTCAGAAAAACGAACGCTAAAACAAAAACTACAGACACGATATCCATGTCGAACCTGTAGGCGAGGATGTCTCATTGACAATGATGTTCTTGTCATGCCACGTTGATTTACGCTTGTTTTAAAGTATTATTTTTGAACTTGTTGACGTGTTCCATTTGTGAATGGTCAGAAACTAGTCATGACCGCCGACACGTGTGTACATGACCGCTGACACGTGTGTTTACCTTTAGATTGAAACCATAACTATTGTGTTACATAGTAATTGTTGCTCTACTGGTTAGATATGTGAGGGTAACGTTTAATATAAATACCAGTTTATTCGTATTGATCGTTTGAAGCTTAAAGGGGCACGTGGTATTGTTGATTTATTGTTTACGCGAAATTATTTTTAATAACAATAAGTTTGCCATGCTGTTACAGTGAACATTAAACGCGATAGAGGTTCTAGAAGGATTGAATTTAGTTAAAAGATAATGATTTTCTACATATATAAATTGAGGTAAAAGTCGAAAAAAAGAGAAAAAATAGCCTAAAAATTAGAAATGATGCCAAAGTCATTAATTGAGTCAAAATATGAGTAACATTTGTAGCTAAGCTAAACAGGTTTGCAAACGTAAAAGCAAACGATAAAAACAAGAAATGTCACAGTAAGTGACAAATGCCCCCGATGTGACCTGTAAGTGTGACCTTGACCTTGGAGCAATATGAAACCAACGGATATATCTAAAAATAATTAAAAAAAAAAAAATCAAACAAACAATAAAAAATAAAATAACATAAAATTTTAAAAAAAAATAAAAAAAAAATTAAAAATTAAAAAAGAAAATTAAAAAAAAAAAAAAAAAAAAAAATAAAAATATTAAAAAAAAAAAATTAAAAAAAAATATATATAAAAAAAATTAAAAAAATGTTTCGCGACACGACGTCTTGTTGTGGTGAGCAATTGTGCGAAGTTATTTGAAAATCCGTTGATTATTGTCCGAGTTATGAAGCGGAGACGATTGTATAGACGAACGGATTTTGAACTTTGATCTCTAAGTGTGACCTTGACCTTAGAGCCACGGACCTGAATTTTGTGCGTGACACGCCGTCTTGTTGTGGTGAGCAATTGTGCGAAGTTATTTGAAAATCCATCCATTATTGTCAGAGTTATGAAGCGGACACGAGGGTACAGACGAACGGATTTTGACCTTTGATCTCTAAGTGTGACCTTGACCTTGGAGCCACGGACCTGGATTTTATGCGCGACACGTCGTCTTGTTGTGGTGAGCAAATTGTGCGAAGTTATTTGAAAATCCATCCATTATTGTCAGAATTATGAAGCGGACACGAGTGTACAGACGAACGGATTTTGACCTTTGACCTCTAAGTGTGACCTTGACTTTGGAGCCACGGACCTGGTTTTTGTGCGCGACACGTCGTCTTGTTGTGGTGAGCAATTGTGCGAAGTTATTTGAAAATCCGTCCATTATTGTCAGAGTTATGAAGCGGACACGATTGTACACGCGAACGGACAGACAGTGCGATTACTATATGCCACCCTTCGGGGGCATAAAAACCGCTTTAGAGAGAATATTAGGAATTGAGTTGAATGGAATGGGGTTTTACGGCGCACCAACACAAAAAGGTTATATGGCGCCAACATGAATGAACTCTCCATTTACCAATCCCCACGCAGAGTTATCGTTCCTTGCAGTCTCATATATCTCTGCTAACTACTAAATTACAACATTTTGGTAAAACCTGTTAAATTGGAATATGTTTGCCTAAAACTTATTTATTTCTTTTTTAAATATAATGTTCAGAATATATGCAGATTAGATGTTGCAAGATTTGAAATAATGCACGAAAACAATTTAGTTTTAATCGGGACTATTTTACTACAAAACTAGTACGTACTTATTTCTCCTCAATCGATAGGCATATGTAAACATTTCAAACCTAAGCTCGGTAGCAGAAAATTACTAAAAAAAAAATTAACTCATAAAAAAAATAATTGAAATTATTTAATATAGGTCTATATTTTATCTTTGCAGATCACGCAAAAGGATTTATTATAAACATCGTCATAACTTGTTTTTGAATAATCACGTGACCTAACCGTTCGCCCTACTTCCTTTGACGTTGACAGAGTCAAATGAGAAACGAGTGTACTCTGGGTAGAGATTGTCCATTTACATCTAGATAAAAATAAATGCACAATTGGCCTAGAACATTTTCACCTGCAGAACTGCAGAGTAGTGCAACTTCTATTGTAAACACTCCATTTTCCGCTGGAACCACGATCATTGCTTTCTGCCACCACTCCAGTAGCACCTGAAGCAATACAGGGATCATGATGAAGACCTTTAAAGGGACACACGGCAATCTCAGTTTTTCCCGTAACTTGCATTTGTTCAATCATTAATATTAATTGTTAGAATAGTTCAAAGCAAATTGTTTTTACATATTATTGACTTTTGATAATATTTTACCAATAATATATTTAAAAAATGTGTAGAATAATGAAAGAAACAGAATTTTCAATTTTTTATTTAAAAATATGCAAGCAGTCTTAAAGTCAAAATGATACAGGATTAATAAATTGCTGTACTAATTGTAATGCATGATATAAAACTCAAGATTGCCATGTGGCCCTTTAATGAACATGGAAAAAATGACAAAATGAAGATGAATTCTGGGAGATTTTACCAATCTGCCTCGATAAGCAGTGGCCCTACTCTTGCCCGGGAACCACACGAGGCGTGATATTAGGAATAAATTAAAACACGTTAAAACGATGTACATAAGCTTGCATTATCTATATTGGCTATAACGTGTTTTATTATATCAATCCAAAACAATTCCTTTGAATTATAAAAAAATGAATAGTTATACAGTAAAAATGCAAGTTATGAAGAAAACGATAACAGAACAATGGATCTTTTTATCGTGACACCGGTTCCAACTTACATTCGCATGTAGGTCATATATCACTATTGCATTTCCCATAGGTCTCCATTATAGCCCTTTGGGGACAATGTGACGCTTTCAGCCTCTAATATTTCATTAAAGGTGGGAACTCCCAGAATGGCAGTAAAAAGGTTTTACATTTTGCAAATATACTCTCAGTACAATTATATCCATACAAATGCAAATTTCAGTCAAGATATCCTAAATCAACATGTTTTATGATGGAAATATAATATTTTGGATGTTTTATGGGGATTTTTTTATGATTTCGGTATTTTAATCCAATCAGAATCTACCTTAATATGCCCTAATAGACCAACACACCAGAAGACCCAAATCAATAGTGGTATCTGACCATGTATAACATTTTTAACAGTTTATAGCTTACTAAATCTTGTGTTCGTCTCGGACCCATTTGGACCTATTGTATTTGTTTCTTAATAATTAATTTTACTTAATCGTTTATTTGGCAATATATCTGTAATCGAAATCCAGTGCATCTGTCCTAAATACAGGCACATTTGTATTAAATACGAGTACATATGTACTATCGATTCAACTGTACAATGTCTAGATGTTTTTCCTTTACAAAGTTCACCTATAATATCAGAATAAATAACATGGTTATTGTTGACATATTTAAAAAGGGGTACATGGCAGGGCGGATCCAGGATTTCAGCTTAGGGGGGCGTAAGATTTTGGTCAATTTTCGGGTCCGTTTCTAGCCTCATAAAACGGTTGTGGTAGCGCATTGATAGGTTAAAAAGTCCGTTTTCAAATAAAAGAATTTAACAATGTGTTAATTAAACCACTCATTAGCCATTATGCGTCGAGCGAGCGAGAAAAATGTTTATACTGAGGGCGTGCAACGAAATTGTTTGATATTTTATCAACAGTAACATGGACATACATGTATGATCCGGAATTTTTAGGGCGCCGCCGGGTGCGCGCCCCATCCCCCCACCACACACACACACACACACACACACACCACACCCTGTATCCGCTAGTGCATGGGGTAAACTGTGGAAGCTTTTAACTTATTTAATTCGATTTGAATAGTGTTTATTAAATACGGTCGGTGACATATGAGACCTGCTATAATGATTAAAGGGACACATGACAATCTTGAAGTTTGTATCAAGCATTAAAATTATAATTTCGATTTATTAACACATTATCATTTTGACTTAAAGCCTGCTTGCATATAATTAAATAAAATTTTGATTTTTATATTTTTTTCCTGTTATTCTATCATAGTTTTAAATATTTTATTGATGCAATATAATAGTGTCATTAAAGGGAATGTATCGACACAGCCATACCATCTTTATTAGTGAAAGCTCTGAAAAACTTCAACATGGGTGAAAGAATTCTGAAAAGCGGGCGATAAACAAAAACGATATTACTATTTAAAGGTTGTTCTGAAGCGGATATGGCAATCTCTACCCAGAGTACACTCGTTCCGCATTTGACTCTGTCAACGTCAAAGGAAGTGGGGCGAACGGTTAGGTCACGTGATTATTCCCAATTAAAACTAAATTGTTTTCGTGCATTATTTCAGATCTTGCAAGATATTCTGAAAATTATATTTACACAAGAAATAAATAAGTTTCAGGCAAACATATTCCAATTTAACAGGTTTTACCAAAATCTTGTAATTTAGTAGTTAGCAGAGATATATGTGAGTGCAAGGAACGATAACTCTGCGTGGAGATTGCGAATATGGGAGCCGCCATTTTGAGAACTATGACGTCATAGTTCCAATTTACCTTAGATGGAATATTGATAAAATAAATATAACAGCGAATGCATACAAAATCCTTTACTGGTCATATAAACCATTATTGTCATTACGTATGTACATATTTATCATACAGTTCCTGTCATTTGCCCCCTTTAAATCAGTATTTTTTTATATTAATAAATATTCCAAATGTGGTCATTTAGAACTGTGATGTCATAGCTCTCAAGATGATGGCTTCTAGATCCGTTTCAACAGAACCTTCAAATGATCATATCTTCTTTGTTTATCATCCGATTTTGATAATTCTTCCACCCTTATTCAAGTTTTTCAGAACTCTCCATAATGAATATTGTTTGGTTTCATATATAGAGGATATATGTTGGTTTGGAGTGAATATAGGATTTATTTTCATCGAGAAGTGAGAAATGAATATAAATCCTATATAAAGCACTCGTGAAAATATAAGTTTCTCACTTCTCGATGAAAATAAAGCCTATATTCACGACAAACCAACAAATATTCTATTTCTTATATACCTTTTATCATGCAACACTACCAAACTGTTTCAAACAGAGAAAATACGTTTCGTTCCGACAGTTCCCCTTTAACGTATTCGCGGATAAATATAGTAACGCACAGACCTAATAACAAATAGATTGGACACTACTAAATTTATCTAAATTTCACGTGGCACAGTGCGAAAATTTCACAAATTATTTCCCAACTTTAAACACACATATTAAAAAGAGTTTTATAGATACAAGTTTCATTCATGCCAAATACCATCACAAATTTAGTTTTCTTTCAAATGATAGTATTTTTCTTTCTCTTACATTTAGAGCAAAAAAGGAGTTTGACGGAAACTTTGACTATGTCAAAACCTTGATTTTTAAGAGAAAATCGAAAAATGATGACATTTTTAACTTTAAACATCTTTTTATACAATTTCTTGCTTTTAAAATAAACATAAATTATTATAATACCATTTTGCTATTCACTATGAATCGTTTGAATGTATTCTCATCAAAATCAGTGAATAATTGAGAGAGGAGATAGAAGGAAAAGTTAAGGTACCACGTGATATTTTGGTTACTTCATTGGTTAAGATAGGAAGTTTCCTATCTGTTTATTAATATTAATATGTCTGTGAGTAACGCCAGCGCGTGAGGCGATCTAGATATTTCTAGTGCTCATAGCATATGGTCAGATACCCCTATTGATTTGGGGCTTCTGATTGGTTGAAAAAAGTATAGGTCTATTAGGGCATATAGTCAGATTGTAAGGTAGATTCTGATTGGATTAAATTACCCAAATCATAACAAATCCCCATAAAACATCAAAATATTATGTTTCCATCATAAAACATGTTGATTTAGGATATTTTGACTGAAATTTGCATTTTTATGGATACAATTTTACTGAGAGTACATTTGCAAAAAGTAAAATTTCTTAACTGCCATTCAGGGGGTGGCCACCGTCAGTGAACTATGGTTGTAGGCCAAAAGGCTATAATGGAGGACTATGGGAAATGCAATAGTGGTATATGACCATATAGTTCTAAACTTTGACACGAATTATGACTGTTATAAGTAGAAAAAAAGTAGTTCCATTTTATCCGGCAGTGAGAATATAAGTTCTGATATTCTCACTGTGAAAATATAAACAATGAGAATATAAGGTTTATGCTAACCATACAATCCACTATATCACTGGGAAGTATATAATAAATCGCTGTATTCAATTTAAAGCACATATTAGGCCATGTATGACGGTCGATTTTTTATTTGAACTCATGCGGTTTGTATCGATGCCTTTCAGTATGTGTGTTCTAACAATTAAGGTGAATTTGTGTTTTTAAGAAGGTTTTTGTGGAAGTTGTTTTAAAAATATAAGCTAGTTATTTAAATCGAGCTTTTTCTTGCTTTACTTGAGGCGGTGACACTTTATTGCTGTTATGTTTTAAAATAAACCAACTCGCTGAAACCAGACTCTATCTTGCTTACTTTTAGTCAGGTCTAATGAGGTTTCAGCTTGTCAAAATGTCCGATTTAAAGGGACACTCTGCAATTTTGGTTCTTTCAAAACTCGCGGCGTCCTGTTAGTTATTCTACAAAATGTGCATTTTTTTCAATCATTAATAGTAAGTATAGAAATTGTTTAAAGACATTGTTTTTTGCATATTACTAACTGCTGATTATATTGCAACATAAACTATTTAAAACTATGATAGAATAACGCGAACAAAATATTATTTTTTTTTATTTAATTATATGCAAGCAGGTTAGAGTCAAAATGATACTGGATTAAACAATCGAAAGTCTAATTTTAATGCTTGATACAAACTTCAAGATTGTCATGTGTCCCTTTAATCATTATAGCAAGCCTCATATGTCACAAACCGTATTTTTCACAGGTGTGAAAATTGCGCACGCAGGCAAATGATACCAAAAGTTACAAATACCTCAGAATTGGTACATCTTCGGATAAAATACATGTGTTGCAAGAGTTCGTGTTAATTCGATTCATAGTACAACCTCGTGAGTCGGAAGTTACGGTAGTAGAACTCGTGATGTTCTACTACACTAGACCTTTTACTACAACGTCGGTCGAGAGCTAGAATCCCACATGTGACAGGTTCGACTGCTAACTTGACTTCTTCTAAATACGGCACATGGCACTTGTTGGTGACTGTAGCGTAACTCGATAATCAAAAGGACTTTTTTGCAATGGTGCAAACCTAGTAATTATTTCCATTTGATCAAACTATTTTTTAAATCTAATTAACTATTCCATGGGTTAATTTCGATTCTTGTACACATCGACATGTATACACACATAAATACAATTGTTCATACACAAGTCACGTGATTCTACAAATGAATAATTGTATATCAATAGTTTGAGCAATGTATATATATAGCAAATAACTATTACATGAGGATGAAAATACAAAAGATCTTTTTTATATATATATATTCTACAATGAATTTCTTACAGATAAAGCTTTTCTTACATACTTTGCTAAATTAATAATAATATTATTATCTTGCGTCCGAATTAATTCTATGAATTTAAACATACTTGGTATATTATAATAATATTTCTTAATATAAATCTTGTGTATTCCTGTATAATAAGTACATTTCAAAATAAAGTGACACTCGTCTTCCAAATCGCTGCTTTCACAACATTGACAATATCTCTCTTTTCTAGATATTCTATTTCTAGTGTATCGACCCTGACAGATGTTGGAGTTAGGAATTCGGCAATGCTGCCGATTCCAGTGGCATAGAAGATCAATTTATTTTTCTATTCTGCAAAGCATTTGCGGCACTTGCAACGGAACTAGCTGCATCTGTGACTTATTTTCCCAGAGTGTAAATTGTGATGATAAAATATAAACGATGAAAATGACGTTAACATTTTTTTATTATCAATACTACTTAAATGAACTTAGGATTACCTAAAAAGGACTTCAAAATTTGACCAAATAAAACGAATTGCATTGAGTGAGACATTTTCCAACGAGCATAAAACTGAAGCTTTTCATATCAGTGAATATCAAATACCTTTTCGTTTGGACCGATTATATAATGGTGGTAGTGGTGGTGTTGGTGGTGGTGGTGGTTTGATGGTATATGTAAAAAAAAGAAATGAAATTGCATGAGGAGAATAGACTTAGAGGACAATACAATTGAATGTATTTGGCTTGAAATCAAAGATAAGCAAGGTAAACCTTTTCTTATTGAGTCACAGTACAGGAACCCTGATTCAAAAGGTATCTGTAAAGAATTGTTTGAAGAGCATTTAGAAAAAAATACAATCAGAAGAAAAGAAATCATATTATTAGGAGACATAAACAGAGATATATATTTATTAAAAATGGACATAAAAGAAGATCGGTCAAGTTATATCTTATCGTTAGGATTAGTTCAGTTAATTAATGAATTCACACGAATATCTTCTTCTTCAAGCACACTTATAGATCACATTTACACACATTTGAAAAAAATATTTGACATAATAAGATTCCAAAAATTGGTTTAAGTGACCACTATCCTGTTTTCTGCAAAAGAAAAATTTCAATGCTACGCCAAGATAAATGATCACCAGACAATTGAGTACCGATCTTTTAAAACATTTAATGAACTCAGTTTTCTGCATGATCCAAATTTAGTTGATTGTGAAACTGGATCAATCTCGGAGGCAAATATAATCCTTGAAGACTGGGTTGATACATTTTCAGATATAGTAGATAAACATTTGCCAATTTAAAAGCATCAAATAAAAAATATGCACCAACCTGAATGGCTTACACCTAATATTTTAGACGCTATTAAATAGAGATCAATGTAAAATACAAAATGATATAAACAATTATAAATTATCTAGAAATTAAGTGATTAAACTAATAAAGGAATCTAAAAAAATGTCATAAAAAAGGAAGATAAAGGACGCTCGGGTAAACCTGACCCAAAATATATACGGTCTTTAAGTATTTAAGAAGTTAGGAGCCTCTTCCAAATCTTCGGGCAAATCAAATACAATAAATCAATTAAATATTAATGGGACAGACATTACCGATTCATCTTTAATGGCTGATGAGTTTAATATTTTTTTCGTAAACATAGCAGCAAATTTGAAACAACCGATTCCGAACTCAGATCTCAATTTTATAAAGAATGTTATAAACAAAAAGGTCCCTGAGCACATGTTCTTCAATAGCCTTTTAATAACCGAAGATCATGTGCGAAACATGTTGATAAAATTAGATTCTTCAAAAGCAACTGGGCTTGACAAAATTGGCATCTTAAACTATCATCTAATTGCCTATAAAAAAGTATTCCAAATTTAATTAATAGCAGTATTACACAATGTGTCTTTCCAAACACCTGGAAACATGCCAAAGTGTCTTCACTATTCAAGCCGGGTATTCTGAGGATGTAAACAATTATAGGCCTATTTCTGTATTTACCTACAATATCAGACATGTGCATGATTCATTAATGAGTGTTCTTTCGTTATCGACTTTCATGTAGATCACAAAGGGATTTCAGGAAACAATTGAATGTTGTTTGCTCATCAACACAGTATAGGTTATTTAGAGCCGCCCCAGAGAGAGGGGAAGGATACATAGGAATCCGGGAACCGTGCCCTACTCTTATTATCGAATAGATTCCTATGGTTCTTTAACGTGCTCGGAGGATAGACCGATAGACGAGGCTAAGAGAGAGAGTCTTTCCCAAGAACACACCAACGAAACTAAGTGGCACCAAGGAGGATTGAACCCGGGGCCTCGGGTTACAAATCCGCCACGCTACCGACTGCGCCACTCCAGCCCTCTTCAGTAAACAATATAACATATGTTAATTTGTTATTTTGTATATGTAATTGTGTATGTAGACTGAGTATGCTGTATATATGTATATTTAAATGATATTTATAGTCGTGTCTTATAATTCAATACTTGAATGGCATTGTGTGCATTTTTGTTAATGTGTTTTACAGTATGTATGTTAACATGTGTACAAATGATGAGACTTAAATAAACAATACAAACTAGCTGTGAAACAGCTTTGGTTTATATGATAGATAAATGGCGAAAGGCATTAAATGAAGGAAAATTTGCAGGTGCTATAATGGTAGATTTCAGGAAGGCATTTGATCTGGTGGATCTCAACATCTTGTTTCAAAACTTAAAGTTATATAAATGTGGCGAGCTTACACTGCAATGGTTCAAATCTTATCTGTCAGATAGGAAACAAGTTGTATCTTTGAAAGGTGCTCTATCTACGGAACAAATAATAACGTGCGGGGTACCTCAATGGTCCATACTAGGACTTTTCATGTTTTTGGTGTTCATAAATGGTTAGTAACTTAGAATGTCAGCTGAATTTTGGCGAGTGTAAGAAAAGTGATAAATGCGAGCCGCTGGCGAGTATTTATCACTTTTCGACACGAGCCAAAATACAACTGAAATTCTAAGTTACTAACCATGTAATTTTTTTTATCATGCAACTGTTTTAAATAACATAAGTTACCTGAAAAACAATGTTAATCTGCTGCCGTCAAAATACAAATGGAGGATAGTTTGTTAGGGGAAGTAACTTCGGCAAAAAACGATTTCGGCGTTTAAGTAAATTTAATATCGATAATAAATGGAAAATATTTTCTTTTGACAATGTATTGCATTTCTTAATTGATAAGCATAAAAAAAGTGTAGTTTAAATGGCTGATTCCTGACTTTTTAAGTCATCGAATAATAGCGCGTGCAGCCACTAGCATAATACAGCAGCTAGGCGGAAAATATTAGGTTAGTAGACAGTAGCTGTATTTGTATAGTAGAAACATTAGTTGCATGATAAAGATATGTATGAAGACGATAAACGAATCCAAAGATATAATATAAATAAATCTACAGAAAGCTCTAGATATTTTGAAAGTCTGGTACTTACATAACGGTATAGTATTAAATGCGTCAAAAACGAAAGTCTTTTTTGTAACCACGCAACATCGACGTTCTAGATTCGAAATTAATAATTAAAAGTAAATATAAATGAAAAATTAAAATGGGATGATCACATATTGCTTATTAAGAAAAAAAAACAGCTACTGTTAACAATAACATTTCTTTGAGTCGAATTATTTTCTGTAAAGCTTACATACAGCCACATCTAGATTTTTGTAATGTTATCTGGGGTAAAACAAGTCGGAAAAAATATCAACAGCCTTTTCATAATGCAAAAAAGGGCATGCCACATTATTTTAGGTGAGGGTATATTACTTTTCAAGACAAATTGCCTCACAATTGATCAGAGAATTATACTTTAAAAGGTATGTACATGGTTTCGAACAATACTGCCCCTTCATATATTTCCGAAATGTTTACTACTCGTAAGTCAACTGAAACAATTCTTAGATCTTTAACTGATACTAATTTTGGTATGGGAACTTTTCAAGGGCAGCATACATGTCTTAATCTGGGACCATTTTATGGAACAATATTTCAAAGAACATTATGAAGAGTGCAACGATGAACATTTTACAAACAACTGCATAAAATGGATACAGGCAAAACAACATTAAACTCGATATAGATATAATCTCATCTCATTAATGTGTATGTATCTTGCCATGTGTGTGTGTATGCGTGCGTGCGTGAGTGATTGTGTACGTCCGTGCTTGCGTGTGTATGTGTGTGTGGGTATGGTTGAGTGTGTTTGGGTGGATGTGTGAGTGTGGATGTTCATTTTTATTATATATAGTTTGTCTGTTTTCATTTTGTATTCTTTTCCAAAGTAATTTCGAATAGTGAAACTGTGTTTTCTTGGCTTTCTGTACGTTTCATGTACAAATATAGTCAGGCACATATGAGTTATATTTAGTATCCATTTTGCATCTGGAGATTTACTCTCAACGTTACTTCCATTTTACGCTTCCATGGTCACGAAGGTGCGTTATAAACCTTCTCGCCCTCATTGCTGCGGGTTCGAATCCTACTGGGAGCTCAAGTTGTAAGTGAGAAAGTGTCGATTCTTACGGATGGTGGGAGGTACACAGTACTAGTTCTACCCGGGAATATGTGGCAGGTCTGCCTCCACCCTCAAAAATCGACCGTTATACATAGCCTCAGATGTGCTGGAAAATGACGTTAAACACCAAACAAACAAATAAGTTTACTTTTGACTATTTATTTCACATTTTCCTTTTTTTTATATTTGTTTCGTATTTTATGTTTGTGCTGCCACATATATTAAGGTCTCCGGCCATGTTTTGTTACATGAACATGTTTATGTTTATTTAAATCGAAGTCATTACACAACACTATATATTTACAATTCACGCATAACAATACGAGAATAGGATTTTATTTGAATACGTAGAACACTTTGAGCAGGTAACTTAATCCACAGGTAAATGTATTTATCAATTATCTGGCAATAGTTTTGCAGCTATACAATTCAGATTTACCTCATTTTCCCGTGCAGTCACGCAGTGGTATAAATAGTATCTACGTCATGCAAATAATACTTATTTTTACATACAACTTAGTAGCGGTTTTAAATATATGTTTCTCATGGGGACTATTAAGAAATGTGCATGTGATGTTTAAGAGTTAAATTTGTTAATTGATAATACTACAAAAAGGGTGGCCATTCATCTTTAAATATATTATTGTTCCAATGTACTCACATATAAGTATGATATTTTATTTTTGACTATTTATAGTATTAGTGGTTGTTATGATACACGTAGTCCATCCCCAGCACTTAAGCACTGACAATGACCGACCTGTAAGAGTTCTATTGACCGAGATTATTTCCGATATAGTGGCACATTCGTGTATTAGTGAATAGATAGGGCGTTGGGTTAATATCGTCCAAATAGGGTTTTTTATCAGTCTGTTCGAGATTTAAACTTGGATGTTAAAGGGACACACGGCAATCTTGATTTTTAAAAAAACTCACGGCGTCCCGTTAGTTTTTCTCGTAACTTGTATTCGTTCAATCATTAAAATTAATTGTTAGAATTGGACAAAGCAAATTGTTTTTACATATTATTGACTTTTGATAATATTGCACCAATAATATATTTAAAAAATGTGTAGAATAATGAAGGAAATATAATTCTCAGTTTTTTATTTAATTATATGCAAGAAGTTTAAAAGTCAAAATGATACAGGATTAATAAATCGCATTATTAGTTGTAATGCCTGATATAAAACTCAAGATTGCCATGTGTCCCTTTAAGACGCCAAAAATAGAAAAAAAATGTCACATAGCAAATAAGGTTGTTTAGTTTAAAGGAGGTGTGGCTCACCTGTGCTTGTTTATAACAGTTAAAGAGACACTCGGTAATCTTGATTTGTTTAAAACATTAGAGGTTTCTTTTCTACATAACTAGCATTTACATATGAATTGAATTGGGGTTTTAAGGCGCACCAACACATGAAAAGGTTATATGGCGCCAAACAGGCATGAACATGCCAGGCTCATCTTCCATGTACATCGAGATAAAATATGGAAAATGGGCCTAGAACCTTCTCACCCTGAACTGCAGAGTTGCTGCAAATTCTATCGTAGAAACTCCATTTACGCTGGAGCCACGTTATTGTTTTTCTGCCACTGCTCTTTTGATGCGAGCGAGATAGCACCTGAAATGCACCAATGATATATTTAACATTTGGTAGAATTACGAAGAAATATTAAAAAAGAAAATATTTAATTTATTTGCAAGCAAGTTTATAGTGAAAATGATACTGAATTAATAAATCGAGAGTCTATTTACAATGCTTGATACAAACTTCATAATTGCCATGTGTCCCTTTAACGTAACTGGACCGCTATCTTGTATAAGAAGCTTTTTTTTTTACTAGAATACTCACAGTTCAGTCCAACAAGATATGTGTACCTTTACCAACATTTCGACTGCCTACGTTATATGATAGTCTTATTCCAGTCATATATTCTGGATCCTTCTGCTTCAATTTTTTTAAATAAACAAACGAACAAAACAAATACAGGCATTTTACCATACTTAGATGTTTTTAAACAGTGCGTATAATTAACACACGTTTTTCATTGATACTAAATTTAGCCTACATATGGAGTAACCAATTAAACATATAACAATACCAAATTATAGTAAGCCGGGCCTTTTTTAATGACCTTCTTTTCAATTAAATTCAGTCTCTTTTTGGTATTCCCGTACGAGAGCTAGCCTATTGTATTAGTCTTAATCAGCTGTACACCAACTTTTTGACCTTTTGTGCAGAAAAAAAAACTGAAACCGGAAACACATGTTCGTAATTATTTCGTTTTTTTATTATGCATCTGATCATCCACATTTAGTTCGTCGATATAATGACGAAGTTTCCCTATTATTTTATTAATTAATTTATTGATTTTCTGTCGTTCTGTATATCTTGGATAGAATGTGCGTCTGTATCAGCCAATCAGAAACGATACCAGAATCTCGGTAAAATGGTGGCCGCTTCATTTTGTTTTAGAATAACCGTTCTAGAAGCAAACGTCGCAGATGATCTAGATTGCTATTGTATTGAGGTGTACCGAAAGTAAAACAAATACCATTGAGTCCTGTACACTACTTTCCGAGCTTTCTAGTTTGTCATTTTTTCAAAATGAAGTTTAAACTAAGATTCACTTACATATTTTTATTGATATGCCCTTCCTCTCTAGAAAACTGAGAAGTAGGCTATGGCATTTAAGAAAATATAAAATTCTGATCTTTGTTTGCATTCATTCGGCACCTTTTACATGTATTGTACTTTCTTTCAAAACTTTCAAGTCGATCATACAGACATGCAAATGGTACTTTGCTCGCTCTAATATGTCAATAAAGTCATCTCAGCCAGAAAAAAATAGGCCTTACATAATCAAAAATGCCTTGCATCACAAAAAAACGTTAGGGATTATATAGTTGAGAACTTCTTTTGTTATACATGCAAATGGTTCTTAGCTCTCACAAACAAGTCAATAAAGTCATTTCAGTCAGAAAAACAGGCCTTAAATACTCAAAAAATCCTTGTATGACAAAACAACGTTAGGGATTATATAGTTGGGAACATCTTTCGTTGGGAACTTCTTCCGAGGCATGAATACCAAAGTGATTTATTTCCTGTATGCCTCACTTCAGTTTATTACAAGAAGACACCGGTTCTCCGCTCAAAAAGGTAAACGTTCAATTACGCGGACCAATACGGGAATAACTGGTTCTCTGCTCAAAAGTTGAACGTTTAACGATAAACGCTTGGGTACCAATCTTACGTACCATTTCAGCCCAATCTCTACCCAGAGTACACTTGTTCCTCATTTGACTCTGTCAACGTCAAAGGAAGTAGGGCGAACGGTTAGGTCACGTGATTAATCAAAAAAGTTATAACGATGTTTATAATAAATTCTTTTTGCGTGATCTGAGAAGATAAAATATAGACCTATATTAAATAATTTCAATTTTTATTTCTATGAGTTACCTTTTTTTAGTAATTTTCTGCTATCGACCTTCTGTTTGAAATGTGTACATTTGCGTTTCGATTGAGGAGACCTAAGTACGTATTATTTTTGTAGTAAAATAGTCCCGATTAAAACTAAATCGTTTTCATGCATTATTTCAAATCTTGCAGATATTCTGAAAATTATATTTACAAAAGAAATAAATAAGTTTCAGGAAAACATATTCCAACTTAACAGGTTTTACCAAAATGTGAGAGCAAGGAACGATAACTCTGCGTGGAGATTGCCTTCCGCCAAGGCTGGTCCATTTTTCGACATAGGTTTGACACTATCATGTATTTTATGTAATATTGATTCCGTCATTATTCCATCAAAAAAAGTAGTCTTTATATTAATTATACTTCTTTGTGTATATATAAGTATATAGTATATTTGTTCTAAATTGAAATAAAATAGTATATTATGTATATTATGTAGATTTGTCGATTTGAATTACCTTAGCTCAAATGAGTAGTTCCCCGTACGCAGTATTTGCTGATGCAACATATTTACGTGGAGAGGACCACTTTTGATTAGGTTTGACACGTTGATGTAAATTTTATTGATATATTACACGTTAAGGGGGCGGTGAGGGGAATGGGGGTGGGGACTGAGGCAATATCTTATTATGCTATTGTTGGCGAAATGTATATGTTGTTATCTGAACATTATTGAGAATAATTATTGACTGTTATCCGCAATCTATATCGAATGACGAAAACAGATGTGTGCTCCCCTTTCCCCTCTTCACAGGTATGGTAAATATGTCATAGATCTTGTTAGGATTGTAACCTGTTGATTTGATTTCCTGTTACTTCCTGCCACCGCTCTCACTCCACAACCACCCCCCCCCCCCGCCCCACACACACACACACACCCACCCCCACCCCACATCCACAACTTCCGTCCCGTCCCTATGATCCGTGTCGTAAAAATGTAATGTTTGGGTTTGTTACCTGTTATTTGATTTGATTTAC